>OZ020526.1:8697569-8907569 GCA_963971425.1 Bryoerythrophyllum caledonicum | reverse complement strand
CATCACATACAAGTTTTTAGTTTTAATTTGTATAAGTTTGGAACATTTTTGTATACAATCCAATAGACAAAAGTAAATTTTTTTATCAATAATCATGTATAAATGTTTTTTTCACACATGATATGTTAATGCGAAGCTATCGACCTAGTGCACATGAATCTTTTTATATCAAAGCACAAAAAACCTTGCAAGAATCTAATGATGGACAAAGTAGAGCACCCTCCAAAGTCCACAATTTTCATTACCAATATACAACAACTTTAAGCACTATAATCTATTCCATCAACCGTTGGATGTTGTGCAAATTTCCCAAAGTTCATGTCATTGGTTTGAGTTCAATTTTGTGAGGTTGGATACTAAAATTAAGCATCATAGTTCCATCAAACTTAGTTCAAAGAAAAAAAAATCAGCACATATCTTGGTTTTGGAGAAACATGACATGGGCACTAAAGCCCAAGGCGAATTGACCCCCTCGTTCGTACTTACCCGAGGTGGGCCCCATCTTAATTGCATGGGGTCGTTTTCTGGCCCTCTTATTTTGGGGGGTCTAGAGGCTTTTTTTGGATTTTTTTGGACAAATTTGGGGCCCACGGCCATTGTTTACCTGAGAGGATCCTCCCTTGCTATAAATAGGGCCCCATCCAAAAACAAAATAGGGGCCAGGTTTGGACCCACCACCTTGTGGCCCCCTCGGGTAAGTACGAACGAGGGGTCAATTTGCCCTGGGTGGCACTAAAGGGTCGAAAGGTTAAATGCCCATTCTCGATTATGTAGTACACTAAAATGGGTATTTAGTGTGACACTACATTTAATGTTACAACATCTCTTTACCACCCAACTCTAAATATATTTTTCTAGACATTTAGTGTTAAGGCTCATTAATTAACATCTACTTCCTAAGGTTTTAGTAATTACTCATTAATTAACTAGTTAAGTTATTAAGGTTTTCCTAACTTTAGGAAGTATATTTAATTATTAATTTGTTAATTAATTATTAATTTGTTATTATTTTATTGATATATTATTAATTTGTTATTAATTTAATAAATTAATAATAATTTAATAATATATCAATAAAATAATTTTTCAATTAATTTATTATGTTAATTAATTAATAATGAATTATGTTCACTTATTATGTTAATTAATTAGATTTAATATGTTAATTAATTAATAAATATATTATTTAAATAATTTATTTATTAAGGTTTTCTTAACCTTAGGAAGTAGATTTAACCTCTACTAAAATTGTTATTTCTCAATTTCTTACAAATTGTTTTGTCTTTAGTAACACTAAATGTAGAGGTAGTAAAACTCCAAAGTTACAATTCTCTGCATTTAGTGTTAATGTTGACATTTAATGTTGTAACATTATTGGCGTTGTTGACATATAGTGTTGAGGTTCGTAAGTAGTGTCTCAAACACTAAATACCCATTTTAGTGTAGAGTACTTTCAGAATACTTTCTCTAAAATACAACGTAAAATATAGCCGGTATCCAACATGACTATGGACGTAGCTCTTTGTTTGCCGTAAACAGCGGTAGATGCCACATGGTTTTTGTAGGAATGGACAATCATCTCATGGCAGTGTATGCACCATAACGTCTATTGGCTTTCATACCTATGGCAATTCCCTGTGCTAGTAAGCATAGGGAAAGAACACCAAAGTCAATGGGACACACATGTTGAACTAGATGCAATATCCTTGCATGGAGGGTACTACCGTCTGCTCATTGGCATTACGTACATAATATTATTGAATATGTTCATGGAATTCTCAACTGATGTGGAGTCCTTGTTGATGAGTCCTAGCTGTCTTCCATATTAACCCCTGGTTGCAATTACATAAGAATTCTAGCGACTCCTACACTACTAGAATTGAGGGGTCTAAGCAACATCATGAGCAGACCCCCTAGTGTTGCTAAATGTAACTTTTTTGATAAAAGTAACTTTCGGAACACCAGGGGGTCTGTTTATGATGTTGCTTAGACCCCTCAATCACTACAAGAAAACAGGGAGTTTAGCAACGTTTTGAAAATTTCCTAAGCAACATCTAGGGCCATGCTTTGTACATAAGACCACGCCACAGTTGTTGCTTCTTTAGGAAGCAAGCCCTTAGGCATTGCTTAGGAATTTTTCAAAACATTGCTAAACACCCTGTTTTCTTGTAGTGATACCTAGTAGAAACCAATGCGACAATTTTGTGGACCACCTCTATTCACACAAGATTCTATCTCTCCTAGATTCGAACTTCTCATATCCTATAGAAACTGGATATAAATGCAACTACATGCAATTATTAGGACCTTGAAATGTGGTCACACCCGATGATCGGATGAAATGCAATCCCTAATTCATTGCAACCATGGATATAAGACCTCAACTCCTACATTTGTTAACCCCTAAATTTCCAAGAGTTCCCTCGGGGGACTCTAGGAAGGTTTGGCAGGTTCTTATGGTGTAATTTTATAACAATTTTTTCGATATTTTTAAAGTAGATGGTCATTACTAAAAGCTTTGTGTGAGTACAATTTTTTTCTAAATCCGATATCTCATGAAAAAGTTATAGGGTTTTGAAGTTCAAATGGGGAGAGCTGGCACTCCCAAAACTTTTGCTAGGACACTCTATTGAATGTGAGATTTTCTGTCTTGGCAAGTAATATTTTTTCCTTTCAAATTGTCAAAAAAATCTCTTGTCTTTAGTGAAAAAAAAAACAAATAAATCCAAGTCAAACATTTTCACACATTATCGCACATTGTCGGGCAAGGTACCAAAAAAACTTCTACTTTTTCACATTAAACTTTGAGATCATCATATTTTTTACTTTTTATTTTTTCCGTAGCATTATGTGGTGGAAACCTTCCCATTGACCATTTGGATTCTCATTCTAAAACATACCAAGTTTGCAAAAAAATATGACGCAAATTGACAATTTTTGAACCTCCATTCCTTGCACAATTTTTTTGAATATGCTATATCCTTTTTCTACCTCTTAAAATTGGAGTGCAAGGAACTAATATCATGCTTAACATGATGGAAATGGATTTAGATCTTGTGTAGTGCAAAAATTTGATACCACGTGAAGTCAAAGTTGCTAATCCATGAAACGCAGGGAAGAAAATGGACCCTTTTTTCTACTTTAAACACTATAATATTACAATCCGTGCACTCAAATTTAATATTTTTTTTGTAAAAGTTACTTAATAAGTCTTAATTGAGATCCTACAGTTAAAATTAGAAGTAAAAGTTATTTGTTTTTTCCTTACTCATTGCACTAAAACAAGGAGTTTTGAAGTGTTTTTGGTGTGAAATTGTCAAAGAAATTTAGGAGTTAATGAATTTGGAACCCCAAGGTCTTGGGTTTAAACCCCATGGTTGCCAAACTATTCTAAACTAGTGGGACCTCCATTGTCCCCAACGAGCCAGTAGTTCACTCACTCAAAAGCCGGAGTTCACTCATTTGTAAAAGGTTTCCAATGGGCCAGCAATAGTCCTAGGTTCACTCACTCAAAAGCCCGAGTTTGCTCACCCCTAAAGGTTCCACTTGGCTTCACCCCTAAAGGTTCCACTTGGGTTCTTTAGAAAGGGAACGATTTAACAACATTTGATTTCCTGCCAAAAATTGCTTTATTGTTTTTTTGAAAATGGAACAGCTTTTTTCCAGATTAAGTAGTTATTTGGCATAGAGGTGTTGAAACAGACCACAAGCCAGAGTACATAAAAAGTTAGTACTTTGGATATACAATTAGTGTAGGTGGCACTAGCAGAGATAGTACCAATGGGTGGCACTACACAAAATATCACTTTTAGTGTAGTGCCCAGTAAATGACTTGTAAATGCAATAAGTTTTGACTCTTGATGCCAATTTTTACCAAGAGCACAACTCTCTATAGTATTCAAATAAAAGGATCGTTATAAACATAGTTGGTAAAAATATCCACTTAAAGTAAAAACTTATAGCATTTACAAGTCATTTACTGGGTGCTACACTAAAAGTGATATTTAGTGTAGCACTATCCCACATCACCAGTGGGATGGTGCTAGTGCCACTTCACCACTTTTGCCTCCGAATGGGAACATAATGATTGAGTTAACCCCTAAGGTACCAAGGCAGTTTTACACCAAAAACACTTCAAAATTAATGGATTCTAGTGCAATGAATAAAGAAGGTAAGAAAAACTTTTATTTTTAGTTCTCACCGTAGGATCTCAATAAAGGCTTATTGAGTAATACATGTACAAAATTTCATAAACTTTGACCGCACGGATTGAAAGATTATAGTGTTGAAGTCAAGCAAATGGTTCATTTTCTTCCCTGCGTTTAGTGGATCAGCAGACTTTGACTTCAGTTGGTGTCAAAAAATTTCACTACACAAGGTCTAAATCTATTACCATCTTGTTAAGCATAATGTTAGCTCCTTACACACCAATTTTTAGAGGTAGAGACAGGGTGTAGCATATTCAAAACAAGTGTGCAAGGAGTGGAGGCTCGAAATTTGTTAATTCACACTTTAATTTTATTTGAACTTAACATGTTTTTGATTGATAATCCAAATGGTTAATAAGAAGGTTTACATTACATATTGTTGTGGAAAAAATAAAAAGTGAAAAATATGAAGATCTCTAGGTTTTATGTGGAAAAGAAGAAGTTTTTTTGGCACCTTGCCCGACAATGAGTGACAATGTGTGAAAATGTTTGACTTGGGTTGGTATGCTATTTTTCACCAAAGACAAGAACTTTTTTTTGACAACATGAAGGGAAATAATATTACTTGGGAGTACTGAAAATCTCACTTTCAATAGAGTGTCCTATCAAAAGTTTTTGGAGGTGCCCGAGGTGCCCGCCCTCCCCATTTGAAATTAAAAACCCTATAACTTTTTCATCAAATGTCCAATTCAGGAAAAAATTGTTTTCCCACTAAGGTCTTGGTAATGCCCTTCTATGGTAAGAATTTCAAAGATGAATGTTTGAAATTGACAACATAGGAACCTGACCGAATTTTCAAAAAGCCCGTTTTGGACACTTGGTCCTTTAGGGGTTAACTGAGTGAAAAATATGGCTTCCAATTTCCAATAACCAGTGCTATTGAAAGCACTATTTTCAATCAACTGTTAAGTTAGTTTGCATTCACTAAGCCTTGACCTGTTGTAGTTGCATCCAACAAATTATTCAACCAACCAATGAAAACTGTTGCTTTGATAATGTTCTTTGAGTCAACTTGGTTGCTACTATAAAGACAATCCTGCCTACAAATCTTGTTCTTGTTTCAGTGGTAAGAGGGAAGTACAAGGGGATGTGGACAAAACTTGCCCCCTTTGGCATAATATAATTAAAGGACCCACGTGGAGCCATGTGGAACCTTTACAGGTGAGTGAGCTTAGGCTTTTCAGTGAGTAAACCTGTTGAAACCTTTTTGGATGAGTGAACTCGGGCTTTTGGGTGAGTAAACTCAGGATCATTGGAGCCGAGTAGTCGAATGTAAGGGCCGCTTTACACTATGCCCAAGTCGAGAGGCCGACCGTCAAAATGAGTGGCCAAACCATGGCGAGAGGCCAAAATTTTTGCCAAAAAAATACATTAAATAGTATAGATTGAAGGTTTGGCCGGTCGTGGTGTGAAGCCCAAAGGCCAAGTCCAAAGTCCAAACCCCATATCATTACGCCAAAAAAAATCAGCCCACAAAAATCAGCCAATCAAAATCAGCCATAAAAATCAGCCCAAAAGAAATCAGCCAAAAAAATCAGCCAAAAAAAATCAGCCCAAAAATTCGGTCTCTTTCATCTAACGGGCCAGATCTTGTCAGTTTTTGATTATTTTAATTAAAAAAATCGACGGACTCTCAATTGTAGTTTGGGTCGATTAAAATGGGCGACCCAAGTTTTGCTCGAGAGGCCATCGCTTTGGTGCCAAAACAACCCAAAAGTATTGCCATGTAGGACGACGGCCTTTGGAGTTTGGGCACAAGTGTGAAGGCCCAAAGTCCAGACTTTGGCCATTCTAGCAATCTCATTGGTGGAAATCGACGGCCTCTCAACTTGGCCACCAAGTGTGAAGCAACCCTAAAACTAAGGTACTAGAGGCACGCCCTGGGCGAATTCACCCCCTCCTTGGTACTTATCCGAGGTGGGGCCCGTCTTAATAGCATGGGGTCATTTTTCTAGCCCTCTTATTTTTGGGGGTCCACAGGTTTTTTTTGGAAAATTTTAGGCAAATTTGGGGCCTACGGCTATTTTTAATCTGGGGACCCTACCTTGCTATAAATAATTCACCATCCAAAAACAAAATAGGGGCCAAGTTTGGCCCCACCACCTCGTGGCCCCCTCGGGTAAGTTACTAAGGAGGGGGTCAATTCGCCCTGGGCCTAGAGGCACCCAATTCTGATCGGCCATCCAATTCTGATCACTAGAGTATGCATGGAATGGTGCATGAAAAATGGTAAATGCATGAAATTGTGCATGAAGCGACCCAAAACCGATATCTCAAAATCTGAAAACCCCAGTCACTATCAGCATTGGGTCATGAAGTGTGCAAATTTGAATTGCTCCACCTCAATGGAGCTCTCATTGGTGGCCTTGCCTTGAAAGTTGAACAAGGCCGATCAACTTTGGGTACCTTCATGAGTTGGTTATCTATGGCATGTCTTCTCTCTTTTTACTCACTCTCACTTATTGGGATTGGCCAAAGGAGGGCACCAAATCTCACCTACTCTACAGTATGATAATGGGCTCCGATGGTTTTCGGGCTTCTAAATTCAATATCAATTGCAAATCTTTGAGATTAATTTTGAAAAAATATTTGTTGAGTTTCATTCCTAATTCCGCATCTTTGTGCATAAATGTTTTTGACATACAATGTCATTTGAGTCCCCAACTCGCTTAAGTGATCGGAATTGGGTGCCTCTACCTTAGTGGTTTGTGGATTTCTAAGGCAAATTGGGGTTGTATGTCCCAAGTTAGGCATAATATTTGAGTAAAAAGGCCAGGAAAATGGGTCCACATGCTTGGTAGTTTATAAGGAGGGCAAGAGTTCTATGGTAAGCCTCTCCATAACCAACCAAAATCTATAGCCAAAGCCTATAAAGTTGGGGTATATCCAACCCTCTTCCATCCCATTACCACCAACTGAGCTCCGAATGGAGGTTTGCTATTAGTCAAGACCCTTACTTTTGGTCGTTGGTTATGGGGGTACCTACTGCTGGCCACCCACTAATTCATAACTAATTCAGTTTTCATTGAAAAAATATGAAATCGCTTGGGTTGGAATTATAATTCTATTCGCTATCACTGAAAAATATTAGCACAATTATCTCCTCTCTCCATATATGCACATTCCTTAACTCGTCGATTTCACGGGGGCTTACCTTAATCAGAGTAAACACAGTGCTCTCACTACACCGATCCCTAAATATAGTGTAGACCAGACTATTTGAAATGTCCTACACTAATTGAAAATGTACATGCAATTGTTGACTGACACACACTTGCTTGAGAACAAATACCCAATCAAAACTTGACATGCACATGCTTTGATAGAAACTAGTGTGGGTGATCTACATCAATAATCCCTCTACACTATATGGAGTGTTTAGTGTAGTAGTTGGCATTAAAAGTAGCGGCGGTGTCCAGTCTCCCACTTCAAGGTCTCTGAGTGAAGAAGAGTGTGACATCAGTTCAACCATGCTTTATGGATTCTCTCAGCGTTAGCAACCATGCTTTTCCTTGGGAATATGAAGCCACCTCAGGAACATGGCACCCACTTTTGAAGACTCAGACGTCGAGCCTGGTGCAAGTGATAGGAGCAAGATGGGTGCAAGTGATTCAGACGTTGAGGATGCAGGACCTGATAGGAGTAAGATGTGCACAAGTGATAGGAGCAAGGTGGCGAGGTGGTTTCCATGCAAGTATGTTACCATCTTCCCTTCAGCAATTTATAAATTTGTTCTAAATCAATCAATAAAACATAGGATATATCCTCACAAGGTCATATTTGTTATTGATTGGCAGCCAATTGTGCTACCATCTGTCTTTGACTAATTTGTAATACTTCTTACATAGAATTTATCTTCGAGGAGAGACAGTATGGGTTATTGAGGTCTTGGTACAGACGCACATATCTAGCATACAAAAATTTGATACAAAAACATCCAAAATGCTAAAACTTGCTTGAGCAGGCCCAATTTGGACGGCAACAAATGTCTTCTTGCAGTGCCGTCTGCAATCCTCGTGTGTCCACATTAACCTTTCCCAAATTGCGTTTTTGTTGGTTGAATGGAACTGCGACTGTGTACAATTGTTTTCTTGGCCGGGCATAGCCACCCGTTGTCCTTGAAGGGTAAATAGGTTAACATAGGTTGTGAAGGAACAGAGGCATGTATGAGATGAATGATCTGAAAAAGAAAATGATCTAAAAAGCTCTCAAAAGGTTAGAACTTGCATAGTCAGAAGAGTGTTTGTGCAACGAATAGAGTAGCATGCATGACGTTTAGACTGCAAACAGAAATGAAGGAGAATTCAACTCTTAAGAGATTAGAAATCATCATCTAATGTCATCTGAATTATGTTGTGTGTGTGTGTTGTTTTTTCCGGCGTCAGGTTCTGTAAGAAGCCATTTCGCAATGCGCAGGCGCTGGGCGGGCACATGAACGTGCACAGGCGGGAGCGCAACCTGGCCAAGGACTTGATGCAGATGCATTACGACGTCACCGAGCAGCCGCAGCAGCATGTCGATGCACAACCACGAGCTAGCAAGTTGATGAGAGGCGCACATCACCAGTGTCAGCATCAGAAGATAATCAAGGACCTGCTAGCCATCCAGAAGAGCATATTGCAGGACCGCCTCATGCACGCAGGCCCGTCGTCGTCCGCGTCGTCGACGTCGCCGCCTGATATCGCGCCCGGCGCTGATTTCTTCGCCAGTTCTAGTCGCACTTGTCGAGAGGAGAAGCTGCTTTCCAGAGGTTGTGAGCTTTGTGTAAGTTCTCACCCAGCTGTGGACCTTGAGCTCCGACTCGGACATCGGACGTCAGACTAGTTGCGAAACTACTTTTGTGCATTTTTCTATTCGATTATTTGCGGGCGGTCATGTGTGAATTTCGGCAGACTCAGCAGTTATTTATTGGCAAGAGGCGAGTGCTTTTCAAAAACTGAAAACCTCATTTCAATCGAACTTTTTTGATGTTGAAAGAACAGGAGGGTAGATGAATTGGTTGTCTCCCTGACGGTGGTTTAGGTTTTAAGCAACCGACCATGCATACTAGCAAATCTGAACCTGGGACTGGTGATACTTTCAGTTTGATAACATCAATGCACGTAAAACTTGGAAACAGTGCTGTAATACATCTTAATAAAAGAGATGGACTGGAGTTCTTCGCCGTAATGGCTGTAAATAAGTGATTGGATTCGATGTCCACCTACTACTTGACTGCTGTTAACTCAGTCTTGGATGGTGACTTTGGAGGTGAAAGGCCGGAGCACACACAGGAAGAAGGTCATGTCGGACTCAACGATAGAAACTCCGTCTGGTTGTCTGTCTGAGAAGAAAACATTTGGTTAGCATCTGTCACGGATCATACCTTGTTACGCTGACAAATTGAGAAACTTGATGGTGTCTGGTGAAAAGTTTATACCTGAATTAGGTATAAACGACACAATATCTGCTTAGAAAAAATCTCAGCAAAGTCTACACGGATCGAATAATTCACATAATCTGAATGCATCTGAAGGAGACGCAAATCTTAATTCTCTCAGATGAATTGCTCCAGCAAATATATCCTCTCCCTGCAGATAAATCGACTAAGAGAGTTGTTGCAGCAGAGTACCATATATACATGGAAAGAAAGACTGGCTTGTCGAACTATGAGCTAACAACACTTGCCGCTAACACTGACGAGCACTCGTGATCAAGAGTTAACTGGAAGTCAATCGAACGTGGTATACCCAACAGACGGGCTTCGAACATGTTAAGGGTGGTAGAGCCACCAGCAGACCTTGCAGATGATCACGGTGCCGACCTTGCAGACAACAAGTAACAAATGATCGGTTATGGACTTCGTCTCTGCATTGGGTGCAGCACTGTCTGATAGAGCACGGTTACATCGATTCCGAAGCTTCAGCTGCGGTGGATTGACCTTCCTGAACAAATTAGGATGATCTCCAGAACTTTTGAGTGTTGATTTAACCAATATCACGATCATGGTCTCGCAATTACCAAAGTCTAGGTCAGTTCAGAACTTAGGGTTCCATAGCCCAGAAACCATAATTATAGTAGAAGGTGATCGATGTCGTTAGGGTTTAGGCCATTTATTTACCATTTTCCGTCGCCGATTGTCTGCTAGCCCAGTAGAGTGTCCAGCGGATGCAATGCAGACAATATGATAAGACCCCGAGCACTGATTACGTGTAGAACAGTTGCACTGCAGATTAATGGTGATGATGCCCGGCGAACTCTTGTCCTCACTTGACTGATCGCAGCAGCTTGAGTTGAGACTTGTAGAGCTTTCTCTCAGGCAGGTGTGTAATTTCAGTCGAGGATTTCGAACTTTTTACCTGTCGGCATGGACTCGCAAAGTGTCGGTAGATGTTTGCCGACTTATTTGTCTGGGAGGAGCTACTGTGGGTGTTCATTTTGTTGGGTTGCGGATCTGAGCTAGCAAGTCAAGTGAGGACAAGAGTTTTTGTTCCAGGTTCGAAGATCTAAGAGGGTGTAATGGCATTCGTCGTGGATGGATCTGTTTCCCCGGCTCCGATCCGTTGCTTGCCGGCCAAGGACGACAATTACAACGGCGTCGTGGTGAACATCCTCCAATTTCCTTCGAGCGACGTCTCGGGTTTCGCATCTGCTCTGCAGATCTCTATGCAGCAGTGGAAGAGCCAGGTATTTGGAGATCGATCTCTTTTCCAATGCTTGCACACACGTACCGACACTTGGTTTGTTCCCGGATTGAAAGTGCGTGTGTTTGCAGGGCAAGAAGGGTGTGTGGTTGAAGCTGCCAAAGGAGTACTGTGATTTCGTGCCTCCAGCCATCAAGGTAGATTCCCCTCTTGTTTGGTGAATATGTCTACGATCAAGTGTCTGGAGATGAGTTCGCCATGTCATCCGCCATTTGGTGCCTTGTTCTTTGACCTCTTGGCATTGATGTTTTTACGCTGTGCAGGCAGGAATGACTTACCACCATGCGGAAGATACATACGTGATGCTCGTGGTGTGGCTCGGAGATGAACCATCAACGCTTCCTGCTAATGCTTCACACACCATTGGAGTTGGCGCCTTTGTCTTGAATGAGAAGGAAGAGGTCTACAGATCAGTCAACTACGCTCTCTTCAGTAATGTTATACCGAGGGTCCCATGGGACGACGATCACCACGTCAAGTGCTAGCTAACTTTAGGTTTTTGTATGCAGATTCTTGCTGTGAAGGAGAGGTTTGGGCTTTTTAAGGATAAGTGGAAGATGCCATCAGGAATAATCAATCAGGTTGGTGGACCCTCACACTTATGCAACCAAGCCAGTATCTGCTTCTCCTTGGCTTTTTAGGGAATAATTCAACTTGTGGAGCTTTGGATATCAGGGTGAGGATGTCTTTGCTGGAGCCAGTCGAGAAGTGAAGGAGGAAACTGGGGTTTGTTCATGACCTTGAATGTTTCTTGGTGCAATCCAGGACAGTTATTTCTGCTGTGTATCATATTGGGTTTGATGATCCATCTTGAATATCCTTGTGCTAACTACGCATATCGTAACAATGCAGATTGAGACAGAATTTGTCGAAGTGATCGGGTTTAGGTATCGTTTTCTGCCCAACTGTTTTCCCATCAGACTCTGGAGCTTTTGATTACTGATATGCCGCATCGTTTTATTGGCCAATCCCTGTTATTTGGCCACTGGAAATAGCATTAATGTAACTTCTTTACCAAACAGCAAATGTTAGGTTAATATAACCAGAATGGCGTTTGCTGTAACTGCCATGAAGTGCATAACATTTTTTTATGGTTTTCTTGATCCAGGCAATCTCATGGAGGTGCATTTGGAAAATCCGACTTGTACATTTTGTGTATATTACGCCCACTCACATCTGCAATCAGAGTACAAACGGCAGAATTGATTGACGCCAAGGTACCTCTACCCTCACCATTTGAAAAATCTTTCCCCCAAGTGCAAGACACAAATAACAGAGACTGGGATGGGTCAGATTATTGAGAGGACTTGTAGATAACTCCTACACTTCGAGGTGAAAGATTCCACTCATAGTGGATATAATCATCTCAGCAGTTGCAGTTTCAGTAACAGTTGCGTGTTTGTTGTGTGATTTTCAGTGGGTTCCTTTGGCCGAGTACAAAGCCCAGCCTTACCTGAGAGAGAGAAAGATGCTCGGAAGAATGCTGGATGCGTGCATTGAAACCTCCACAGCTCCCGCTCGCAAGGGCTTCAAGGCGGAGAATGTGCAGGCCGGCACAACGAGAGACCCCCAGTATTTCTACAACACTAGCCAGTGATTTTATATTGCTACCAGGAAAGTGGCTCACTATCAAGGAATTTTATGGTGGAAGAATGCTGCGTTTTGACTTTCAACGGGAGCTCTGCAGACTTGTGAGATCATATGTAAAAATTCATTTGGTATCGTCACCCCTTGTTTTGATATATGAATGGATTCATAATTGTATACCGGTGTAGAATTGCAAAGTTTGCAATCAGCAGTTTCAACTTCGAAACGTGTGCAGTACTTAGAATCCTTTCTATTCTCTCACAGTACAACTTTGTAAATGTGTGTAACCTGGACTGTTGTTCCAGGAGGGTACAGCTTGCACTGATACCTCTCCTTATGCGTTTATAAATAAAATGATTTTGTGAACTGATGTATTGCTACTGCCGATAGTGTTTATAGAGATCTTGCACCAATCCGCAAAACGCAGAGTATAATGCAAGCCATATAGCTCAACCAAAAGTACACAGTAAATTACATTATCAACAATTCGTTAGTCTACAACAAAACTATCATGTCGAAAAGTAAACGAAGTGTCCACAGAACAGATCAAGAACTCTTCCAAGCTCACAAGTTACACCACATTTCCAACAAAATCAGGAGTTCAACCAGGATCTTCACATAAATCGACGCACTTCAAAAGAAGCGCTAGCCATAGATACACTACAGACTCCGAACCTCTATATCATACATTAATTTCTACCAACACAGCGTCCTGTGTGAAAAAAAGCAACCTCCTCCTTCTCCCTGACTACCTCAAGTCATCGTTATCTACATAAGAGATCTGGGAGTTGGCCCGGAAGCTCGGCCGCCGCGGGTCGTGGCGCACGCGCATGTACCTGTCCTGCCCTCCTCTGGGAGAGTCGTGTGGAATCGGAGGCGGCAATCCTCCGGGGAGCTTCCCGCTCTCGGAATCGGTCAGGCTGGAGGATCCGCTGCGGCGTCCGGACGCGGCACCGTTGTAGGTGTTGGAGCGCTGCGGCGGCTGCTGCTGCTGCTGCTTCACCGCTCGTCTTGCGGAAGGTGCGTGGTGGTCTGCCAGGGCTTCCATGAAGCAGAGCACGTTCAGGCGCGTGCGCTTCAGCTCTGCCGGGAGGTACGTCTGGATGTGGTCTTGGGCAAGTCCCTGTGGAAAAACATGCGTCAGAAAAGGATCATCCATTTAATAACTATTCAGTGTGGGGCTGAAACAGATTAACCATTCCAGGCATGACTGGTGCCGGACCATGGCGTTCAACCATGACACTAGTCCTACATAACAAGAGAATCAAAGAGTGCGGCACGAAGAAGATGCACCAGCCGGAGAAGTGCTGCGTAAGAGGTTGTGGGGATGAAATAATTACTTGTAAATCTTCGGGTGTCATTCCTCCGTAGTCGTAGCCGTCCTGGCTGCCGCCTCGAATGGAGCCGCGGCCGTGGTTCTGCTGGTCCGTCAGCTCAGCCACGGTCTCCATCACCTTCTCCAGCAGCAGTCCACGGAAGCTGGCAGCGAGATTGTACGCGTTTGTGGTCAGGTATCCTTCCAAAACTGTTTGCAGGTACTCCACCTGAAACCAAAACAGAAAATGTAGTGAATCTTAAGTCGCAGGAAGAGGAAAGAGCTTCAGCAAGTAACTAACCTCAAGCATTAGCTGGACGTAACCGTTGATGTCGAATCTATGAAACGCCGTGCCTTTGTTATCAGTGAAGATGACTACCAGGGAGTCCATCAGCGCTTCCACCAACGAGTTTATAGCTTTCTCCAAAAATGGTTTAGCTCCAGCGAACACCTGCATCATTCGGAACACCACATCAAAGTCAAGTACTGAATTTGAAGTTACCAGATCTGTAGCTTCAACCAGTAGAAAAAATACTAACCTCTGCGTGGGTGGTGACCAAGGGATGCATTAGCTCCATCAACGAGTATCGGAAACCCTGGCAAGGAACAATAAATAAGTTCATGTGATGTGATAAAACAACTACAAAAAGTTTGAGATGCTGGTGCTTACTTTGACAGGAGGAGTGGAAGCCCATTGACTGCCGTCCAGGAGCAGATACGCTTCAGTCGCCTTCTGAATTTCTCTAGCCTGCATTTTAAGTAGCGTCTTCTCAGAACAAGCACAAGGAAAAAAAGATTAAGTAACTAGCGAAACATGGCCTCACCTTAGCAACGTTGTAATGATTGAGCACCTTCTTTTCTAGCTCAGAGAGAGTGTTCGATACTTCTTCATAAGTAGCCATGTTCCCTCCTTTACTAGACGTTTCAGACCTGCAGAAGGAAAATGTATTTTTAAAATTGATTAAAAAAAAAAAAAACACAAAGTCAGACTACGTTTCAGAGGCTTACCCTTCATAGATCCAGACGTGTTCATATTTCCGTGTTTGCTCTGGAAGAAGAGTGGAATGACAGAACCCAACGTTGCTGAGCACCATGAGCAGGCGCTGATGGGCGCTACCCACTTCTACTCCAGCAATCAGCCCCACAAATCTATCATTCCACGCTTGCTCCTCACCGTCGCCTTTCTCTCCGTTGGTTGGTGCATATGCCAACTCATTCGCTAATTTCTCCAAGTTTCCTGCGTAAAAAAAGGTATCAGGATAGAGATTCATGACCAATAGAATGATCATCTGGAAGCACTAGAGTCATTTCCAGATGTTCCCCCTCCTACGACTACTCTTCGCTAATAGATCAATAGAAGAGCTTGGTGACGTTTCAGTCGCTGGAAGAGCTTGGTGATCTCTAAACTCAAGTCAAAAGTAGTTGTAGCCATCTTCGAGAGTGAATCAAGCATGAGATCAACCATGAATATAGGTCGCCTTTATTTCCATTGAGCTGATGAGAAATATTTCGAGGTGATTTTTATTCAATTCAGAATGGGAAAAAAAGGGGGTATTGAAGGGGAATTTTAAGCTGAACTCACCAGAGAGTGCTAGGAAGCATTCAAAGAAAGTGTAGCGAACTGTATCCTGCATCTGGTGCAACTGCACTATCATATCCTCGTGGAGCTGAGACGCATCTTTACTGAGTCTTTCCAACATCCTGCAACCACGGCACCGAAGAGAAAACGACCATAAGATTCAGACAAACCACCGGTGAAGAGAGAGATCTCTTAAAGCGAGATGCTTACTCCGTGAGATGATCCAAGGCCGACACCATCAAGTCCTGGAACCGCAGAGGCAGGCTTGAAATCGCAAATGGAGATGAGATGCGCTGCACAGCGGCAACCGGCTCCCAATCTTCATCGGTCACAAGCTCTGAAGTAGCAGTGTGCATGAGCGAGCAGATGCGGAGTACAAATACTCTGGTAACCTCCGTCCTCAACGCCAACAGCATTTGCACTGCAAAGAATACCATCATGCCAACATCAGATGAAAACATTCAAAAATATACAAACATATGCAAATACTTGAGCCGCAATGGAGATGTTTGTAAAGTCACCCAATAAGATACCCTCTCTCTTGGTTTATTATACTACTCGTTCCTCACTCTAAATAATCCCTAGCTCAGAAGAAGAGCTTGCCAATCTTATACTTCAATTTAGTCAATGGTCTCTAAACTCAAGTCAAAGTAGCGCTAGCCATCTCTTAAAAGTGAAGATGGACTTTGCATGAGATTAGTCCTGATGAATATTAGCGGCCTTTCTCTCCTTTGCGGTGATTTCCGTAACTGAGAGCTATTTAGAGGTGGTTTTTATTATGAGAAATAGAGGTATCTTAATGACTTTACAAATTACTCTATTCGACACATGAACTGGTGAAGTGCTGACCTGCACTGCTTGGAGCGGCGTCGTTTGCCTGAAGAGTGAGACAAGCTTTTGACACTTCGGCCACTGCATCACGCATGTAAGGACGAAGCACATTCGCTTCTGCAAGCTGTAAAAACGCAGCTTGAACCTGTGATTTACGCATCAGTTAGAGTCCACAAAAGGCTAATCCATGAAGTTAGTTTAATCCACAGAGAAACTAGCCTTACTTTAGCTTCGTAGAGGGATATGATGCAATGCACCATCGTCTCCACCTCCTCCAGTGTATGTGAAGTGTTTGGCGCTCTCTCTGACCCTTCACGAGGAAGTGAATTAGCACTGCTCCTTGAAAGGCTCCTTCCCACTGCACTTGCACCCTGTAACCATAACCCATTATGGAAATTTTTAATTCAATTTTTTTAAACTGACATACTAATTATCAACCAAATAGGTAAGATACATACCGCACCAAATTTTCCTGTGAAAATTGACAGAGCAAGGCCCCAAAACAGCGGCACATGATGGACCACAACCATGGTGAGCCTTCTGATGAACCGCCCCAGAAGTGCGTCTGACTCGTTGCTGGTGCTGTCACTTAAACTCTCCACTTTGCTTTCTTTTTCATGGTCTCCGAGGAGTAATGAGAAGTCCACATCGGACTGAAACAGACGAAGTATTTATCAGAAAACTGAAGCACATAATAGAGGTCATATCTAAGCTACTACCTTTTGCGCAAAAACAGAAGGGTTCCTGATGATGAGACATACAGATTTGTGTGATTGGACTTGAAGCTTTTTCCAGCGAGCGTCTGATAACACTCTGTCCCTGACTCGTCCATTGAAGGCATCCATACGAGCCTCATGCTCAAGAGTGCATCCTTCTAGAAGCCCACGTATCTTCCGATCCTGGAACAAGGTCACTCATGTTATTGAAAGTTACAAAGAGACGATACCAATCACAGATCATGATTATAAGCACTCTGAAGGAAGAAATGAGATTCACAAGAGTCTGAACGATGGTTTTTGAACTGGGAATTTTTACCTGAACAGAAAGGTAATGCCAAACTGGGTCGCATTCTGGCTCCAGCTCCAGTAACAGTCGTATTGTGGTCTCCAACTAATAATAATAATACACTTTTAAAATCAATTTCCAACAATGCAAAGGATAACATGCTCGTGCTTCCACAACAACAATGTAAACGAAGCTGCAACCTGTTCAAGAAAAGAAAAGAGTATAAAGTTGAAGAACATCCTCCGTAACATGCATTCTTCACCTGTGTAACTTCGATGTGAGGGTCTTCCATGGACTTGTACAACGTTTCCTTGAACTCTGCAACAATCTTGTCCACCTCCTCTAAAACTCTCTTGAGGATGCCGACCTAGAGACAAACGTCCGCCATTCAAAATTAAGCTAACATGGATTGATGAACACTAAAAAGAAATGGTGCAAATAAAGAACCAGTCACGCACATGAGAATACAACTCTGGCAAGGACTTGGCTTTCTTGTACTCTCGAATAGCTTGATCATACTCTCCCTTGCTGATGTGAGTTCTGATGCTGCTGGGTAAGTTGAAGAGAGTCCTGAACCTTTGTAGCATACCTTGAACGGATCGAATACGTTCAACTTGAGCCTGCAACAACGCAATAAATTAAAATTTCTCTATGATTATGAAAAACAGAAAACACTTCGCTGAGATAATGTGAATTCCTGACATGCCTAGAAGGAAAGAGAAACATTGAGGAGAAGATGAGGTACCTGTCGCTCCAGAAGAGGTGAAAAAGCACGGTTTGCAACGTCCTCAACTTGCTTGATAGAGTCGCTCAGGTGCAACGTCCCTCCGCCCTCAGTATTTGATTCGATCTGCTGGAGCTTCGTGTGTATGTCTGTAACGAAAATTTCTTTCCAAGTTTAAATACCACGTTCAAAATGAATGAGCCTTAAATTTATTTTCTTTAAAAAGGCCATCATGGATGTCACTTACCGTCGATAGTGTTTTTACACGAAATAAAGCAATCAAAATTCTCCTTGACGAGCTTCTTCAGCTCATTGTTCCGTACTTTGAGGTCCTCTTTCAACCCCTCCTCTGCTCTTTCTAGATCAGCCGCGGCAGTGTTCTGGTGCACGTGGGATAAGAAGAACTTGGGGTCGAACTTCTCCGAGAAGTACAGTAGTTTCTCTGCAATTAAAACAGTAAAAACATTTAATAGAAAAACTCAATGAAAATTTCCTCAATCTGTGATTCTATGCTCTTCTTACCTCTGGTGACCTGGTCTCTGATGACTGGAGCACCTTCTCCATCTGGAAGGTCATCTTCAAGAGCAGGAGCGGCTTGGGAAGGCGGTCCTTTCACAGACTTCCTGCTGCGGAGAAACCCTCCGGCCCGCTTGCCGCTCCCTCTGTCAGAAGAAGCCGCTGACAATGCAGGAGAGTTGTCTCCGCTTCGTGTGATCTTCGGAACCAGGGTCAAACTCCTCACATCTATAACGCTGCCAAAACAAAACAAAGAAACACACGACCTGTCAAGTTCTCTACATCTATAAATCAACAGAATCAAAGCAACCACTGTAGTACGTAACGTACCCGAGACCCAATGGGTCAACAAAATCATCGCCGCGAGACACAGGATGATCCACAACTGTTCTTGCCCTCTGCAATTGCACCGCTGCAGATGCTCCTCTTGTCTCTCGAAGCTCCCGCACTCGTCTCTCCAACTGCAAGCATGGCCTTAAAACTCTTACAAACAGACCTCCAATTCACAACTGTCATGTGCAAACCTTCTGTTCCTCACACACGTGCAGCATTTGCAACCTTAAAATCGCTTCTCCTTATGACTTCATGTATTTAAACCTCTGGAGCAAGACTAATATTCAGGTGCAAGACTGTGACAGAGAATATTCCTGAAGGTGCAAGACTGTAAGAGACGGTATGAATTTAGGTGCAAGATTGTAAGAGAAAGCATAATTCAGGTGCAAGACTGCGAAAAAAAGTATCCAGGTGATGCCTGACCTCAGTTTTGTAGCCGGCTTTCCAAGTGGACGGCTCCTCATCCTCATCGTCTTCATCCTCCCACTCCTCTTCCTCCCTACGCGCCTTCCCCGCCCCGCTTTCCCTCCGCGCCCCTGGCACGGCGTCGTCCTCGTCCTCCGACGAGATGCTCAACATCTCGACCTCCTCATCCTCCTCCTCCTCCACGGGCAGCGGCGGCGGCGGAGCCTGCGGCGGCGCGCGCTTGGGCGGCATGGGCCCAGGCGGCACGCGCTTGGGCGGCCCAGCGTTCTGCTTGGACGGCGGCGGGGGCGCGCGGCTGGGGGGATTGGGAGCCTGGGGCGGGGGCTTGCTAGGCGGCGCCGCCGCCGTCGTGATGGTGGACTTCACCACGGGCAGGTGCCCCGCGCGCATACCGGGCGACTTCACCAGCGGGATGTGGGACGCGCGCAGAGGGGACTTGGAGGGCGACGGCGCCGGCTTGTAGTTCGCCTCGCGCGCGGCTTGCTCCGCCAGGGCGCGTTGCAGGAGCTCCTCCTCCTCGTCGTCGTCGTCGTGGCGAGTCGCCATTGCAATTCAATCCCTAGGAAATTCAACCCTGATAACACAATTCGAGCAATTTGCTAGCACTCTCAGATCCCTGAATGCACACATACACGACTTTTTCAAGCACTTCATCAGTCTAAGGTACCCAAAGATAGCTGGATGCACATCGCCCAGATGCAGAAAACCATTCCTTGGACACTAATACACGACTTTTTCGAGAAAATGCTCCTACCCGATCACCACTGTTCTCCTGCACACTCTCAAAAGATCCAACTTGAACATCATGCGCACTCTCTAAGACTAGGAATGGAGCTGCAGACGCAGACACGGTTCCTATTTAGCATTCAGAAGCAGCAACCTATCCGGTACGTAATTTGAGCGATTCACTACTAGTCTGAGATTACCCTGTCCAGAGCTTCGTGCACAAAAACCAACACCAACACAACAACGACATTCAAGCAATGCTCCAACCGAAAATCCAATCAGCTGCTCCAAAGTTCTATCTAAAACATGCACGCTCTAGGGTATGACATTGCACGAACACACCCCGAACTAGCATTCACCTATCCAGCCACAGCAACCTAACCTGAATCACACAAAACTCCCTGAAGCTCCAAAACACCGTCCAACAAAAATTTAAGCTCTCCAAATCCCTACCACCAACTAGCAAGTCCTCCTCCATTGCACCAACCGCAATAACCTAGCCCAAAAACAAAAGCAAATTCAGACCTAGTGCAGCTCACTTCCGAAGATCCGAAGCTCTAGAACTCCCACCCTCCCAACTAAGCCTAGCGATCACAGCCATCGACACCCCTCACTAGCCAGGCCACAAAACCGACAAATTTAAGCAGAAGCTCCCAATCACCGAGTTACCGCCAACTAACCAATTCCTCCTCCATCGAAAACAAAGCACTTACAGGCAAATTCAGACCGAAGCAGAAAGTCATCCAAGCTCCGATCTAGTCTAGCTCGAACCCCACTGCCAGTCGCTCACTTGAGAACGAAAGAGACGTACCCTGAAAGCGAGAGATGCACAGGGCAATCATGCGAGCAGGGGCATTATTATTGCTGTGGCGCGTCTAGAACGATGGAGCTGATGACGATGATGATGTCGATGACGATGGTGGTGGTGATGGAGTGCGAGTGAGCGAGCGAGAGAGAGTATGTGAGTGAGGGATTCGGTCAAGGTTAAATTTGGCGAGCGAGAGGTCGAACACCTTTTCTAAGTTTATGTCCACTTTTCTAAGTTTCGTCGTCTCTGTACAGAACGGTTTTAGACATACTTCTTCTCTGGTCCTACTATTCCTGGTTGCCGATGCGTTCCCCGTTCCCATCCACTGTTCCCTTTCTAGTTCCCCTTGTTGTTCCCTTTCTAGTTCCCTTTGTTGTTCCCCTTGTTGTTCCCTCATTGTTCTTGGGTTGTTCCTTGGTGTGGGAACAAGGTGATGGTCTCGTAATAGAAGTTTTGACGGTATTTTTCTCTAGGTGAGGGATGTAAACCCCACCGCCGTGGATGGGGTACCTTAAACCGAGGTATTTTAGAGGAAGAGTATTGTAAAATTTGTTTATATATAGTTATGGACTAAAGTTTTATAGAGTTTTTTTAGAGCACATGGGTATAAAAATAGTTCATACTGAATTTATGCCATTAAAAATAGTATTTGGTTTTATTTTTCTAATATTAGACAACTCATTCTACACATAATAATTTTAACATGTATATATGTGTGTTGATGAACTTTGATTACATTATTATATTTCCTTCGTAGATATATATTGAGAAAAGGGTGCTCAATCTTTTATCATGGATTCCTCAAATAATCAAGTGTCCCGGTCAAATTCAAATCACATAGATCCATCTGAAGTTGCTCACGCAAATGTAAATCATGTAGATGTGCCTGAAGTTGTTGAGTGTGCGGAATTAGAGAGAATTTTGCTTAATTCTTATTCAAGTGATAATCCTATCAATTATCATATGTATGATTTTAATAACACTGTCTATTTTCTTTCAAATGATCGCCCTTTGTACGAAAATGCAGAAAACATATATTATCAGGTACAGTAGTGAGTATGTGTATTCATATTATGCTTTGTTTTGGAATTTCATTATTATTAACTTTTATTGATATCATGTTTTTTTTTAGGAATTAATATTTTGGCGTGATTAGAGGTTTTACACTTCTATACGTGATGGATATTTTATAATTTTAATGGTATATTTATTTTTCTTTGTCGATTGAGCATGTTTTGTAGGTGCTTCGTAATAGAAGGGTGAGTAACGGTATAGTGAGGGAATTCGATGTGGAAGGACCTGAGTTTTCTACATATATGATATATGCAACTGG
Source organism: Bryoerythrophyllum caledonicum (assembly GCA_963971425.1). NCBI lineage: Eukaryota > Viridiplantae > Streptophyta > Bryopsida > Pottiales > Pottiaceae > Bryoerythrophyllum > Bryoerythrophyllum caledonicum. The sequence continues at coordinate 8,885,495 of OZ020526.1, read as the reverse complement.
AGGCACCAATGCTCTCATCAATCCATATAATGGATTGCCATCACGAACGGTAAGTAACTAACATATATGTAATTTTGCTTATTTGATCTGATTTACGTATACATGTTATGTAATGTTTAATTCTAATTTTTTCCAAATATTTGTTTTTGTGCTCAGGGTGCATCATTGTGTTCTCCATATATGAAAAAACAATGTTGCCCATATGGAACCGAATGTATTTTTGACCATCCATGGCCACCAACACCTTATAGTATATAAGGTATCTCAAGAAACAAAGGTCATGGAAGGATATAAGACAACGCAATAAAAGACATGTGTGAAAGTTCGCCAAAGCATAAGAGTGTTTTTATAGTTTTTACATTAATGGATCTCATTATTGTACTGGTAGTATATATATGAAATAAATCATCCTTCAACTTGATTTCAATCTTTCCTTCCATGATTTCTTTCTCCATGTGAACATTCTCAACAAATAACAAACACTGTCTTACAATACCACGCATCTATAAAATAAAATAAACCACATCTTCATTTCATTATATTTAACAACCTTCCAAACCCGTTGTTAAAGAACAACTCCAATTGAAAGAAGCGACTCACACAATTGACAAGAGAACGCATAAAAGAAAAGATCAAGGTAAATTCATAGGAACAGTTCAACGACAGACTGTGACAAAGAGCGCGCCACCAACAGCGACGACACCCAAAACCCTCTCTCTCTATTCCGTTCCTAGATCTGAGAAAAAAGATCCTACTAGGTTTCTAGATCGTTGCCAGAAACAACGGGTTTTGGTCCTAGTAACAGTTTTCGATACGCAAGAAACCCGCCGAACATCATCTCAACCTAAAACCGTCATTTGAATCCTATTGTTTCATAGATTAGACGTGATTACATGTACGAATGATGTATTAAAGAACGGTTTAAGATTCTCCGACGGGTTTGTGATCGCCGCGCGCCTTGAGAGATGCGCACTCGTTTTGGTTTGGCTTACCAGTTCCTCGTCACAACCATCGCGGAGGCGCGCCTCGTCGGTCGTCTGAAGTTGCTGCTGGTGTCAGTCATGGCGCAGGGAATTTCATCTCATTCAATTCTGAGCTAGAACGCTGAAGTTCTCTGCATTTTTCATCTCGTGGCGTGGATTGACGGGGAGAGCAGAGTGTGGAGACACCGCCATGTCTCCAGGACTTTATCTCTCTCGGTAGCTTAATCTTGTGCGGATTGGCCAAGAGGAGTGACTGGGTCGAGATCGGTTGAGAGTAGTTCGCCCAATTCCTGCTTTCGAGGTGGGTTTTGGGTTTGGAGTGGGAGTTGAGGATGGAGGAGAGAATCGGCGACGAGGATGAGTACGAGGAGCTCGCGGACGATCAGAAGGTGGCCATCGGCAAGTGGTTCTTGCTCAATGCGCCGCCCGGCCAAGTCTTGCAAGTCGCCAAAGGTGAGTTTCGCTTTTTCGGTGGAATTGGCAATTGGGTTTTGGGGTTTTGTTCGAATTGGGGTTGATCGTTTTGAATTTTGAATGAGATTCCTTACCAGCGGAAGATTCGAAACCTCGAGATAGATCGCATGTTTTTGGTTTTTTGACCCATTCCACTGATTTTGGTATATTCCTTCATAAGTGCAAATTTTCTTGGAGTCTTTGCATCGGAATAGTTGCTAGGTTAGTGTTTTTTCCGTTCGGAAGAAACCAGTACCCGTTGCTTGAAACGATGCGTGGTGATATTTAGGTCAGGAGATTCTCTTACACGGGTTTTTGACTCACCAGGTAGTGGAATCCATGTTTCAGTTATTGGTGGTTTCATTTCTAGAGAGGATCTGTGTGATGAGTTAAGGATATTTCCTTTTATGTGATTGTGTATGGATTAGCTGATGAGAAATGGGGGCAATGGATGTGCAGATGTTCAAGAAGTGCTTGTGGATGGGCGTCTGTATGAGCAAGCTGCCAAAGAAGCTTTCCCGGAGTATAATGTGAAGAATATGATTTCCCTCGAGATGCCGGATGGTAGTGGCCAGGTATAATCTTGCGTAAAAGATGCGGATCTGTACTGTTGAGAAGAAGAAGAAAAAGAAGAAGGAGAAGACAATCTCTTGATGTCTAGATATTAACAACTGTATCTATTCTCAGTTTCTCAGAGAGGTTGTGTAAAGTTTCTGTGTGCTTCTAACGAGGTGTAAGCTTCTGAGCATTGGCTGTGGTGGCAGGTTCTCGTGACAGAATTTGGGCAGCTCGACAGGTCTCGGTACCTGGACCCTCGTACGGCCAGTGTGGCAGTCGTGGATCATGTGAAGCAGGTACGGAACAGTTTGTATGTTTTTGCATCTTGTCATGCAAAGAGGTGGAATCACACTGGTTGGCACTGAGACTGTATTTAGGAGCTTGAGTGAAGAAATGCATCTTCTCTGCCGGGACGCAACTAATCTAACATTTCTTCGTGGCGCAGGTGTGTACAGAGGTGCGTCCAGCAGACGATGAGGATCTTCCGTCTGCATATGTAGAAGGCTTTCGGTAAGGTCACTTTTTCAGCCTTCGGAAGAGCACATGCTATCAAATCTCAGCTGCTCTTGTTAAAGCCATATTCGATGAGAAGTATACTCTGAATCTGGTAGATTGTCGTTAGAATCTTAAAATGTTTATCACTCCCGTTTCGTTTGAGAATATGTAATGCAAGGAATTTTTGGTATGTGTTGGTTTGAACACTCAATGCTCCTTTTGTTTCTCACTTGAAGAATCATGTGAGTTGTTTGAGCAGATTCTCTGTAGACGCAGCGCTTATGAAGTACGTTGAAGATGCTTTTCAAGGAGGCGAGTGCTCAGTGTACTGCACCAAAGGGAAAGATGTCGAAAAGTCTGGAGGAGAATTCGAGCTCACAGTTGTCATTTGCAACTCAAGCTACAGCCCTAAAAACTTTCGGTAAGCTTGTCAAACATCACATCTGTACATGATATGCTCTTAATTAGTAAGAGATGATATGGAGGGTTATGTCTTCTCTTTGCCTCATGTTTGGAATGTGCCAGTCACATCAGTTAGGTTGTGATATGTATGTTTATCTAACAAAAAGTAAAACGTTTTCCAACGAGTACTGGACATGAATATTTTAGAAGGCTATTGCCATTGTTGATATTCTAGCCTGTTATATCTTTGTTTATATGAGTACTGAGTCAGTCCTGATTCGTTTATTTTATGGAGCCATATTTTAATGTAAATTTTTCCTGGTGTTCAGAGGCGGATGCTGGCAATCTGTATGGAAAGTTGTGATCAACGAGGAGTTACGCACTGCGACACTCCAAGGGTCAATAAGTGTGAGTAAATCATCCAAGCAGAGTGACTTTCCTGTATATGGAATTGATTGGAATGTAGATATCACTTCAGTTCATGGATTCCTCTGTACCGACGAAGCGTGTCATAGGCGTATTCATGTTTACGAAATCATTACATCACGAGGGATTTCTGAACAGCTGTGGTGGTATACCAGGTGAATGCTCACTACTTCGAGGAAGGCAACGTGCAATTGGAGAGTAGTCGTAAGTTCAACGACACGGTTACGCTACAGGTAATTACAGTGCCCCTAGCTCATGGTTATCGTCCTTGAAACAGTCTCTGCTGTGGAGTTGTGAACAGATGTCTTCTTTTAAATTTCGAAGTACTCGTAAGTGGTGAAATCCACCAAGTGAGGACGCAAGTTTGTTCATATTTAGCATGATCTAAATACTTGGAGATTGATTTTGCTTGCAGGATGGGAAGGACGCTGGCACCGCAATTGTCCATACTATTGAACACCTCGAATCAGTGTACTTGTCGAGCCTGGAGGTAAAATTTACACTCTCGAGGTCGTTTGACCTGGGCGCTTTTTGAATCTACTGCTGTTGATGTTAATCATCTGACTGAACTCGTCACTTCGTTATTTTCCAGGAACAGTATTCAAATCTTTCTGACAGGACATTCAAGGTAAGGGAATTCGAGATTGCATGCTCTTAATCGTTACGCAAGCAGGATTTATGAGGATTGCGCAATTTTCAACATAGTTACTGTCTTTGTACGGTGAAATAGTGATCTGATGTTTAATGGAGGACAGATTATCAACGGTTTAGGTGAGGCGAAATCAAGACTTACATTTGTGATGGTGCTACAGGAATTACGAAGGAAATTGCCAGTAACGCGCACACTGTTTCAATGGGACAAGGCGCTGCAATTGAGCCTGAGTCGGGAAATCACCAGAGAATTCTCAAACAAGAGATAGCGCCTGCGTCCAACTAACCACATTTACTGGTAACTTCATGAAGCGTTTGAGTTTTTCTAATCACTAATCATAATTACTCACCCAACAAGCTCTCTTGGCCATTAAACACACTTACGCAGAGCTGGGTGGCGATTGTATCCTCGGTCATACGTGTGAGGGACTACACAGAAAAATACGGCCTCCATTCTTGTTTCTCGTTGTGGATTTGGCTGTTGTACACTTTCGTCTTCCATGAAATACCAAAGTTTTTCATCTTTCCTGTGCCCTCTGCTCTCCACAGTCCATGAACAAATTTACAACCATAGACCATGCTTGCAACATATCTTGCTCAGTTCTAATTAAATTTTCTGCTCATGGGAAGACTCCTCTACGACCTTAACGGTTTTTGATGTTCCTAATGAGTCAATTCATGAGAAAAAGTCAGCAGCCGACAGAATTGTGTTCAGTGGGGGTTAACCCCTAAAGGACCACGACCACTTTCGCTCTAAAACCAGTCCAAAACTGCCACTGTCAAAAAGAGACATGAAAATCACATTTTAAAGTGAATTTCGGATTTTCAATTGTAAGATCTTAAAACATATAAACATGCCATGAAATTTTGGTTGCACTCCACCGCACGGATTGATAGATTTTAGTGTTTAAAGTCAAAACAATGGTTCATTTTCTTCCCTGCGTTGAGTAGATAAGCAGACCTTGACTTCACTTTGTATCAAGTTTTTGCATTGTACAAGGTCTAAATCTTTTACCATTTTCTTAAGCATGATGTTATTCCCAACACACCAATTTTTAGAGGTAAAAAAGGGGTGTAGCATATTCAAAACAAGTGTGCAAGGAGTGGAGGTTCAAAAATTGCCATTTCACGTTTTATTTTTTTGTGAACTACGTATGTATTCAAATGATAATCCAAACAGTCAATAAGAAGGTTTTCACCACATATTTTTGTTGAAAAAATAAAAAGTGAAAAATATGAAGATCTCTAGGTATTATGCAGAAAAGATGAAGTTTTTTTCCCCTGTTGCCCGGCAATGTGTGAAAATGTTTGACTTGGAATAAAATGCCTTTTTACACTAAAGACAAGATTTTTTTTTGAAAAGTTCCAAAAAAGGAAATATTCTTTATATGTGTGAAAAATATCAATGTCAATAGAAACTTTTGTCAAAATTTTTGGAGGTGCCCGGTGTCCCCACTTTTGGCTTTAAGTGGCACTAACTTTCAAACCACAAATCCAAAAAATAAAATAAAAATATGTCCACGAAGCTCTTATCAGAGGCAATCTAGAATAAAAATTTCAGAGAAAAAGGATTTTTTTTCGAATTTTAGGAACCTGCCCAAAATCAGAAATCCCCCCGAAGGAGACTCTGGTCCTGTAGGGGTTAAGTCAGACTCCGATAGAATGACGTATGTCTGTAGAGTGACTCGGTCGGACAAATACTTCGATAATAAACGAGTAACTACCGCGGAGTTTCCGTTCGCCAGAACTTCTTTCCTCGCAATGTCCTAATCGCTTTCCGACATGGAAAACGGTACTTTCACGGAATCCGAGGCACGTTAAAGTGTGCGCCTCTGTGCCAAACTCGTGTGGTACCAGCCCGATATCCGTGTAATATCATGGAGATGCTGCGGCGCTCTTGTTGTGAACTGACATCGTGTGCAGACAAGTTCCGTAGTGCCGGACACCCTCATCAATTGTGTCGGTTTGTGATGAACTCGCAGTTCTCTTCCGACAATACACGTTTACAGACACGCCAAAGCTCGGTATAAGATGAGCTCACTCTCAGCTTCAGTTAGATTCATCAATACATGCTCGCTCATCAGACCAGCTCCTGATTTTTGCATCGCACCCATTGTAGATATTTTTGTTTTAGTTTCACGCTATCTTCGGAGTTCTCACCAGGCTGGTATTGGTGTTATTGTAGTATTGAATTGTAAGCCTCCGTACTCACTTCTTGGTCATACCCAGTCGACTAAAATGTTCCTACATCTCTTCGTACAGCTTTTGAGGGGCTGCGGCTTTTGTTTTATGTGCTACTTAGTCATCAAAATCTCTAGTTGTTTCAACCTCAGGCAGAGTCTGTGATTATTGCTCACAAAACTGTTGGTCGGTATGCAGAGCAGGAGTTACAATGGATGCACCTCAGCCAACAGCACAGGCGCCGCATCTTTTCACAGCAACTAAAGACTCACCTCTTCCACCTCCAGCAACGCACTCCCCGCACCGCCCTTGCCGCCGCCGCCGCCGTATTGCCATCGCGTGTTGCAGCTTCGTCCTCCTCTTCCTGCTCAGCTTCGGCCTCACCGTCCTCGTCCGCTGGCTCATCCTGCAGCCACAACCAGGCACCTACGCTCTCACGGACGCAAATCTCAACCTCTTCAAGCTCACACACGTCGACAACACCTCCAGCTACTCCCTCGACGCCGACGTCGAAATCACACTCCTGTTCAGCAACCCGAACAAGAGGATGGGACTCATCGTCAAGGACGTGAGCGTGCACACCCTCATCTTCAGCGGGGACGAGATCGGCGGATCAGTGGCAGTCCCGTCGTTTCATCAGGCGCGCAGGAGTGATACGACTGTCGTGGCGAGAGTGAGGGCTGTGAAGAGGATTTTGTCGGAGACGGTCGGCGGAGAGTTGCAGGCGGAGATCGAGCGGAACGATATCACGGTGCGCGTGGTGGTGCGTGGTCGAGTGCACGCGGATGATGCGTGGTACGCGTCGATGCATCGTGGCCGTTGGATTAGGTTGACGTGCATGGTGAATCTGACGGCGCCTCAGTTCGGGACGAATCAGACGGCGGTGATCGGGAAGAGATGTGAGTCGTGAATGTACATGTTGATGGAATGCATTTTAATAGTATTCCAAATTGAAACTACACTTTTATCATAGAAAGCTAAGAAAGTTTGTTACGATTAGCAAATGTTCTTCCGATAGATAAATTCATTTTTTTGGTGAAAAGGAGCACGCTTCTTGACAATATGCATTCTTTTAGTAGTTTTAAGACTTTGAATTTTGAGCTTGTGGATCCGTCTTGTCCCCAACGGATCAAGTGCGATTCCGTAAACGTATGGAGGTGTATACCTAAATTTATATGCCCCTCATTTATTTTAGATACCCACTTTCTACTTTGCATTCCCATAATTGTACACCTAAATTACTGTTTCTCTTTCACTGTTTGTTAGTTTAAAGCTGCATCGATTTGGAAGTGATGACATTCATGATTGTTTGGTTTGGGATGATAATTTCTTAAATGAGAACTTGGCGCGCTGTTTGTGAAGCAAGCCCCGGCGTAAAGGACAAGACGTTGTGTATGGAACACATGATGGAAATCACAATGTGTTCATCTCAATGATTCTGCCCACTGCTGCTATATGATGAAAATTATGACAAATTCAGAAGCAACTGCGGCTCTCAAGTATCGGTGACTTGTTAATGTTGATCAGAGTAATGACCTGAGGAATCATGCAATACTGATGAGACCCGGATAATGAAGACGGAACTCGCGAGCTATTTGGGAATGATGGAGCCGATTCGGAGTGGCTCGAGAAGTGATGATTAAATACATGGACTCGCTCCAGTCTCAATATTCGCTCTGTCGGCTTATAACATTCTAGCTGCACTTACACTTTGCGCGTGTCCGCCTCTCTTTGCCCGAGTTTCGTGTCCGCCTCAAAACGAATCTAGTGTTAAAGAGAGGTGGACATCGTCTAAACTGTGGCCTCGATTTCTACGCTGCAAGTCTTCGTAACTCATGACATTTACGGTAAGTGCTGCCATGTCAGTTTGAACTTTTCTTGGTGCAATATTGTTCTCTACGCTTAGAGTCTTGTAAACCATGTCATGCAATGTCACGAATTTCCGTGGCACGGGCTGTGTCGCTTTGGCGCGGTTTTACAATGAATATTGGATCCACATGTGAACGCAGTCTCATGAATTTGTGTCCCTTCACGCAAGGGAACCGCACCTTCAGAGCCAGGTGTGGTGTCTGCCCCAATTCTTGAATTGATCTGGCGTCCCCACATGTCGTCATCTGGAGCGATGTAGCAGTGTCATGTGTGCCCCCTTCATGGAGAATGTCGATCTCCATATTCCTTTTGCAGCAGAATTATTCGTCTCCTAGTTGAACGTGATACTAATTTAGTATGGAATTGATTGCGTGTAACTCTTGACGATTCAATTGCTTTTGACAGGGATGAAAGTGCGTATGCTTGGTGCGAACAAGGCTTCAAGTATGAAGCGAGAAGTGCCACTGTGCTTCTGGCGGCCGACATAGTGTACAGCCGCAAAAGTTTTCTCTGAGGTCCTTCAAGAAATGATGGATTTTCCTAAATTCGAAGGTGATTATTTGCACTAACCACGGAACCTGGATGTAGGTCCGGATCTTTGGCAGAATCGATGTTATCTTGGACTTGAGTTGTACACAGTAATCTATTCCATCTCAACCATCAATAGTTCACTTGTGTTTCTGTGGATAATTCTGTACTAGTATACAGTACTGACGAGCATGTTCATTGTCGTGATCCTTCATGAGAACAGACGGTCTTTTCAGCTTTGGAAAACAGTTTCAACTTCAGCGTGGATGAGCTGTATCAGAACCATAGTTCTCTGATTTCGAGGGATAGATATGAAATAGTAAGCACCGCCTGTGCACCACTTTTAAAGACTAAAAAATCTCCAGTGCAGACCGATTATGAATCTCTGCAATATTTCCGAGTACGTCCGCTTCGTAGTTGCTCGCTGGATGCTCTTACCGCCCCTCCTTTCTCACTTCACTTCCTCGACGCAACATTGTTACATTCTGCTCCTTACCGCACAGTGCTCTTCGCTTTGTCTTCAAGACTGCGCGGTCTCATGTTTGAGGCCTCTACGTTCTTGTCATCCAACTTGTTCCCTCGTCCTCGTCCTCGTCCTTCGCCGAATTCATATCTCTTGGATGAGACATCAGCTATGAAAGTAAAAATTTAAACCATTGCTTATTTACAACTCTTACAATACCATCTCTGACTACGTCAGCCTGAACTCACCATAATAAAAATGACATTTTTTTGGGCCAGCAGTAATTCTGGCATTCAGAATGACCCCATTTCACTTCATTGCTGACACTGACAAATCAACGGCATTAATTCAAAGCTCTATAATTAAACTGTACAAGCATTTAAACCCTGTGTTGTACCTTCATCCAGGTTCGACGTAGGGGATAAGAATATGCTAGTCTCAACGGTAGATACACAAATGAGGCAAACATAATGGAATAGCTGCCACAACTCAACAAAATCATTGGTACTATAAATTCACTTATTTGTGCGTCAACCCCACCAAAAAATTCACAATCAAAACAGTACAACAAATTAGAAGCAAAAAAATAATAGTAGAAAATAAAAATATCGTCTCCAAGTCATGTTACTTTACATCACACCTGGATTTGAAATTTTATCTACCAATATTGTTAATTATTAAGAACACGAACAGATTACTGTGAAATATTTCAACCTAATAACCTTGACAAACTATTTTTGGCTTCGGTTCGAAAGGAAAATCGCATCTCCAGTTGAGTATACTCTCCATCTATTTCCTCATTGCTTTTCACCCTCGTTCCCCTTTTGCACACCTCCTCAAACTAAGTTGCCATCCACAATCCCTTCCCACGATCATTTGTTGATCCATGCATCGTTTCATATGAGAAGTTTTGTTAAAGATTTCCTTTGGAAAATCAAGAGTTTCAATTACTGGGCAATGTATTATTATGTTTCTAATCATTCTCTACGCTCCATGACTACACCATGAATTCATTTACTATTCTACATAAACCGTTTACCTCAGTTTTCTGAAGAATTGATTTTGCGAACATGTAGTAGCCACAGCTCTTGCAGTGGTAGGAGGAGCTTTCCTTGCCCAGTACACATAGGAGAAAATGGCGAGTTGCTAAATTTTGGCTTCTTATAATTTTTTTGTAACTATGGCCGCAGTGTCTTGGTGCATCAGGACCCAGGCACATGAAAGTCACCCTGGGTCGCACCAGTCTATCACCATCTTGCTGAAGGAATTTTATTCAGGGAGGTAAAGATGACCATGTTGTAGTTATTGTTTCGTGTTGGTCTTCATCCCCTCCCTATCAATACTGCAATGTGTATTATGACTTGGAATTGCCCATCTAATCACATGCAATGGTGCAGATTGGGTACACCGCAGGTGTCCTCTTTCTTGTGATTGCTGCCGCAACCCTCCTCAATGTCTTTTAAAACTTCTGCATGTTGCTTTTCATCAGCAGTGTCACTTTAGTAGCTACTGTGTATTTGTAGTCCAAATTTTGCCATTTTTAATATCATTGTGGCAGTCCATGGCCGATAATTCTCGATAACTCGTGCGTAATTTGCGAAGCGCAGATTACTTAGTGTATCATGTCCACGGTATATTTGCGCCTTTTCTCTGGGCATGGATTCGTGAACCGCATTGTAGAGCGCATGCAATGAACGTGCTAGATGCGGTTCGCCGATGCTAAGATTATGTAGTAGAGCAGGTGGGTTTGGAAGCCGCTTGATCCCGTCTGGAAACGAATCCAATGCTTTCCACAAGGATTGAAGTGTGACAGTACCGAGTAGTAGTGTTTCTGAACCTCCATTCAGGAGAATTTGGCGTAATTTTATATACTGGACATGTACATCCAACCTGCGTACAAAATTTTGAGAAATCTGGGATGGTACTCCTGTGTGCTAAAACCGGTACCGTTTGTTTACAATGTAAAAGTATCCCAACAGTAGAGTGGATGGCGTGAACTCGGAAAAGACGCGCACACGGAGGTTGAGCAAAGGCACATCGACTAGGGTTTAGCGCCATCGCTTCTTCTCGAAAGGCTCCTGCAGAATGGCGACCTGGCTGTAGCGGGGGGCGTTAACATTGAACTTCCCCGTGGTTTTCAGAGACTCAGGATAGAGCAAAAGCACAGCGTGATCCTTGCCGTCGGGCGCGGCGATGCGCAGCTTGGGGCCGAACTTGCAGAAGGCGGCGTGCGCGGACCTCAGACTGTGCTTGCGGGCCAGGGTGAGCGCGCACGACTTGCGGTACACGGAGGTGACCTTCCAGAGCGCGGAGCGACCGTGCACGAAGGAGTAGTAATTTACGATAGAGCGGATGATCGCGGAGTAGTGCCCCACGATGGCCTCGTCGGGCGCCGCCACAAACTTGGGATTGGAGGTGGCGCGCGCCAGACCCTGCGAGTTGTATTTAGCGTAGCCACGCTGCACCGCATCGGACAGCAAGTGGCGCACGGGCGCCAGAAGCCACGGCCGGGAATCAGCAGCATCTACAGCCGCAACGGCAGCAGCATCAACAGCCGTAACGGCAGCAGCATCAACAGCCGCAACGGCAGCAGCATCAACATCCGTAACGGCAGCAGGAGGGATGGCAGCGCTACAGAAAGTGGAGGCAGCAGCGGGGAGGAAGCGCTGAAGAGCAGCGAGGCCGTGAAGGTGGTGGTGCGGCATTAAAAGGCCGCGTAGCCAGTGCACCATGCTGATGGCAGACCACAACGACGATGAGGACAACGAGAGAGTGCTTCTCTCTCTCCCACAGTGCGTCCCTAGCTTCTCTCGCACTGTGCGTCCCTCGCTTCTCTCTCGCACTGTGCGTCCCTCGCTTCTCTCTCGCACTGTGCGTCCCTCGCTTCTCTCTCGCACTGTGCGTCCCTCGCTTCTCTCTCGCACAGTCCGGCCCTCGGTCACAGTCGAGAGATAGACAGGCAAGCGTGAGTCTACACTACTAAGATTTAGGGTTCCCTAAAACCCAAAATTCCCCAACACAGAGATATCATACCAGCACTTCCACGGTATCACTTGAACGACACCATGGTATAACCAAGATATCAATCAAGCGGCAAACCGCCCCCTCTTGCTCCACCACAAATTTGCCCTAGAAAATTCGCAGTTGAAATTTGCTTGCACAATACTGTAGACAGATATTTGCTTGCAGCATAGCATCGGTTAGTTCAGCTGAAGTGGTAGAAATCTGTCGGATCTACTTCAGAGGCCATCCGTCAGTTCCACAATGTAAGGTGAAAGTGATAGCAAACCGTCATGCTTTGCATCAACCAAAGATTGAAACGTACTTTGTTGTCGAAGTTTGAAATTCCTACGACTCTCATGCCAGTGTTCATGTCGAAGTTTTGAACCGGTGGGGTGAGGAATTTTTTCATTGAATAACTTTAATTTGTTTTTGAGAACCGCATGTCGTTTCTGCAATGATGCTCTGTTACATGAGCCTCATTATAGTGTAACCTAGACTTCGTAATGTGCACCTTCGTCCGTATGTTCCGTCTTATACAACAACATTTTTTGGCATTTCCTTGCAAGTCCTGATCCTGTGCACATCTGCACATTTCAAATGTCACAAGAAGTTCATGACATCTACGAGATACTCGACGTGATACTGGTCCTGTACGATGTCGATTTCGGGATGAAACTGAGGCGGTCACCAACATTGAAAGAATGTTAAAAGCCTGTCTGTGTGTGGAAAAGTTCCCAACGAGCTAGCACACGCTGTGAAGATGCACCTACGATGAAGTGGTTGGAATGTAATACATATGTCTACTCGTGATTGCGGTGCTAGCTCTTCTAACTCAACACAAGTTCCGCAAGAGCGAGCCTTCGATGGTGATGCCGGGCCCGAACGCCAAAAGCAAGCCCCACTCGGACTCCGTGTTGACGCCGCCGTGGGCCTCCTTGAGCTTCAGACTGTGCTGCCTCATGTAATCCAGCACGTAGATGCACGTGCTGCTGCTGATGTTGCCGTAGTCCCGTAGCACCTGCCTCGCCGCCTCCAGCTTCTCCGGCGCCAGCTCCAGCTTCTTCTCCACCGCATTCAATATCGCAGGACCCCCTAGACAAAACACCAAAATACAAACAGATTTTTAAAAAACAAATTCCGAAGCCACCACCATCGCAGTTCCCGACGTGCAGATCTCGGCTGATATCTATAGGATATTAATGTGATACTGTTAAGATACCGTGTGATATTCAGGTGAACTGAGGCACTCGTGGACAAGGTTGAAAGAGCTGTCTGTGAGCTTTGGGAGGATGAGATCGATACCGGGATGGACAGCCCAGAATATGTCGTTGTATCCCACGTTGCCGATGCGCTGGAGGAGCGGGTCGCAGAAGCCCTGGATGTTGGTTTCGATGAGCTTGGGAAGCTCGCGGCCGAGTTTGAAGCTGATGCCTTCCTCGGAGAGGCGACCGTCGATGGTTTTGCTGGTGTTGGGTATGAAGCACTGGCCGGCCCAGTCGAGCTCGAAGAAGGCGCGTTCCAAGACGGGTACGGGGTCGGCGCCCATGAGCATGGCGGCGGCGCCGTCGCCGAAGAGCGCGGCGCCCACAAGGTCGTAGGGGCGGTCGGGGCTCAGGGACTTGTACCCGATGAGCGTGCACTCCGACGTGACCAGCAGCACGCGGCTGCCCGGGTTGTTCTCCGCCAAGTCCTTCGCCACGCGAATCCCCGACGCGCCGCCGTAGCACCCCAGCATGTACAGCATCACGCGGTTCACGTCGGGCCGCAGCCCCAGCAGCTGCGCCAGGTACAAGTCCCCGCCAGGTAGACGAATCTCGCTTGAGGACACGTACACCAGGTGCGTGATCTCCGTCGCGGGCCGGCCCCACTCCTTGATCGCCGCCGTCGCTGCCTCCAAACCCAGCTGCGTCACCGCCTCACCTGATCCAGAAATCCAACCAAGAAAAGTTCAAACCAATCTCAAAACCAATCAGAACACGATCACTCACCACTGACGACGTCCATACCTGTGATTGCGAGACGCTGGCTGACTGTCGCGGCGCCTTCGACCAGAAAGTCGGGGTGCTCATCCAGTATCTCTTTGTTCACCACCAAGTAGCGCGTCTTCACAGTTGTGGTCTCACCTGTAGATTAATTGATTATGAAGATATTCACAGTATCGACAGTTTCTTGTAAGTTAAGCGTTCACGATGTTTGGTGATTGAGAATCATTCGGAAACATGGTGTTTGGGGGCATACAGAGGCGGCGGAGCTTGGCCTGGACGTTGGGGTCGTGGAGCTGGAACTGCTCGATGTAGTAGTCGGCGAGGCCGTCGTTTTTGGTGGTGTTGGTGGGGACGGCGCGGCCAATGGCCAGGATAGCGGTCTTGCCAGGCGTGGCGCGGCGGCCACTAGTCTTGTGGACATTGTGTCCGTTTGCTGATGACCCGTTCGTGGGCGGTTTGGTGGTGGTTGTGGTGCCAAGCTCCACTGATTGCCCGGCGAACGCCGCTTCCACTCTTCGGCTTGCCATCGTAGATCACCCGCTATCCACCCGCTTTCACCCGCTAAATCTAGTCAACAAACAAAAGTGCAGGCCAATGACTACAATGAACTCACGATTAGATCGATGCATGGCTCTAGCGTCATCTGTGATTCTAGATTTGCAACTTTATTCACAAATTCAGCGAATGGAATCATAGCCGCTAGGATCCAGGATGAGGAAGAAGAGGCTCTGTCACCTGAGCCGATGATGGCGGTGTTGATATTCAACGTCAATCAACCTGATTGGAATCACATAAAATCCAAATTCATGAACTTGGAAATGAAAAGCTTACAAATGAAACGGCGCTATTGCTTACAAATTCCGGTGACTTGTCGATGCGGATCAGGAACAGAGTTGCTATGACCTGAGGAATCATGCACTGATTAGACCCAGATAATGAAAGATGGAAGTTGCGAACATGGGAATGATGGAGCCGATACAGAGTGGCTCATCAGGTGATGATTAAATACATGGAGCGGTGTTTTTGGGGCCTGAGAACTTGGGTGGTTGGGGTGCTGGTAGCCAAGCCCAAGCGCATGCCAGTAGGTCCGACCTCCATTTTCCACTTTGCCCAAGCGATGTGACCGTGACATACCCTGACCATGGTCAACCACCACATGCTACCTGTCCTAAAATCTCTTCCCACAAAAATGGCGAGTGGAAGTCCACACTGACTTCGTTCTTCGATCCAATAAGAACATTACTAAAGAATTTCTTATGAGTACCCTTTTGTAGACGTAAATGTGATGGTAGCTGGGACCAAGTGTCCAGTTGTTGGACGGTGGTGGTTGTGTCATCTAAGCGTGAAGGGATCCGTAACACTGAAAGTGTTGCCGATTTGCCTGAGAGACGTTGCGAGGAGTGATTGACGTGACTGACTTGACAAGCATCGCCTTTACAAGAGAAAATGGAGGCAGTTCACTGTAATGTCAGGTGCAATATATGTTACAAAGGATTAAATTAAAGAATATGCCATGGTTCTAAGCGCTTCACGAAAGAACCACGCTTCCAATCATGGATGTGAATACAGGTTTGTGATCAAGAACACAAATCATGTACAGAGCAGTTCATGCCTTGTACAACCAAGGGAAATCCTGAGAAGTAAATCATGGCACAACGTCTGGACTAGCTAATGGAGCTGAAAGGAGCGATTGCGTTGTGTGTTTTCTTCAGTTTTCCTCCATCAGCTAATGGAGGCAGACAGTTTTGCCCTGTCTGCGTTTCAGGTGGACAAGAGCGTTCAACGCCCGATACCATGCCTCCATTGCTTCATTTTTTTACAGATCCTAAGGTAAAATCAAGATCCTGCTTCGGCTGCACTTAGTATACAAGCAGAACCTGAAATGTGTACAAACTCTATACCGACATTTCATCCTCTTCGTCGCTGTAATCATCGTGACGCCCTCTTCTCTTTGAAGCACTCATGGGGATATCATCTTCTGGTGTGCGTGATCTCTTGCGAATGAAGGTATCCACTGCTCCTCCCTGAAATGAGCAACGTACCACTGGTTAGAGCCTCAGAGTGACAAGTCCAAGTTCTATAGCCAGATATCAGATCCCTACAAAGGTTACAACCAGAATCTAGTTGCGAAGTGCAACGCTTCGTTAGGCTTATGAGTGGAAACAAGACGTAGTGGTCTATACAGGTGACACTCACAAAGTAGGAAGTCCATCCTGCCTGTGCGGCAACTGGCAAACCTAGGGCAACAGAAACACTCACCTCCATGAATCTATCTCTGGCCTCTTCCCTCATGTCCTCTTCTTCCTGTGAAGGGTCCCTCCTTATTACAGTCACACTCGCAGGAATCGGGAAATCTTTATCTTCAGTGTCATACTTCGACTTTCCATCTTTGGCCTTCTTCTTTTGCAGTACCAACTTTGTTCCCAAGGCCTGCCACAGGAAACAAAATGCATTTAAAAATCGACCACAAGATCGTCAGGTACCTCTAACTCCTAATTTTAGTCGGGAAAACACAATTTCTGTCGTTTAGTATGTGAACATCACATTGAAACAAACATAAAAATCGTTCATCTAAAAACGAGTAATATAATATGCTCTCATTAACGTAATACCGCCGGAATAAACACTAAAACGTTGAGCAACAAGAATGTGGGTGTATACCAGATATTGCACCGAGTCTTCACCGAAACAAAATACCAAAGTTTTCTTTTCAGGTTCTTCGTCATGTCGGAGCTGAAAAATTTCACGAAAAAGATCAGTTAGATCCACACAAAGACATACACAGGTTCATAGACAAGAATAACCAAATGCAACCACGCTATTTTGCATATTTATGGGCATACCGCATGATTGTGCAAGGTGTAGAAATAGCAACGTTATGGAAGATTGGTGCCTTACTTCCCAATGGTACTCTCGCACCCAAGTGTATGAGATCTCATCGTCATCCTCGTAAAAATTCCTTTCCAACTGCAGAGTACAGAAACTGGATAACGTTAAAAAAAACGTACTGGTTCAAAACTAACGATGCCTGACAAGTGAAATATATTAATGAGAGCACTGAAGTTCCAAAAGAAGATAACAAGATTTATCAACGTAACAATTAGCTCTGGAAGTACAATTAATAAATCGCTGAGGTCAAACTATACCTCTTCCGGTTTTGGCACCATGTACCCAATGAATTTCTCTTCCTTTGTGTCGTCTACAGAACGAGATGTGAAGCTCTTCACAATTGCCTACAAACAAGCATAAAACCAAAAAATGAATATTTATGACATCGGGTTTCAACTCTATGAAACAGTCACGACTAAAGAATTATGACTAAAGAATTATTATGAATCAGTCAACGAAAATATGTTGAAAACATCTGGGATACATCTGATTACAAAAAAGAATGTAGGCAAAAACCATCAAATTCAGGAGTGGTTGTATAATCAATTTTACTATTTGATGCAGCA
Source organism: Bryoerythrophyllum caledonicum (assembly GCA_963971425.1). Taxonomy (NCBI): domain Eukaryota; kingdom Viridiplantae; phylum Streptophyta; class Bryopsida; order Pottiales; family Pottiaceae; genus Bryoerythrophyllum; species Bryoerythrophyllum caledonicum. The sequence continues at coordinate 8,868,043 of OZ020526.1, read as the reverse complement.
ATGAAGCAGGTTAAAATAAATACCCGCGATTCAAGTTCAAGACGTGCGTCCTGATCCAAATCCGCTAATCCAGGGGCATCGGTCAGCGGATCTGTGTCAAAGACCATATGCACAAACTGGTCGCCCACCCTGTAGCGCCCATATTCCACGAGTCAATTCCATGATGTTCCATGATGTAAGGTATGCGTTTCTTGTCTAAATCAATGTGAAGGACTGTGGATTCCCATTTATTAATTTCATTAAACGCTGTCGAAAAGCAACAGGGCATCCGCAACCAGCATACTGAAGTGCAGGGACGAGATTTTACCTTTCGAAATCAGGAACCAGGGGCAGAATTTCCACAGCCTCGAGCTCGGGCTTGGTAAGATGCTTAGGCCGAAGTTTCGCAGCCCTAAAGGACTCCTCGATGACTTCAATTTGCTGCTCCCTGCGACATTGGCAGTAGTCATAACCCTCTTAGCAAACAGGTTTTCAAGGACAGAGGAGTAAATATCACTAGAGGAATGAGCAACAAAGTAGGCTCAGCGCTCCGTTTTTGTTGAGAATTACTCGGGCAGCAGATTCCCTAAAATCTGGAGAATATAAGAGAAACCCGCGAAGAATGGATAATAAACACCTATCATTCCCTGCTTCAACATCAATTCGCCGACCTTCCCGTTGCTCTCTCAAATCCTTAGCTTGCTTCTCCGTCATAGCCTGCCAAACCAACGGATATTCTCAGAAAAAATCCTTGACACAGATATATGTGACATAATGATTTCGCAACCTTCATGAGAATGACACAATCAACAAAAGTATGCAGCGTAGTCTCAAATCAAAATGTGTGAAACAAAATTCTCTGCCGGTATTTGATCGCGTTTCTTTCCACGATATCCTAAAAGAAAATTACCTTGTGTATATTCATTTTATAATAAATCATTCCACCGTCAAATTCACTCATCATTGTTGTGCACTGGTTTTACCTTATAAAAACGTATTTTACGTCCTTCCCTCGTAGAGGACTACTCACTTTACTTCACTTAACATAAGCATCAGAAACGAACTGACCTGCTTTGCAGGATCGAGATTGATGGGAGAGACATATTGTGTCTTCACGAGCCAAGCCACACCCTTGTCAGTTGGCCTATCTTTTTTCCGTATACCTGAAGCTGTTTTCTTCACTTGTACTTCATCGTCGAACAAGAGTGCAGCATCCTCTGGATCTAAAGGCACGGAAGCATCGATCTTCCTGCAGCAATCAAATTTACCACTCAGCATATGATACTTCACTCAGCTTGCTAATGCATACAGGCAACTGGCCAACAAAGCACCCAGGTCCTAGAGACAGAACATATGTCCAGAACATCATGAGACACATTGGTAAATGGAAAAGAGTGGTTCAATAGCCTACTTATAGTTGCTGATATCCAGAAGATCCAAGGGGATACCAAGATCGGGCTCGACATGCAGTTTGTGCTTCAAGTTCCTCTCCAACGAAGTGAATTGATACCTAGTATACCTGCGTGCACTCCACTTTCATATTTTCAGCAAAACATGCTCACCAAGGACACCTAACGCATAACCAGAAATGGCACCCGATCGACACAATTCCCGTAAAGAAGTGGAAGTTCAACACACCTGTCTTTATCAGTATTTATATGCATCAACTTGGGTTGAGCTGTGCTGTCCGGCAAATCGTTCCTAAACCTGGAGCCAAGTACCAATGCAACAGAAATTCATATAATGAGAACAATTGCCGTCCGAAGAAGAAACTCTGTAGTTATGCAAGAGGGAGAGCAGATGGATGTAAATCTTCCGAGAATAAAACAAAAAGCACACCGCCTCCATCTGATCGATACGTACTTTATTTTACACAAGAATGTCGACGGGCGCTTGAGCCTATTCTCAATTTTCTCGCCGCCGCCTGCAGCTACCTTCTTGTCGCCATACGCGTCTCTAGAGCCGTTCACAGTGCCCTTGGAGCCCCCGGCCGAGGGCCGCGCCTGATGCGCCTTCTCCCGCTCCCGCTGCTTTTCCTGCTGGCGCTTCTTCTCGTAATACTCGCGCTTCTTCCGCTCATTCCGCTCCTCTTCCGTCTCTTTCCTGCGCCCAGGCACGGTCTCAACTCTCGGCTGCGGGCCGAACCCCGAAGGCGCTCCCAAACCCTGAGAAGGCGGCCCCGGCGGGCCAACTTTCGGCCCCGGCGGTGGCGGAGGCTGGCTGCCGTAGTACACTCCACCGGGGGGCGGCAGCGGAGGTTCCCCGGGGTACGGCGGCAGCGGCGGGGGCATCGGCAATTGCGCGTTCGGGTTGTACCCCATCGGCACCTGGTAGTGAGGCCCCGGAGGGCCGTAATGCATCGGCGGGCCGTAATGCGGCCCCCACGCAGGCGGCGGCGGCACCGGTGGCCTTCCCGGAGGTGGATTGCCGGGATACATCGACGCCATCGCCAAAACCTCGAACCCCAAACCCTAGCTCACTCGTTGCTGCACCAAATGTCAAAATTCGAGCTACTGGACCGCGGCGATTCCTGCTCGTGACCTCCCGGTCAGCTCATCGCCCTCGCCGTGGCTGCATCCGCGATCGTCTCCGTCTGCGACTCCTCTCGCGTCGTCTCCGTCGTCACTGTGTCTGCTGCAAACGTTTTTCTTCCGCCTTCGACCACTTCCTGGTCCATCGCACCATTTACCCGCCCGTGTATGGAACAGTTATCACCCAGTATCAACGAGGTATCAGGCTCTTGGGAACTCCTCTCGAGGAGAACCTAAAACCGTTGCGGTATGCAAAACCAATATCATCCACGCAGACAATGCTCTCTGTCAAATTCCAAGACGATGTCGGCTTAGGGTGCAGAGACGGCTTTCGGGTTTTCCGTCACTTCTACTCAGGTGATGTTTAAGTGATACTTGGCAGATACCCGCGTGATAACCGTGTGTTGCTTACGCGGGTATCTTGTAGTGTTGAACGCGCGTTACAGATGGATTTCCAACTGCCTTGAAAGTCCAAAATGTTTGCAAGGGTTACAGTTACCCAAAGACATGAGGTTGCGGGTTTGATCCACGGCTGTAAAATCTTCTCACTTGATAGGATTGCCGCAAGTTGCCAATATAGCATTTTTGTGTGTCTGCCAAAAGATAAAGATAATGCGGAAAAAGAGTAGTCTCATAAATAATTGTTGGACTCTGTGATCATCTACCGCAACGTCTCATCGATAATCTTGCTTTGAGCAAACCCAATCATAGTAACATGGTGCAAACAAAGAGCCATGACAACACAGATTCCGAGCAATCAAATACAATGCACTCCACATTTTAATGTTACATTGCTTTTTCTAAATACATTTAACCCTTTAGTGATGAGGCTTTGCACGGGGCCCTAGGAAATCTATGAACGTGTTAGATCAGTCACGGAAAAAGCCAACAACATCTATACAAGGGATACATTTCACTCTTGACTTATTTCACAAAAATATTGTAGTTTTTGTTAATGCCTCAACGGATTGGAGATCAGGAATATGGGTTAAATGGAGCAAAGCAAAGCGCATGGCCGCTCCGACTAGTGCAAATCAATCCAACGGTTCACTGAGCGGTGGTTCCTCCAAAACCGGTCTCATCAACCACCGTTTGACCACTTCGCCATTAAAGGCTTAACATTCTAGCCTTTGACATTCACTTGTGTTTTTTTTGTTTTCTTTTCTTTTTGACGTTTATGTTTGCTTCTTACGATTTATTTATTTTTTCTTTATGATCTCTTCTTGCTTCTTTTACTTTCACTTCTCTTTAGATATTATAGTGCTTTTACTCTCAGTTTGAGCATATAAACAATACGTTGGTGTTACCTGCAATATTGTTTCTTCATTATCCAAGGGTCTTTTCTTATTGAAATGATTCTCACTTGTGTTGGAATACCCATTACAAAAAAACAAAGGGAAATAATAGAAAATAAGTTTTAGTTGAGGACATTTGTTGATAAGTTTAGGGTTTTTGAATTAAGTAGGGAGTGATGGATGGAAAGAGAAAGTATATAAGGAAGGGGGTAATTGCAAAAAGAAGAAAAGAAGATATACAAAGAAGGAAGAGGATGGTGTTAAGAAAAATATAAGGAAATATCTAGGAACGAGGGAGAGACGGAGGATGGCATTAAGAAAAAGATGGAAAGGGTTTGGAACGAGGAAGACATGGACAAGTCACTCAAAAGGACTAAAGAGGGTATGTTCAAGATGCAACATCCATCCACTGAGTACTAAATTCTTCATGTTTGCAAATGGAAGTACAAGCCAACCTAGATACAAGCGCAAAGTGTGTGCTCTAAAATTTGTACTTGGCAGCAAATAGCATGAAAAGGCAACCCCCACAAGAAACAAAGGCAAGGCTCTAAACCATCTCTAACACGCAATTAAGCAATTATGCACTTGGCCATTTAAAAGTGCACTTAGGAACCACGACGGCCATGGCGTACTAAAAATCCCACATTTCAAATTTTTTTGTCAATTTTGAAAAAAAATTAGAGTTCTTGGATCAATATTGTGTGCAATTAAAAATGTTAATTTAACAAGATGTTAAATTGCTTTTTCAACAAATTTTTAGTGGAATGTTGTTGAACTTTGATAAATGTCTATTTAATATCATTGTACAAAATTTTGTGAATCGCTTATAAGAATTGTAATGTACAAAAGATACAATCATCCAAACAAAATTGCCAATTGATATGAAGAAATTCCACATGGCATGATACATAAGAAGAAGACAAAAAAATAAAGGCATTTATATGTGCACTTGGTGATGTAATTAATCAATCGTAAAAACTTATGGCATTTATTATTTACATTGTGTGCCTACACAATACATGATATTTAAAGTAGTACTAAAATTTCACTCCTTGTATGTATAGCGGGAAGAGAGTAGGAAAGGAGAGGGGGGGGACGGGAGAGGAAAAAGGCTCTGGATTTAGGTTTGGTGGTGTTAGGTTGAGGATGGCCGCGGGTTTAGGGTTCTGCGGGTTTGGGGCAACGACATCGAGTTCAGGACTCCAGATCCACGGCTCAGAATAGGTGTAGGAGATTGACGGCTAGATCTTCTCTCAGCCAGTCCTTGATTTCAAGGCTGGCTGGTCGCGAGGTAGGGTGTGCACGTGCATACCCGTGTGGAGGTGAGAGGGTAGTGTGAGGGAGGAGGTGTGAGCAACGGCGGATTAGGGTTCCCGTAGGGGTGGAGTAGGGGCGGAGGGTAGAGGCTATGAACGGCGGAGGAGAGAGGCTATAAGCGAAGAAAGAGGGTTTGAGCAGCGGTTGGGAGAGGGTTTGAGCGGTAGCAAGGAGAGACGGTTTGAGCGACGGCGGGGAGAGGGTGTAGGGAGAGGGTTTGAACGGCGGCAAGGAGAGAGGGTTTGAGCGGCGGCGGGGAGAGGGTGTAGGAAGAGGGTTTGAGCGGCGGCAAGGAGAGGGTTTGAGCAACGGCGGGTAGAGGTTGTTAATGTGGAGAGAGGGTGTAGGGAGAGGGTTTGAGCGGCGGCGGGTAGAGGCTGTTAACGTGGGGAGAAGGTGTAGGGAGAAAGTTTGAACGGCGGTGGCGGGGAGAGGCTGTCAACGCGAGGAGAGGGTGTAGGAAGAGCGGCGGTGGCAGGGAGAGCGGCGGTGGCGGGAAGAGGTTGTCAACGCCGGGAGAGGGTGTAGGAGAGGGTTTGAGCGGCGGTGAGACTGGGGAGAAGGTTTGAGCAACCGCGGGGAGGGGCTGAGCTGTGTGGAGAGGAATGGAGCGGCCGTGGGCAGAGTGTGTGAGTGGCGGAGGAGAGTTGCATCTGAAGCTGCAACTGAATGCTGCCGTAAAGCAACCAAAGGTGTGCGCGTGTATACCCCCGCATAAATTAATTAAAAAAAACTGAATATAAAATTAATGCTCGTGGGCGAAAGGCTACACGAGCTACACGAGCACCATGCGAGCTTCGCGAGGCGAAGCCAAGAAGAGCTAGGAAATTTCAACCTAGTTCCCTTGGTCACCCATCCAAGTTTTATTCCTTCACCATCTTGCTTAACTTCAAGGTTGCTCAACCACCTCCAACCGGCTTCTATTAACCTTGGTGATGTTCAAGGCTTGGAAGTTAATATCTTTACACATAATGCTCCGTTTCACAAATGGTTTGTTGCACTCACATCAAGGTATGGTATTTCATTATATGATAGTACAAACACGTAAGAAAACAAATGAATTACTAAAACATTGGAAGTGATACACGACTAATGTTGTCTTATGTTTCAAGATGTATGTATAGATTTTAAGTACATGATCAATGTCGTTTCCAAAAAAAACAAAAACCAGTTTAATAACCATACATTCTACATAAATTTAAAACAATAGTTATCATATATTTTGCATATTATTGAAGTACGTACACATACTCAACGCAATATGTAACGCAACATGTAATGCAACATGTAACACAACAAACACAAAATTTTTATACCAAAGAGTTAGTAAGATTTTAGCATTTTAAAAAAAAATAAAAATTGGGGGCAAAATCTTCTCGTTTTTGAGTGCCGAGTAGTGCACTTGGCCAAGTGCATAATTGCTTAATTGCGTGTTCTCTGCAGTTCAAGATTCTTGACAATGAGAAAGACGCCCAATTTAACCAAAAAAAAATAAAGTCAACAAGGATTAGCTCAAGACATGAACATGGACAATGACAACTACAAAATAGACGTTGAAAAGCTCCTCCCTCCTCCACGGATAACTTGGATTCCAATTCAAAAATTGATTGAATTTCAAATAAAAATGGAAAATGGAGCAATTCGAGCAAATCAAACAATGAAGATGTGAACCCTAACTCTGACTTGAATGTAGATGCATGTAGAAGCAAGAATGACATGGATTAAAAATTTCAGTGAACATCAAGTGGGATTTAAACCATTAAGGTTTTAGACCATCTCCACCCGTCCACAAGGCTAGCAAACAGAATAGGGTGGTTGCCTGCCAACCGGCCCACTAGTTTGCAATCCCTGCCGGGCGGGCCTCTGGACGGTTCGCGGGGGGGAGTCCAATGGCCCCAAGCTCTTCGCCAGAAGTATGTGATTGGTTGTTTTTTTTAAACTTTTTCGCCATGTGAACTCCTTTCCCGCATCCATTATTGTGACCGTAGTGTGGGAAGAGGTGGGGACTTTTCTTGGCAAGCCTAACTTCTGATCTTAAATAAACTCATCAACCATGACCGGGTTTGCAAACCAACAGCCGTGCCCTAAGAAGCCACATTTGGGTTGCAACATGGTGGTCTATGTGTATTTTACATACAAGATGTAAGAATTGATGTATACAATAGTTACAAAAGTTTGTATTTGTGCTGGACCCAATCTGATGATCCATAACATTTCAATTGTGATCAGTGTTGCACCTAGTACATTTTTGGAAAGTTGCAAATTGACCACAATATTCTATATGTATGGTGTCATATTTGAACATAATAATAATCGGATATAAAAATGACCTTCATTCCCAAGGTATATGTCTTGCTAAACTTCGATACTCTCTTGTATTCTAGAGTAAGATAAGTACATGGTTTCCAACTAACATTAAAGGGCTAACCTGTGGAGATTTCAAAACTGGGCACCCTTCTTTTAGGGAGAGATTGCCATGTCATCTTTTCCAAAGGCGAAGTATTGACATGGCAATTCCACATTGACAGAAGGGTGCCCAATTTCTAAGTCTCCACAATTTAAATCTCAGGTCTTGAGACAATATACTTCACGAATCTGTAAGTTGTTATAACCTTTGAATCGGAATTTTCATGTGAAAATGCAAATTTCCAACATATCTTTGGAAGAATTACTCCAAACATGAAACTCAAAACTCAGGAGGCGAGGAAAGCAGACACTCGGTAGAAATACACCTGAACGACCTCTCATTAATGAACCAAGTCCAAAACAACAATCTAGACGTGAAGATTTGATATGACCCCGGTTCGTTCCAAACATGAAGCTCAGGAGGCGAGGAAAGCAGAAACACACTTGGTAGAAATACACCTGAACGACCTCTCGTTAATAAACCAAGTCCAATACAACAATCTAGCAGTGAAGAATTGATATGACCCGGGTTCGTTCCAAACATGAAGCTCAGGAGGCGAGGAAAGCAGAAGTACACTTGGTAGAAATACACCTGAACGACCTCTCATTAATAAACCAAGTCCAAAACAACAATCTAGCAGTGAAGATTAGATATGACCCCAAACATGAAGCTCAGGAGGCGAGGAAAGCAGAAACACACTTGGTAGAAATACACCTGAACGACCTCTCGTTAATAAACCAAGTCCAATACAACAATCTAGCAGTGAAGAATTGATATGACCCGGGTTCGTTCCAAACATGAAGCTCAGGAGGCGAGGAAAGCAGGAACACACTTGGTAGAAATACACCTGAACGACCTCTCATGAATGAACAAGTGGATCACATAAACAGGGGTTGGTTGCACATCAAAACTGGGAAGGGTCTACTCGGGGATCTCCACCTCGCCGTCGTCGATCTCCGATTGCAGATCCTTGGGGTCCTTGCCGTCCACGGTGCACCCCACGGACACGCACGTGCCCAGAATCTCCTTCACGGTGCCAGCCAGCTCCTTGGCCATCGACCGGGGCGCCATGATCTTGGCGATCTCGATCACGTCGTCCAGCGAGATGTTGCCGTTGTGCTTGATGTTCTTCACCTTCTTCCTGTCGCGCTCAGGCTCCTTCAACGCCTTGATCACGAGAGCGGCGGCGCTGGGCACCACTGCGACCTTCGCCTGAGATCATCCAGCGTTTTCCGTAAGGACATCTAGCGTGGTATTGTACTTCGAACCGACAATGTGGTTGCGACTATGGTCTCAGTCATCTTGCTTCCACAAGGATGAATATATCCAACCATTCGGAAAGATAACGCAAATTTTGAGCATCACAGACCAAAGGCAAATCCACATGTGACATCGAGTCTCCAGTCCCAGGCGGTCTTAAATCACGGCAGAGATTACTTCTTAGACGTGGAGTCATATACTCTAGCTTTTGAACAACAAGAGTGAGAACAAACCTGTCTGTTCTGCACAGTCAGCTTGACTGTGACACGGAGACCCTTCCAGTCCCTGGCTGTCTCCTTGGCGATGTCTTCACCGATCTTCTTCGGGGACAAACCCAAGGGACCAATCTTCGGCGCAAGGGAGGAGGCCGCTCCTATCTCTCCACCTAATATCAACGAGAAAAAAAAAAACAGCAAAAATCAGAAACCAGAAACCCTAACAACCAAGAAACCCTAAACACCCCAAGGCACAAAAAAGACGGTGCTCCCCACCACACACGAGGCTACCATGAATTACAATCATGGAGAATGTTCATAAAAAAGGGGAGTGAGGACCTGTGACGCGGACATAGACTTCGACGATCTGGGAGGGGTCCAACTTGGGAGGCATGGCGTCGGAGTGGCGTGCGAGTCGCGGGGGCTGGGGAGAGGGGAAGGAGTGGAGCTCCGGCAGCGACGACAAGCGAAAGGACCCAGTTCTAGGGTTTAAGTGTTTCTTATGTCGACCGAATTAGGGTTTCGGATGTTTCTCTCGGGCAGCTTGCTGCGGGCAGGCGAGAGCGTTGTGTTCCCGATGAGTTGCACCTGTTGAGAACGTTGTGAACGAGCGCTATCTAGTCCGTTGGATGCTTATTCAAGTGATCGACGGCTGGGAACGAATCCCCTTTGTTATCAGGATGGACTCTACTATCCCTACTGAGAGGATGCTATAATAAATAACCCATTTTTCATTGTTATGCGTGGGACCCACCTTAATATCACAATTTTATGTAGAAGGTGGTGTAAAAGAGGTTAGAGAGCAATGTAGTTGATTTTTTTTAGATAACTCATATAAGTCTCATAGTTTCTTTTGAAAATTTATGTTTTGTTTAATTAGTGTTGGAGTTTTGAAATCGTGTTGGTAAGTAAAACCATGAAAATGTTATCGATGTGTTAACAATTGGAAGTATTAGAGTTGAACCATAATATCTTCATATTTAAGGAGTTCATGAGATTATTATTAACCCCTAAGGTACCAAGACAGTTTTACACCAAAAACACTTCAAAATTAATGGATTCTAGTGCAATGAATAAAGAAGGTAACAAAAACTTTGATTTTTAGTTCTGACCATAGGATCTCAATAAAGGCTTATTAAGTAATACATGTACAAAATTTCATAAACTTTGACCGCACGGATTGAAAGATTATAGTGTTTGAAGTCAAGCAAATGGTTCATTTTCTTCCCTGTGTTTAGTGGATCAGCAGACTTTGACTTCAATTGGTGTCAAGAAATTTCACTATACAAGGTCTAAATCTATTACCATCTTGTTAAGCATGACTTAAGCTCCTTACACACCAATTTTTAGAGGTAGAGACAGGGTGTAGCATATTCAAAACAATTGTGCAAGGAGTGGAGGCTCGAAATTTGTTAATTCACACTTTAATTTTTTTTTGAAGTGAATATGTTTTCGATTGATAATCCGAATGGTCAATAAGAAGGTTTACATTACATATTGTTGTGGAAAAAATAAAAAGTGAAAAATATGAAGATCTCTAGGTTTTATGTGGAAAAGAAGAAGTTTTTTTGGTACCTTGCCCAACAATGAGTGACAATGTGTGAAAATGTTTGACTTGGGTTGGTATGCTATTTTTCACTAAAGACAAGAACTTTTTTTTGACAACATGAAGGGAAATAATATTACTTGCGAGTACTGAAAATCTCACTTTCAATAGAGTGTCCTATCAAAAGTTTTTGGAGGTGCCCGAGGTGCCCGCCCTCCCCATTTAAAATTCAAAACCCTATAACTTTTTCATCAAATGTCCAATTTAGAAAAAATTGTTTTCCCACTGAGCTCTTGGTAATGTCTTTCTATAGTAAAAATTTCAAAGTGGAATGTTGGAAATTGACACCATAGGAACCTGACCGATTTTTCAAAAAGCCAAATTTGGACACTTGGTCCTTTAGGGGTTAAAAGTCCTCAATTTGAATAAGGATAACTATCTTCTCGGGATCCTTTTTCAAAGAGTTTTGAATTTGACACCTCTAGATCACCTCCCTTTATATCTTCAAAGGTTATCAATATACCTTCAAAGGTAATCTTCCTTGGTTATATTATACTTTTTTGGTTTCAGTATTTTCACCTAATACTTTCCCAATTTATTTGGCATGCTTTTTTTAAATTAGTTAAAGCTTGAACCTGATATCAGGCTGTGATATTAGTCTACCACTGGAACCACAATAATTTTCTTCATACCACTAATATAATTGTGGTAGTCAAACCTTTTACGGCTCCAAAGAAGTAAAACTTTCAGAGATGATGAAAAATAAAGAGACAAATGGGATGATTTCCAAAAATGTTAGATCAAAATTGAATTCATGATGAGAGTTCTGTAATGACAAATATCAATAATTTGAACCTCAGCTAATCAAAAGCGAGGTTTAGAACGAACTGCCAATCTGGTCTATGATCAGGCACACATGACCGAGTTTCTAGACAGAAATCATAGCTATTTCCGCCTTAAAAATCTCACCAAAAAGCCACCTAGAAAGACTATCCTCTGCCATTCAATGTACAGAAATACTGAAACATGTTCCAAGGCTCGCATCCACTGCAAATCATTAGCAGCAGCCTTGGAATCAGATCAAGACCTTTGGAGAACTAACCTTGATATTCCTGACATTATCTTGCCCCTCCTGACCCCTTCATCTTCTTCATCTTCCTCACGGCTGCCTTGTGCTTCGCCTTGGAGTCGATGCGAAGTTCATTCTTGGAAGCTCGCCATTCCTTATCTGCGTCGGCAGACTTCATGAATGAGCATCCAGCGTCATCGTCTGCAACTTTGGCAGGCTTGTCCGATGGTTTTGGCACCTTGGTGCTGACCCGAGACGTGGTAGCTTCAGGTGCGTTGCGGGTGAAGTTGAAACTGAAGGTGGCTGGTGCTTCTTTCTTCTTCTCATCCGTGGTGGTGGCTTTGGGTGCTTCAGATTCTCCAGTGACCTGTTTCAACGAGAAGGCTGCCCGGCCTTCAGCGCCCATCAACGACTTCCACGAAGCCCGTTGCATCCACTTCGTATTTTCATCCACAGGGTTTGGTTGTGGAGTTGGATTTGACGTCTGTTCAACCCTTGAGGGGTTCACTTCGTCCTGCTCCATGTTGAACCGTGCCAACAGGTTAGCACCCGTTTGCTCCAGATCAGTTGCGTCCTCTGTCGTATGCTTGTTTTCAGTCTCTGCCACATTATCTTCGGAACTTGTGCTCGCATCTTCCTCTTCTGGACTTTGTCTGATCGCCGCTTCATCTACTTCACAAGCCACATAACCATTTAAGCAAGACGTGGGGATACTGGACACGTTCTAGGAAGACCTTTGACAAGAGAAGTGGCCATAGCTTGCAACTGCAAAGAGTAATCGTCTATGCGTACACGAAGACTGATACTGCGCTAATGTAATTCACAAAGGCATTCCACCAGATGATGGGGTGGTCTGGAAGGAAGAGTGACAAAAGCGATTACCTGAAGCAACTATCTTATCAGAGGCTGTTGGAACCTCACTAGTCTGATCAGCAGCCGTCGATTCAAACATGCGCTGCTCTTTCACGGCTGGCCTCGCCCGAGCAGGCACATCAACATTATCCAGCGAGCCAGAAAATGCTCCATCAACTGTCTCCGCAGCCGTGGTTGCAGATTTGAACATCTTCGCCCATTTGCTAGCCCTGGCAGCATCACTTAGGGGCGTAGGAGTGAGGGACTTCAGAGCAGATGCAGCATCTACAAAATCATCCTCCTCGTCTTCTTCTTCCTCTTCATCCTCTTCCTCACTTGATTCTGTGCTGTGCAAATCGACATTAGCATCCTCAAAGTCAGACGACTCTGCACCCTGATCAGGGCTTAGTTGTGGCTCCTCAGTAGCTGCAACGCTGTCTTGGACTTGTCGTTGCTCTTCCTCTTCTTCCGGATCGCTCAGGATACCAGAAAAGATGCCATCACTTCCGACCCCATCTGTTGTAACAGGAGTCGTCTTCTTGTTCTTCTTCTTCTTGGTTTTTTTCGACATAACGCAGTCTGTGGCTTTGCTCCCAAGTGTACTCTGTTGTGGCTCCTCATCTTCTTTCTCGCTAAGAACACCAGAGAACATGCCATCACCCCGCTGAGGAGTTTCAACAGCTGCAGCCACGGCTGGCTCCTCCTCATCCTCATCATCGAGGTTAATCCCTGTATATAAACCGGTACTAGACTTGGCCACCTCCGAACCTTTCTCCAAGCCTGCATACTTGAAGAGCCGCTGCCACTTGCTTTCATCGGAAAGCCCACCTTCCGGACTCGGAGAACGACTCGGAAGGTGGTACTCTTCTTCCTCCTCTTCCTCTTCATCCTCATCCACATCCATCTTCTTAGAGTCCTCCCGTGTTTTCTTAAGAATGGGTTTGGTAAAACCCTTCTTCGTTTCCACTTTCTCATCGTCCATAGCCTCTTCTGAAAACTTCACTCGGCGAGTCTTTGTCTTCTGCCTGTCATTTGTATCCCGAGCACCTGCAACACCAGAATCATCCTCGTTGGGTGGCGCCGAGGAGGAAGCTATTTCAGAAGCATATCTTTTCTTTGCATTCGTATCAGACAGTGGAAAAGCCCTCAACTTCACAATTTCAACTATTTTCTCCTCTTCATCCCTGCGTGAATCAATGGTGACAAGTCAGACGTGCTCTCAACACCATACATTGCAATCTGTAAAACTTCCACAAAATACTCTTTTATTCTTCACACAAGGAAGAGGACTAACACAGCATCTTTGTCCGCCGGGTAGAGCTTGCTCAAGAGATCGAGATGCCCTCTTCTTTCCTTCTCAATCTGCGCTGCTACCAAATCTGCATCCACTGCCATCGCATCTGCATCGACTGCCATCTCATCTGCATCACATGCAAATGATCCAAAAGATCGGTATAGAAACTCGAGACCTTATTCACACACATGCCAGAGAACGAAACCTGTCTAACCTTGTTCATAATTCTCGGGGCTCCTGGAACCAATTTCGTAGTCTGGAGTGAAAGAGTACATGTCGCGGGACGGAGCGACCGCCATGGCAGCGGCCTTCGCAGCGATCTTGGCCTTGGCAGCGGCTTCCGCTTCCGCCTCCGCCCACTCGCGACGCAGCCGATCAGTGTAGTGCTCTTTGGCCTTCTCCACTCGCAACACTCCGCCTTTCCATTTGCACCCATTGTACTGCACCAACAAAGACCCCAAATCAGCCACGCATTCCCGCGCCGTGCGAGAGAAGAGATGGACGTACCGCACTGAAGAGCTTCCGGAGGCTGGCTTCCGAGGCCGCTTCAAAGTCCACATACGCGAACCCGCGCTGCGCCGCGTCCGCGGGATCCCACCCCTTCCTCCCCTCCACCAAATCGATCTTGTGCACCGTCCCCAGCGGCGCGAACCGCTGCTGAAGATCGGCCGCGCCCACACTCGGCCCCAACCCGCCCACGAACAGCCGCAGCTTCAACACCACAGGCTGCGCCTCCTTCGCCGCCTCAGTCGCCTTTTCACCCTTCTTCTTCCCTTTCTTCACAACTCCATCCCTCCCAATCTCGCCCATCGCAACCATCGCCCTCGCAACGAAGCTCGACAACCTCTCAAAGCCTGGAAACTCCTCCGAAATCCACAAACCTTCTCATGTCAAGCCAAAACCCTAAACCTACACTCAAATTCGTTGCTCAACACATATTCCCAGAACTTGACGCAATCACTGCAAGTATGCAGAAATCTTGACCTAATTCCAGGATTGCTTTCTCATGATCAGCATATCTAGTCATGTGAACAACACAAGAAGAAGATGATGATGTCCTGAAACCCAGATGTGGAAATACGTTACGTGGATCTCCGTTTCTTTACTATTTCATTTCTTCGTCATGTCCTGAAGTGCGTTGAGCCGGTGGATGAGGGTTTGTTCATCCGCTACTCTCGCAGTATTCTCTTTTGGTTTCTAGTGAACAGTAAACCCTGCGGTTCGATTTGGAAGTTGGAGGACGAGTTTTGGTTCTTCTTCCCTCGAATTCATTTGGGTTTGTGAGGTTGTGAGAGACTTGTGAAGGATTTTGGGTGCTTTCGGAGCGAGGTTTGTTAAGGCGGAGTGTCGTCGTGCTTGGTCTCAGCATCAGGGGCGTGTCACGATGAGTTTCAACTTGTTTGGGAAGAAGAAGACTCCCGCAGGTGTGTGTTGTACACAATTTGCGCTTTTGAACCCTAATTTGCGACTGGGTTGTGAATTTCTCATTGCTTTTTTTCTTCTTGGACAGAGCTTCTGCGGGAGAACAAGCGGGCACTTGATAAGTCGATTCGCGAGATAGAGCGCGAGAGACAAAATCTGCAGAACCAGGAGAAGAAGCTGATTATGGAGATAAAGAAGACGGCCAAGCAAGGCCAGATGGTGGGTGTCTTTCGGTTCACATGTTTTTTGCCTTCGTCATCTGGCTCTGTTTAAAGCTTTGTAGGTGCGTTGTTTGTAGGGCGCAGTGAAAGTGATGGCGAAGGACCTGATTCGGACCAGACATCAAATCACCAAGTTCTATGGTCTCAAATCGCAGCTGCAAGGCATCTCCCTGCGGATCCAGGTTAGGCGTCTCCCTACGTTGTTAGCAAATTAGGGTTTCAAGGCGATTCTCATGGTTTGGTTGCTGTCTTCAGACTTTGAAGTCGACGCAGGCTATGGCGGAGGCCATGAAGGGCGTCACGAAGGCCATGGGGCAGATGAACCGGCAGCTCAATCTACCGGCGCTGCAGAAGATTATGATGGAATTTGAAAGGCAGAACGAGAAGATGGAAATGACAACTGAAGTCATGGGCGATGCCATCGACGATGCTTTGGAGGGCGACGAAGAGGAGGAGGAGACCGATGAGCTCGTCAGCCAAGTGCTTGATGAGATCGGCATCGATCTCGACTCTCAGGTAACTCCACAATCGTGTCTCCTCCTTGTTTCTGTATGCAAGGTCCCACTTCATCAAGTGCGATCATCTGAAGTACTCAGTCGATGTGTAACTGGAAAACACCTCACATGGAAACCAACCGATTTCTACAGATCTGTAGTGTTTAACACCTTAGCACTGTAGCACTGATCTTGAATCCCTCGTTCATCTTATAAGGTTGTGCATTAGTGTGGGTTCAGTATCGTTTGTTTCTTTCAGCACAAGCAACGATTGGAGATTCTTACATGTGTGTGGGGTGGGCTTTTCAGTTGATGAGTGCTCCAGCTCATGCCACAGCAGCTCCAGCACAAGCAACGCCATCAAAGGTCGCTCAGCCTCAGGGAGCAGGCGGTCCAGCCGCCGATGATGGAGGGATCGACAGCGATCTGCAAGCTCGTCTCGACAACTTGCGCAAAATGTGAGGTTGGTTGTCCATTGGATCATTTCTCACGTCCAGGGCTTGAGCCTGTCCTAAAAGAACCGTCTGTGACCCATGTTGGCTGAGCCTTTCTCTTTTGTTAATATTATTTCTCTGTACAATAGGGGTTTTGTTTTCTACAGCTGGGTCATCCCGTTGTTTGTTGTGGCATTCATGGCTGCAAAAGACTGTAATTTCTCATCACTTATTATGTCTAGTACTTTGCAACGATGTTGTGCACTGTCCCGCTGGAAACACGTCGTCTTTCACATGACGTGATTATACTACGACGGTACTTAATTGAAAGTGCTAACCACTCTTGTATTCCAAGGTTGAAACAGGTAGAAAGAGTTCCCTGTTGTGAAGAAAACCCCTTCCATTTGTGGTAAAGTAACAGTAATAACCAAACATCGAAGTGCCAAATGAGGTAGAAATATGTGTGCAAAAGATAGTTTTCTCATTCGATCAACATCAACGATGACTACGTTTACGACCGTGATGACGATTAATTGGCGTTTAAATTACATTGGATAGAATGTGCCATTAAAAAAGAGTTGGGCCATCGAAAAGACTCGGGCCACCATAGCTGTGTCAATGAAAACAAGGAAGACAAAGAGATAGGTACAGGCGAGAAGAAGATGAAGATGCAGATGCCATTGTCGAACATCAAGTTTACAGATATATGTTGGACAAATCTTGTGCATGCAATTCCACTTTTTTTTCGAGGGCTGAATTTTCTGAAGTCTTTGGAAATAACTCTGTCTTTGCAAATGAGGCGGGGAATGAGATGTTAAACCTTAAGTTTGCTGACGTATTTATAGCGTTTGTATACGTGGTAAGAATTTTTTTGGGAATTCAAAGTAGGATTTCATGAATATTGCAATTGTCGTGACCATTTATTCCTTCATGTTGAAATTGCTACAAATTTTTTAAGTGGATAGTAAGCCGTGACCCATTCCTCGACATACAAACCCTCGACTTCCACAGTAAGTTGTGCTAATGACCACTTGTCAAAGCACCCATCACTGTGAGCAGAAGAGACTAAAAACCGAGAGCTTTGAACCAATTATAAACTGACACCCAATTATAAACTAACTTTCCTAAAATTTCCGAAATGGGGTGGGCGGTTGGTGGTTTTGGCCCACATAAGACTGTTGATTCTGGGGTTGATGGTGGTGATAGGTTATCCAACCATATGTTGATATGTTTGATCTTGGTCAAGTGTGTGGAAGAATGTGAGGGGAAGAGTGTCTTTTTCGTCACTACACTAAAAATGATGTTTAGTGTAGTGGTACAAATAGTGTACTTACCCTAGTACACTATTTGTGAATAAGTTGACATTTAAGTGTTAGTTTACAATAAGAAACTGTGATTTCATATCGGTGGCCAACCTATGCTTCTCGTCATTTTGAATGCAACTTTCAAATGGCCATAACTCACTCGAATTTTGTCCGAATTGGGCATATGAGGTGTTTTTTACATCCAAAGAATGTCACTACACTAAATGTAGTGTTATATCACTACACTAAATGCCTTATTTGCAGTTGGTGTATGGGTTCACATTTAACCCCTAAAGTTCCTTGACAATTTCCCTCAAAAACTATAAGTGGTACTAACTTTCAAACCACAAATCCAAAAAATAAAATAAAAATATGTCCACGAAGCTGTTATCAAAGGCAATCTAGAATAAAAATTTTAGAGAAAATTGATTTTTTTTCGAATTTTAGGAACCTGCCCAAAAATCAAGGAATCCCCCCGAAGGAGACTCTCGTCCTTTAGGGGTTAAGGTGAGCTCCCCATAACCAACAAAAAAACCCATAGCCAACACTTATAAAATTGGGGTATATCCAACCCTCTTCCATCCCACTACCACCAACTCAGTTCCAAATGGAGGTTTGCTATTAGACAAGACCCTTACTTTTGGTTGTTGGTTATGGGGGGTACCTACTGTTGGCCACCCACTAAACATGGCTCCACAGTTTGAAAATTCATAACTAGTTCAGTTTTCATTGAAAAAATATGAAATCACTTGGGTTGGAATTGTAATTCTATTGACTATCACTGAAAAATAATAGTATAATTATCTCTTCTCTCCATATATGCACATTCCTTAACCTGTCGGTTTTAGGGGGGCTTACCTTAGTGCATACTACACTAAACATCATTTTTAGTGTGGCTAGAGTAATCTTGAGTTATGTGAAGGTTGGTAACTGAGAAGTAAGACATAAGGTTCTCTTACTGCTGTTCAGTGCCATACATTTGCTTTCCAAACGCATTAATGTTGGAAAGAGTGGCATATGCCAAGGAAGACCAACTCCCGTATAAAAAACCTTCAACATAGCTGACCAAATTAAAAAACAAAGCATCTCGAAACATCAAATCGTCAAACCTCATTCTCTGCTACACATGTGGAGTGGTGAAAACAGAGAATAACACATAATTAAGCGATTATGCACTCACTAAATAAAAGTGCACTTGAGTACAACGGTGGCCATTGCGAACAAAAGTGGCAAAATTGCAAAAAAAAAAGTTTTTCAAAGAATAAAAATGTTTTTCAAAGGAAAAAAAATTGAGCTTCTGCAACAATATTACGTACAATCATGGTTGTTAATTTTGAAAGCAATTTTTTGGTATTTTCAACTATTTTTTTGTGTACCCTCCTTAATACTAGATAAATGTGTATTTAATATGGTTTCACAATATTTCAAAGATAGATTTGAAGGATTGTAGTACACAAACAGGCGTAATCACAAAAACACATACTTAATGCAAGGGTTGGAAATTGATTAAAAGATATTCTACGTAGTACATAATGCATACAATGGTGGAAACTTGCTACAGATGCTTCTACAATTGGACTTAGCACGAATAGTAAAAACACCTTTATTGTATAGGATGAATGTCATAATGTCCTACATCACCCTTAGAATATACTACTCTTATACTACACTATATATCAATTACCATACACAACTAGTATACTCTAAAAAATGTTCACTATCTACTTCATAGAATTTAGGACTGCTTGCAAACGGTCATCATCGATAGCTTTGGTTTGCATTGCAATATATTGGAGTATATGAGCCTTTGCCGATTGAAGAATGCGAATCTTGCTTTCAACCTGTAGTCCAAATACATTGCGCTTTCTCCACCCGCTGGCCCCGGACATGGTTCTTTCCGGTGAGTCTACCCATGAAAAAATGCATGCATCTTTCTCTACCCAACTATGGCTCTCTCCGGATGGCTCCCAGAATGAATCCATGCAATTTGCATACCGTTGTGTAGAAGACTCATGTCTATTAACAACCCCCCTTTGGATGATGGGCCAATACCAACAAACCTTTATCTTAAGTCTCCATCGGTTTTTTCCTTCCTCAATCACTTTCCCTACATAGAATGGTACACCGCCTTTTATCTCTGCTCGATCAACACTCAAGGCTACAAATTGTCCACAACGTATATCAGATTGTGGATTAAATGGTGGAAATGGGTCTTGATTATCTTCATATACTGCTCCTTCTTCGGCGTGTTCCTCAACATAGTTGCGCTCTGTTCGTTGTGCCCTACGCACTGCTTGATTAGATGGTCTACCTCTACGAGGACCAAAGTATCCTCGAGCCTCGGCATTTGGAAGCATGGCCACTATCTGGTCTACGACATTTATCTCGCGATTTTCTTCACTTGCATCATCCATTACATCCAAAGATGCACTCCATGTAGGTCCGGTGTTGGAGAACTCTGAAGGCCAAAACGGTGAGAAACGATGTTCATTGCTACGGTCTTTGTGTGGAAATTCAGCTAAATAGAGTTTCAATCTTTCAGCCTCTACTTTTGCCTCACGATTCTTGTCCTCATGCTGCAACCTTTGAATGCACCTTTGTTTATATGCAATGAAGTCATCCAACGCCTTCAACTCCCGTTCGTCCGCTCCAAATACTTCCGCAAACGATGGTCGCTCATCCCTACTTGGCAACGACCTCATAGTTTTTGTCCCTGCCTCCAGTCCCCATGGATCCTTGCAATAATGCTTGTGTTGTACCCGAACCTCACGAGGCCCTTCTCGATTGTCTATATAGAATCGCATGTGGTGCGGAAATGTTATGTCCACTAATGAATCATGACCTGTCAATAAGTGAGGAGTTATGAACAATTTTCAATCCCATACATTCTCTAGCAGCCGGGCGCTAACAAATGCCTCCGTAGGAGATGTTCCTCGTTCTATAAGACTCATCATTTCCTTCAACGAGTCCACGTCCGACCTCTTCAACGTATTTGATATACAACTGAAGCGTTGATCAATATCTTCGTGTGTATGGCCCTCTATGAGAAAAGATAGCTCCACCTCCTGAAAAAACTCCAATCCCACCAATGTAGCACATAGAGCAAACATATAAATGTTTTTGTTCTCACGTGTGCAGTTGTCCGCCTGAATTCGCAATGTTGGTGGCAAAAAGCCCCTCCTCCGCAGCACATCTCCAATCATGTACAATAATGTACTTACGACTTGGTTGCTATCGTGTTTGTGGTGAGCTCCAAACCACACGTCGCAATATAAACCAATCCCACGTACAAGAGCACCACACAGATGGATCTTCACAAACCGGTGTTCAATGTTCTTCACAGTCTGACGCATCCTAGGTACCATGGTCGTGTTTTGGTCCATGCCATCTACTATGATGCACATGTACAACTCAGGGCTAATATAACACGACCTCTTGAATATCCAATAATGCCTACGTTCTTCCATCTGGTTGTACAGATGCAACATAAACAATTCCTTTATCTTTATCCTTGCATCCGCATTGGTGGTTCCCTCCATGGCACACTTATACTCCCAACAATGATAAAACTTTGAGAATCTCGAGAATGGAGGTACCTGAACGTGGGGATACTTCATGCGCCACATCCTCCGGAATGAACTCATAGAAATGGTTTCCCCATTACAAATTCTCTTGACCTCCTTGTTCACGTAATTGAATACATCAAATTTGGTTGTATTCATCGCAAGGAGAATAAGAGGCACCACTTCGTTGTCACTCTTACGGCGAATACATCGATGAGGTTGAGAACAACCAACTTCATCGACAGAGGATTTAAAGCAAGCCTCTGCCATAGACATTCTAGTGCTCTCTCTGATCGGATCTGAAAGGGTATTGCCGTGAATCGATGTCACTCTTCCATATATGAGACAATCCTTCTTCAATTGCTTAAAGCGCCTCTGTGAATATCCAACCCCAAGAGCGTAGCAAGCATTGCAAACTTGTTTTCCATCTAACTTTGTTACAAACTTGTCTCGACGAGTTCCTTCCGTCCTTGTGTAAACGAAACCAGCATCTATCTCATCCATGTACTTCGTACTGAAAACTCAGTAGCCCATGTATTATATCGCATGTCCAATAGATACCTTGTTGGGACATCCCTCAAACAATTTCGTTTGCATCCACCTTGTGCCATTGCAATTTGCACGCTTCTAAGCGATACCTTAGATGGTGCAGCTTCTATCAATGATGGCTCCCTAGAATCTCTCCTTCTCCTATTTTGCATAAAATATGGACGACATGTTGGTCTTACATAAGCAAATCCATCTACATGGGACAAATCTTGGATGTTTGAAGGAGTAGATTGGAAAAATGGTGAATTTTCATCTAAGGCGTTTGAAGCATGACTACTGCGTCGAGACCTCTGGATGAATCCTGGTATGTTGATGAACTCAGGAAAATCAAATTCTGGGGCCATCACTTGTGTAGGCGCTATCTGTGATCCAATGTCACCTTAGACACATGTGGTATCAGGTTTTACTGCCACTACACGTAGCAAAGACCGATGCCAACGAATGATCAAGCCCACACATATGCCAAGGCGTTCTTCTACAATCTCTCCGGTCCAATGCAATGCATCATCTATCCTAGTAATACGCACCGCCACCTCAAATGGGAACAACTTCGATCCATTCAATTCCATGCCGCTTTTGAATGCATGCTCCCTCTTTGCTAAGCCGACGACATCCCCTCTTTCAGAAAGCAATTGTACTGCCCTTTCCAATTCGGATGTCATGACCTCAAAAGATCTTGGATGAATTTGTCTTGCACGTGCTACTCGTACTAATCGGGCCCCCACAGAGCTATCAGAAATCATATTATCCCTTTGGATGTGTGGCCGTATCAAAGGACTCTAAATTGTATGGCTCTCCATTATCACTATTGAGGAAAAATAAACATTATGGTTGCACATTAGTCAAAATGCATGTACTAATTGTTAACCTCTTAAGCACCATCCATCTGATAGAAGATATGTTTCTGATCACATACTTAATGTTCATTTTATGATGATGATATTGAAGCTTTTGATTAAACTTCTTTGAAATGAAAAAAAATTAACAATTGTAGAGCGTCAACTCCTTGCAAAGTGTCTTCCAATATGCTACACCTCTTTTCCATCCCTAAACATTGGTGTACAATGAACTAATATCATTCTTGACAAAATGGTAATGAAACTATACCCTCTGTAACGCAAACATTTGTAACCAAGTAAACTGAAATTCCCGGAATCGACTTAGTTTAGGATAAAAATGAACCAATGTTGTCTATTATAAAAAGTATAAATTTTTAATATGTGCAGTCAAATTTTATGAAACTTTGTAAGTATGTTACTTAACCCCTAGAAGCCCGTGACAATTTCACACAAAAAACACTTCGAAATTGTTGATTCCAGTGCAATGGGTAAGGAAGGAAATAAAACCTTATATTTATCCTTTTGACCGTAGGATCTCCATCAAGACTTACTAAGTAACATACTCAAAAAAATTCATACACTTTGACCACACGGATAGAAAGATTATAGTGTTTGAAGTCAAGAAAATGGTTGATTTTGTTCCTTGCGTTGAGTGGATCAACAGACTTTGATTTCACTTGATATTAATTTTTTGCACTACAGAAGCTATAAATTTTTTACCATAATGCTTAACACAATGATTGTGTTAAGCATGATGTTAGTCTCCAATACACCAATTTCCAGAGGTAGAGAAGGGGTGTAGGATATTCAAAACAAGTAAGGAAGGAGTGGATGTTCAAAAAATGTCAAAACCGAGTGATTCATTTGAGAATTTAATATGTTTTAGAATGAAAATCCAAACGGTCAATAAGAAGGTTTACGCCACACATTCTTCTTGAAAAAATAAAAAGTGAAAAATTTGAATATCTATAAGTTTTATGTAGAAAAGAATAAGTTTTTTTCCCCGCGTGCCTGAAATGTGTAAAAATGTTTTACTTCAATTAAAATATTTTCTTACACTACATACAAGATTTTTATCTTTGCATCTTCAATGAAGGTAATATTATCTATTTGTATGGAAATTCTCAATGTCAATAGAGACTTTTAGCAAAATTTGGGAGCTTTCCGGAGTCCCCATTTCTAACTTTGAGTGGTACTAAATTTTAGACCATGAGTCCAAAAATGAAATTAGAAATATATTTGTGGAGCTCTTATCAAGGAAAATCTAATATAAGAATTTATTTTTTTCAGATATGATTTCGAATTTTAGTAACCTGCCCAAAATCTAAAACGTACCCCCCACGTACATTTGGGCTCTTAGGGGTTAATCCCTAAAAGACATGCATTTTCACAACAAAATCTCTTCAAAACCGCTCATTCTAGTGCCCTGAGTAAAGTGGGAAACACAAAGATTTTATGGATACGTCTAAGCTTACGAACTTGGTTCATACTTAATATGTAACGTCCTCACAAAATTTCATAAAGATTGACCGCACAAATTGAAAGATTAGTGTTTGAAGTAGACAACACGGTTAATTTTCTTTGACTTTACTTGGTGTCGAGTCTTTGCAGTGCAGAATGTTTAAGTTCATTACCATTATATTAATGATGATGTTTATACTTGTACACAAATTTTTTGAGGTACAAAAGGGGTGTAGCATATTCAAAACAATTATAGAAGGAGTAGAGATTCTAAATTTACCAAGTTGCGCTTTATTTTATTGTGACGTAACCATGTCTTAGAATGAAAATCCGTATGTATTATGGTGAAAGAGAAGGTTTATACCACATCATCTGATTCAAAAAATAAAATGAAAATAATATAAAGATCTATAGGTTTTATATGGAAAATAAGAAGTTTGTTGGGTTCCTTGCTTTACAATGCGTGATCATGTGGGCAAATGATTGACTTGGATTAATTGATAAATCTTTAGTAGAGGCAAAAAACGAAATTTAAAAGTATGAGAGGAATTAATATTACTTGTTATTATTGACACCATTGAAACTTGTTACAATCGCTAATACAAGAAAAGATTTGTAATTCCAAGTGTAGGTCATTCTAACAACAATACAAAAACAGAAGATCGATCTGTATTCAATTTCAAAAATGAATAAAAGGTAATTTCTCACCTTAAGATACGTTGCAGATATTAGCGGTACAAGCCATGGTATTTGATGGCGCTTAACATTCAATCTCCATTCCCCCACTGTTGGTTGACATGCTCTTCAACTCTTTCCTACTTGCGGAACCTGCATAAAGTGTATATGGTGCTTTATTGAAACAATGTGATGAAAACTTCCAAGTATCTTTATATTATATATAGCACAATAATTTCATATAATACATAAAAAGTTTAAACAAATGGAAAACAAAGTAAAAATTACAAAATCTAAAAGTAAAAATTAGACTATTCAACTTGAGGCACAAGGTTTCAACGTGAATATAAGGTTTCCATACAAACCCATTTGTCACTTATCTTCCCACCTTCAAATGTGAGCTCTCATGGAATCACAACATCAAAACCAAGTGTCTTTATTAGTTCATTTCCTAATTACGGTTAGCTTTGTGTATTGTGTGTAGATTGGAGGCAAGTGGAGCTTCGAGGCAAAACACGTGAGCTTCGTAAGCTTTTCTAACTCTGTTTTATTGCATAATAAAAACTAGGAAACTAAAAGTACAGTTTAGTACGATAGAATGAGGTAAGGCATTGATCACACAAATAGGTTTGGAGTTTAGGGTTAGGGCTCAAGGCTCAGGGATAAGTATTACATAAGTATTACCTAAGTATTACATGGATATCACCTTTGCAGTATGGGGGTAACACCTTCACATTACATAGGTAATCACCTAGACAAAGACTTTATATTTTCCAAATTTTTGGAGAACTCTCTGTTTTGAATTAATAATGTATGAAAGCGACCGCAGCGTAGAGTAGAGCCTTGGGTGAATAAAAAAGTAAAATCACACGAATTGGAATTTTCACGTACCACTCGAAGCTGGCTTGAAGAAGGAGGTGATTGTAGAACTCGCAGGAGTACCATTGCTTTTCCTCTTGTTCGGTGATGGCTTCGCCTTCTTCAGAGGTGGAGGTGAAGCTGCAGGCTTTTTTGTGAAGATATCATCAGTAGGTTCATAGAATCGCTTCTGTGTATCCCCAACCTCTCCACTATGAGAGTCTAAATTCACGGTGTTGTTTACTTCTGACAAGGGTCTTGAAACAAGAGCACTAGGAACAAAGTCTGGTGTGCTTTGCTCAGGGTTATAGGATTTTTCAAGCCAGGCAAGGAACTGTCACCCACGTCCAAGACCTGTTACAACTCATAAAATTTGCCAAACTCCACTACAGTACCAAGTGTCGCGCTACTGCAAATATCCTCTTCAACACTCCCGAAAGAAATGACCAGAGGCAATACACGAACTTCATTACTTCCAAAGTTTCAAATTTATTAGAAGTTTAGTATTTACACATGATACACACAAATGTTACTGTGGACCGAACAAAGAGGTACCCCGAAGTGTGACGCTTGAATTCTGTGTCTGCAACATATAGAGCGCCCCAGAAAGCTAATCCTAGCAGCCGTAGAGAAAAACGAAACCTAAATCAACCCAAACCCTAGCCGCTAAACACCCCAAGCCGTAGCCGCCACGACCTCCAACCCTAGCCGCTAAACATCCCCAACCCTAGCTGCCGACACTTCCAACCCCAAGCCTAGCCGCCGACCCTAATAACCCAAACCCTAAGAAGTGTAACCCTAGTGGTCGCATTCCCGTAGAGTCCTACCCATACCCGACCAGAGGTGTGCGCGCGCACACCGTCCAAGTGCTCGTCCATCCATCACCCCGAAACCCCCTTCCTTGTCAACGCGTACTCCAGCCGACGTCGCAGCCAACCCGCATTGCTATTGAGGTCTGTGCGCGCGCTCTCCAGACGACGACGACGAAGCCAACCCACAGCGCTCTCCAGCCGACGACGTGCTCCCTCTAGGCCTCTCGACGCGTGCGCGCTCACTTGTCAACACGCTCTTCTGTCAAGGTGATGCCTATCAATGCGCTTTCATGTCAAGGTGCGCTTCTGTCAACAATACGCTCTTTTGTAGCGCACTCACCTGTGTAGACGCTCTTCTGTGAAGGCGCTCACTTGTCAACGCGCTCCTGTCGAGACGCTCTCCTGTCGACGCACTTGCCGGACGACGGCATTTGGCGCAGCCCGCAGCAGCCGGCAAACAAACCCTCCTTCCCCAGCCCCAACAAAATCCTCCCTCTCCAGCCGTACTTGAAGATCCTCTCCAGCCGTAGTTGAAGATCAAACTCCAAGATCGGCACCTCTCAACTAGGACTCGGCACTAGGACTCCAAGATCAGCACCGTAGTTGAAGATCCTCTCCAGCCGTACTTCAAGATCCTCTCCAGCCGTACTTCAAGATCCTCTCCAGCCGTAGTAGATCAACACCAGCACTCCAAGATCGGCACCTCTCCTGATCCTCTCCAGCCGTACTTAAAGACTCGGCCCGCTCATGATCCTCCAGGACTCCAAGATCGGCACCTCTCCCGATCCTCTCTATCCGTGCTTCAAGACTCGGCGCGCTCCTAACTGGGATCCTGCCCTCGCCGTTACTGCGCTGGAGAGAGCCGCGGAGGAGAAGCTCGCCGTCACGGCGCTGGAGAGAGCCGCCTCCAGCTCTTGTCGCACAAAGTTTAGGCGAGGAGGTTGAAAAAGAGGACAACAAGACCCTCCCTCTCCTGCCCGCAGCGCAGCGCCAAGAAGTACTTCCCTTTCCAGCCCGCAGCAGCCAGTACAAAAACCCTCTCCGCCTTGACGCCCTCACAGCCCAACTCTCTCACAGATTTACAGCCCTTCTCTCCCCGCCTGAGAACTCCCTCAAAACCCTAGCCTCTATCACAGAGGCCTTCTCACAACTAACGTCGAAACCCTCGTCTCTCTTACACCCTCGTAACGCCGAAACCCTCGTCTCTCTCACACCCGCGTAACGCCGAAATCCTCATCTCTCTCACACCCTCGTCTGAGAGTCTCACCAACAGTCTCGGCAGTCTAAGCAGTCTGAGACTCAGTAGGGTCTCACGGGCGGCAGGGTCTGAAAGTCTAAGTCTCAAACTCGTAACGGTAGATAACGGCAGAGGTGTGCGCGCGCACACCCCTTGTAAGACTCCTCCTGTTAATTTCGTACGGAGTAGTTGATATTGACGATTGACGCCCGCACTAAACCCTAATTAAATATTCTAGATTGATGCCCTAGATTGATACCAAAGAGTTCATACCCTGGTGCATAAATCATAAAACAAATTCTCACAACAAACTCGTTAAAATTGCTTGTTTTAGTCCAATGAGTAAGGAAGAAACAAAAAAAAAGCAATTTGTTGTTTGAACCGTAGGTTCTCAATTATGACTTATTAAGTAAGATGTTCACAAATTTTCATAAATTTTGACCGCACGTATTGAAAGATTATAGTGTTTTAAGTAGAGAAAATGGTTCAATTTCTTCACTGCGTATACTGGATCGGCAGACGTTTACATCAGTTGTTGTCCAATTTTTTGCGTTTTGAAAGGTCTCAATTAATTATCATAATGTTAAGTATGTTGCTAATTCCTTATACACCAATTTTTAGACGTAACAAAGGAGTGTAGCATGTTCAAAAAAATTGTGCAATGAGTGGAGGTTCAATAATTTACAATTCACGGTATATTTTTTTGTGACCTTGATACAGTGTTAAATGAGAATCCAAATGGTCAATAAGAAGGTTGACATAACATGATGTCGTAGGAAAAATCAAAAGTGAATCATACGAATATTTCAAAGTTTTCTGTGGAAAGGTAGAAGATTTTTTGGTACCTTGGCCAAACATGTGTGACAATGTGTGAAAATAATTGACTGGGATTAATATGCTATTACACCAAAGAACTAACAACATGCTTAATACGATGGTATTGGATTTAGATCTTGTGTAGTGTAAAAGTTTTTAGAGGTGGACAAGGAGTGTAGCATAATAAAAAAAATGTGCAATGATGGAGGTTCAATAATTCTTATTCCATACTAAAAGTTACTATTGTTTTGTAATGATATACAGGTTTTTTGAGTGTTGCGTTATGGCACCACCAAAAATTGACAGAATCTGGGAGAGCCACGGCTGGTGGATCACGGAAGTGGATGAGTCGAGCGCCTTTTTGTGGGTGACGGATTATCCCTTTCAGCTAGGGAAGCGTACATAGGCGTTGGGGAAGAGTTTTGGCAAAATCCAGGCAATCACACTCCGACGTGATGATATGGTATACGTCACTTGCGCAATGGGTCCAGGTCAATCGGAGGTGAAGACTTCTATTTCGAAGAAGTTGCTTCTCGCACCAATCCCTTTTAATCTTCTTCAAAATCCAAGTCAAGTGAAATTCCTCAAATCATTGCAGACGTTTTGGTTGAACATCTCTCTTGCGGTACGTACTGCTAGACACAATAACGTCTTAGCCTGTTTAGCGTTATCACCGGAGATGGTGCTGAAGGCTAAAAAGATTATGGAGGAACATATTAGATATGAGGCATTTCGGGAGAGGGACTCATCACGTGCGACAACTCAAGCCCCACCAGCGAAACCAGAAGAAACAGAGGTTTATCGAATTCTTGCTGAGCCGTTGCAATTGAATTGGCGACCAATGGAGGGAGGGAGGGGAAGTGAAGGCCTACATCCTACCACAACTTCTGAGGAACAAACATTACCGAATCCTCCATTACCGAGTAGTCGTCCCACGAAGAGGCCACGGTGTGTTGAGAGTGATGTAGCGTTTGGTTCAAGAGAAGGCCCATCAAATTTGGATCCAAGTAGAAGGAGGTTGATTGGGAGAAGTGTAAGATCAGGTGGCAGGATTCCTAGGTCGGGGCTCAGGATGTCTGATGGTCATCGTAGGGCCCCTGCATCTATAGCAGGAGATTTAGCTATTTCTCAATCAGCCATGGCGCCAGAGGAAGAAGAATTTCACAACCTTCCAGACAGTATATCAAAGGATTTTAAAGACAATGCGGAGATACCACACGCTGTTCCAACTTCAACGTATTTAAAAGCACCCGTGCCTACAACGGAGGAGATTGCAAGAGGATCAGTATGGGGGAATTTTGTGTTTAAGGCACACATAGACCGCATTGTCTCTGTGGAGAATCCGGAAACGAACCACCAGGTCTTATCACAGAAGAGAGTCATAGAAGTATTTAACGGCTTACGAGACCCAGAATCCGCGACTGGAGTGAGTAGATTGGTACTTCGGCCGATCAGATACATCGTGCATACTACCACCGATGATGGTGTCGTCGAGAAAGAGGAGCTGTCATTTCCGTTGGTAGGAACCGCTCGAGAGTTTGAGCGCATGTTCATTGCACACGGGAGTGCTTCTTCACAGAGTGCCATGGGATCCCAATATTCTTGACTTCAAGATCATATCATTTGGGAACCCGTGGATGGGTAACACATAGAAGCAGCTTGTAAGTTTGTACAGCAGCAGTGGAGAGATGGTACTATGCCTTTAAATGAGTACCTAGATATGTTTGAGCGGCGGGAGGCCTCTTTTGTGGTGTATAATGATCGTCGCTTTTACATTGAGAAGTCTGCACGGATCAATGTGGCGGAGTTCCAAAGACAATCATATTCTACCATGGAGTAGGATTTGAGGAACCTCCGTCAGATTTGGGATCTATTCGGGAGGCCTAATAGCACACTACGTGTAGACGATGCACGCAGGGCTGTTGCTTTGGTGAGTGCGGCAAGTGCAGTGCATAAATTACCCAAGGGAGATGGAGTTGTCACGGTGAAGAGGTTGGCCAAAAACATGGAGGATCTGACCAATCATGCATGGAATCCGAGCAATGACTGCTTCGAAGCTATCATTCAAGTATGCAAGGACTACGAAGCCGACATTCTCTTTTACAACGAGCAGGAAGAGGACAAGTGGAAGGACATGGCGAGGAGGAAAGAGCTGGATCCAAATGTGGACGTACGACCAACAAGAAAGGAGATGACCCAGAATTGGTTGAGGCCATTAGGTAGGGTTCCAAATCCATATTATCTTCGATTGGCAAAGTCTGCTGCAGCGAAGCCGGTGAAGGAGGATGGAGTAAGGCCTCGTCAAGCATATTACTTCGACAGTGTCAAAGACAAGAATCCACATCCTCGTACGATTGCCGATGTGGTTGACCGATATCAAAGACGAGAAGCTGTGATAAATTCCATCCGTTGGTTGATGGTGGAGAACAAGGAAACTATACCTAATTCCATGGAGGAGTTCTTTCGTATCCGTGAAGGAAAATATTTTCCAAGGAGTAACGCACAACTGATACCTTTGGAAAGTTTTTGAATGCTACAACGAAAAAAACTTAGACTGCTCATGTGCGGGGAAAGGTATCTAAACTGGAAGACATAGGCTACCTCATCCCCTCTTCCATCAGGTTTCATTATGGTGACATTGCAGTAAGGAGGCGTGGATACATTGGACTATCCATGGATGTAGGAGGATTGGCTGCTGCTAATTGAGAATGGCAGATGGAAGTCAAGAGGCCAGGCCAAAACGACACAGAGAATCTTCTTCCGGTTCGGTGTAGACGAGGGTTATTCCGCACTGACTACATAGAGCTGGGAAAACCATGTTTGTGGGTGATTGATTGTCGACGTGGCCGTGGGAGGCATGGAGATGGTCATTGGGGAGAAGCCCAATTATCCACAGTTTTTGCACAGCTGACATTATGGATGGCAAATATTGAACGATGGAACGTCATCTTCTTGTTACCAGCGGCTGTGTATACGAACGAGGAGTTTTACACAATGGTCAAGTTTCCAGAGGGATGTACTATGCGACGTGGATGTTGGGCATTTGATTCCAACTCGGTTAATCCCTATGCTCTCGATTTCATAGAGAATGGGCGTCTAGAGCAAGTAGTACAACCAATTGGCGATGTTGTGATTTGTATACAGCACCCTGTGGATACTTCTCCTGGCCCGAACTATGTTTCTAGAGACCTCTCATTTCCACTTGTATTCTTGGATCACTGGAGTGAGGCACGCCAACCCTCTGAAGTTGATTCACTTGAGAGATCTCCATCAGAGCTGGCAAGACTAGTGGGCTCTTACTTGCCTCGTGATTGGGGTTTAGTGGCGAGTAACATATCTACAGCCATTCTCACGATCCTTCAAGGAGATTTTCAGGGATTTGAGATTTTTATCATTGACGATTGTACAGACAGAGTTTCATTCTTGTACAATGAGTTGTCTGACAATTTCCAAGGACAACTTTTGGTCACGACTGGTGGAACAAGTACCGGTTGCAATATCGTACCTGAGACCGAAGAGGCGGTTGGTGGAGAAAGGAATGAAGACGACAGTGAGGACGGAGGTGGTTTAAATGAGAAATTGCCACGTTTAGGTACGACTGAAGATTCTTCATCTCGTAGTAGCCCGAGCTACTGGACTTCAGACACCGATGAAGATGAAGTGAACTAATCTCCTCCAAGTGAGAGGATTCTATCAACGCAACCGGCGGTGAGAGATATTTCAGGGGAGAGGTCTGCAATACCTATAGAGATGATGCAAGATACCGGTGTAGTGGATGTTAGTTTGGCGGCAGTGGCAGAAGGGGGGCGTACATTTGATGGTCCTAGGTTGGAGATGGAGGAAGACTCATTGGAATTTTTTTCGGTGCAGTGGAGGATTCCACAGCCTTCGATGCCTTCTCAATTAGAGCCGGTATCGGAGATACATGAGACGTTCAGAGGTACTTATAGTGATACCGGACCAAGTTTGTCATTCGTTCCAAGATCTAGCGTATCCGAGGACATCATTGCATTTCAGGGGGCATTTTCCTTAGAGCGAGAGATGTCTTTTATTACAGAGGATGGCTTTTTCTACAATGATGACAGCGTAAGGCATACGCGAGAGGGTGTTCCTAGCAATTATCGATATGTTGAGTGTGCGTCCATTAGCACCGAAGATGTGGAAGATCGTCCAGTGCAGGATCATGAACTGTCTGCTATGGTAGGTAGCGCCATAGGACACGTGGAGGGAGTCGTTGCACAAGAAGATGAGCTCTGAGCCCTGGAGCTTTATACTGTAGTAGAGCATGCACGTAGTTTAGGTTGCAAGTACGTTAGTATTATGCAGTTTAAGATGTGTTTATTGTTCAGTGAGTGGTATATATTTATATATTGGGTGGTCCATATGATATGTTTGTTTTTAGAATCTCTCAGCAATAGTGTGGAATTGCTTGATTATGTATGTTTTTGCATTATAAAATACAGTGAGGTATTTTATATTGTTGTTGGAAATTGCATATATATTTTTGTATATCTTACACATTGTATTTGTAGTGCAGTACTCTAAAATCCTATAATAACTCAAAACACATTTATAATCTCTTTGGGCAGATGATTATAATTTTGTAGCAGGATTTGCAAACTAGATTAGAAATCATATATTTTCTAAAAAAAGGTAGCGAGTGTAAAAAATATATCACTGATAAGAACATTAAGATGCCAATGTTTGACACGACAAACACCAAAAATTTGTGACAAAAAACATACTAAACTTTTGCTTAATTTCGATTTTTTTTAAAGTTATGAGCATATAACTGGCGGCTTTCTACTAGCAACTAGTGCACTTGGCTAAGTGTATAATTGCTTAATTGCGTGTTGAATGAGGTTTGACGATATGATGTTTGTATTTCAATGTATCGGTGTTCTTTGCATGTCTAATGTTATCTATTTGGTGAGTTCCCTTAGTATGTTCCTATGTTCATATCCCATAAATAATGATCTAGAGCAATGGTAACATGTACTTTTACAAAATATATATATATATAAAGAACTCCAGTCCTCGAGGAGGCTGTAGTGAATAAAGTGTTTGTTTGTACCACCACTAAATCAATGTCCATGAGACATAGGTTTAGTAGTATGGAACTACTCCCCCCTCTCAAGTGTAGACACTATGTGACCCGTGACCAATGCTAGTAACAAGTAACCAAGGATCAAGAACCGATCAATGCCACATGGCTCAATTTGAAGAGGTGATATGCAAAGGTTTGAAAGTCTGCATTTGCGAGGTATTAAGGGATATCATTTAATTCTGAGAGAGGTTGGTTATTTTCAATTTTCCGTTCTTGTAGGAGTATGGACATCGCATGTTGGGTAGCAATGGTGTTGATTTTTGTGAATGTCTTTTTAATTGGATTAAAAGGGATGTTGAATGTCTTTTCGGGACTTTTCATAGAGGAAATAATGTAGCATTCGTGAAAACGTCACATGGCCTATGAAAATGTCACAAATGACGTTTCTCTAAAGACCAATGACACCAACCTAAATTGTACTTGTACGGAACAATTCTTGAATAATTTGTAACTAAATTTCCATTTATTTGATTCTATGATTCAAATTGCAAAATTACCAAATCAACAATACTCAAATGAGATTTCAAAGCCCATATTTAATTAGCATGTACAAGTGGAATTGGAATCTAAATTCTTTTCAAAAGAGATAAAAACTTAGATATGTGTTCATTTGCAGCAAAAAAAAATAATCGTATGTCAATTTTCAATTTCAAACACTACATGCACAAATTATAAACTCTCCATGTATTGCTCACTTTATAAGTTTATATTGAAATTATAGGCATTTTGATTGTTTTCCTCTTCACTTCAAAAAGCAGGCCTTTTCCAATAATACATCCCCATATACAAAAAGTTGTATATCTTTAAAATGTACATAAAAAAATCATGTGTTTATTTGAAATGTACATAGACTTAGTACATGAATGCATCAAGCTTCACATAACATGAACTCAATGAATACACCATTTGAATGACATCGAATAACTAATATAATATATCATCTATACTAAAAGCATGTCGCTTATCACCTATTGGAAACTTCATTTTGACGTATGACATTTACACTAGCTACAATAACTATATATACTCTTGTATTCCACATGTCCCACATTTGATCCTAGATTGCGCAAAAGTAATAAATGGCTCTCGAAATGAACGCATTGTTCCTTTGAAAGAACAATCTTCTTTTCCATGGAATACCCTTGGGCCTTGATGTATCACCATTTTTGTCCTTGAAGAAGTGGTTTGTCTTGAAAAAGCAATTTGGCTTGAAATAGTGAGACATATGGGAATGATGTAACACCGGATGAACGGTGCCAGTGGATGAATGGTGCCACAACAGATGCAACAACAGGCCAACTTAAGCTGGTCTTCATGAACAATGCCTTTGTTAAAAAAAAATTGCACTACCATGGCACTGTTCATGACGCCAACTTAAGTTGGCGTTCATGAATAGTGCTTTGCTTAAAAATTATTTTAATTTTATTATCTCAATTGTTTCTCTTTCTCTTAACCCCTAAGGTACCAAGACAGTTTTACACCAAAAGCACTTCAAAATAAATAGATTCTAGTGCAATTAATAATGAGGGTAACAAAAACTTTGATTTTTAGTTCTGACCGTAGGATCTCAATTAAGACTTATTCAGTAACAGACCCAAAAAATTTCATAAACTTTGACCGCACGGATTGAAAGATTATAGTGTTTGAAGTCAAGCAAATGGTTCATTTTCTTCCCTGCGTTAGTGGATCAGCAGACTTTGACTTCAGTTGGTGTCAAAAAATTTTACTACACAAGGTCTAAATCTATTACCATCTTGCTAAGCATGATGTTAGCTCCTTACACACCAATTTTTAGAGGTAGAGACAGGGTGTAGCATATTCAAATCAAGTGTGCAAGGAGTGGAGGCACGAAATTTGTTAATTCACACTTTAATTTTTTTTTAACTTAATATGTTTTTGATTGATAATCCGAATGGTTAATAAGAAGGTTTACATTACATGTTGGTGTGGGGAAGATAAAAAGTGAAAAATATGAAGATCTCTAGGTTTTATGTGGAAAAGAAGAAGTTTTTTGGTACCTTGCCCGACAATGAGTGTCAATGTGTGAAAATGTTTGACTTGGGTTGGTATGCTATTTTTCACTAAAGACAAGAACCTTTTTTTGACAACATGAAGGGAAATATTATTACTTGCGAGTACTGAAAATCTCACTTTCAATAGAGTGTCCTATCAAAAGTTTTTGGAGGTGCCCGAGGTGCCTGCCCTCCCCATTTAAAATTCAAAACCCAATAACTTTTTCATCAAATGTCCAATTTAGGAAAAATTTGTTTTCCCACTAAGCTCTTGGTAATGTCTTTCTATAGTAAAAATTTCAAAGAAGAATGTTGGAAATTGACACCATAGAAACCTAACCAAACTTTCAAAAAGCCCATTTTTGACACTTGGTCCTTTAGGGGTTAATGCAGCGTTGTGAAATAAACCTCCACCGCCGACATCGCCAGGGTTGTTGCTGCAACAGACTCCATCTCCAAGGCCATTTAACCCCTAAAGGACCAGAGTCTCCTTCGAGGGGATTTCACATTTTGGGCAGGTTCCTAAAATTCGAAAAAAAATCCCTTTTTTCTAAAACTTTTATTGTAGATCGGCCCTGATAAGAGCTTCGTGGAGGTATTTTTAAATTTTTTTTGGATTTACGGTTTGAAAGTTAGTACCACCTATTGTCAAAAAATGGGGAGGATGGGCAGCCTGGGCACCCCTGGGAACCGATGAAACACAAGTGTGAAAGAAGGGCAATAAGTAGGGGCACAAAGGGTGGAGAAAGGGTAGGGCAGCCCAAATGAAGGGGAGGAAGAGTGGAAGGGAAGACCCCACAAATTCCAAGAAAATGGATAAATAGAAAATTTAACAAAATAGCAAAAAGTGGTGCATGGCAGGGGGTGTGGGTCCTGAAAGAGATGGCACATGTGGAAAAAAAAAAAAAAAAAAACCCCGCCTTGCAATGGCGGGCCACCCCCGAGGAGCTACGCGGGTCCCGCACAGGGGAGTGGATGAATGACGTGGCCCTTCATTTCTTGAAGGGTTCCCATTTTGAAGCCCTACCCTCACCTATAATATTTGAATAATTCAATAAACTCATTAAAATTAGAGATTTAACCCGTTTTAGAAAAAAAAATCTCTAAAATAAGTAAAAAATTAAACTCCACATTTCAATTGTACGGATTTCTAAATTTGTAAATTCATATTTAGCAAATAATTTCTCACTTCATTTGTAGTCATTTGCATTGTTTTATACCCCCTTTCACTGAAGTAATTATTTGAGCATGATGTACCCCTCAAAATGACCTCAAATTTTGCACACACTTAGCTAACATCATATTCTTTACATTGGTAATGGTTTCCAACACAATGTACTGTAAATACTAGAAGATATGCTTAGTCAAAGTGAGCTGACTTTGTCGGGCAAGAGGGAAAAATAACTACTTCTTGCACTTCAAACACTATAATCTTCACATCCGTGCGGTGGATTGCAACTAAAATCTTACAGGATTATTATACATGAGTCTAGTTTTAGATCTTACGGTTAAAAGTTGAGAATGCTTCTAAAAAATGTGATTATTGCGGCCATGTTTGACTATGGCAGTTTTGGACTAGTTTTGGACAGAAATTGTCAAGGAACTTTAGGGGTTAAGACGCCCAACCGACGGTCCACCTCCAGCACCTGATCTCCTCTTCTCAAATCTGCAAAGCACCGTATCTGCATAACATTGTCTGTTTCTAATATTAAAAAAAAACAATCATCATAACCGATCCTGGTCATTAATGTTTTATGAGAACATCATCCATGAGTAACTAGATTCAAATGATTCGATATGCACCAATAGCATTGTCCGGGCACATCCTGAAAAACAAAGTAGGTGCGGTTTGTGAACCTCTTCAACATCCCTCTCTACGAAGCTACACATATCTAGCCAACGGCTTCAAGAATCCGAAAAGAAGCCAGCCCCATCTGTCTAGATTCTACTGGACAACCATCTGTGAAAATTCCATCCGGTCTCTCGCAAAATCCGCTCCAGAGAATTATACTAGAAAGCGCCAACAAAATCAAATTTACTCTACACCTATGCATTGGGATTGAAGTAAGGGGTACAGACCCCGCCCGAGTTCTTGCCGGGAAATGAAGCGCACGAGGACGGTAGCCCGAGTGCGCTATATTTCCCGGCAAGCACGAGGGCGGGGTCTATACCCGTCGTCAACAATTTCCCCCGATGGTTGCTTGATAAAGAATTCTTTCCCCATTAAGCACTCTTAACGAGTTTTTGCACCGTTAAGAGTGCTTAACGGGGAGATGTTATTATTGTACTCTTAGGGTGCATTCCAGTTGCATGAATGCCCCCGAATTGTACGGGAAAATCGGGGGCAGTTGTTGACGGAAAACCCCGACACGATAGCGGACTAGCGAGGTCCTTGCATCCATCCAATGCACACAGTCTTTCAAAATCCACAACCAGATATCACATACAAACAAGCTCACAACATCCAGACCTCGTTGATTCCAATTTCACTCGAATTGCCAAAAAAAACCACGAGCCTTCATCACAGTTCAAAATTCCTCAAATCCACACAAAAAAAACTGGAATCCCACCCTACTAGAATCCATCAACCATCACTCTCGCTCCGCACTTCATGACCCAATGCTGATAATGACTGGGTTTTCAGTTTTTGAGTTATCGGTTTTGAGTCCCTTCATGCACCATTTCATGCATTTACCATTTTCATGCACCATTCCATGCATACTCTAGTGATCAGAATTGGGTGCCTCTACCTTTATCCGGTTCGCTTCTGTTGCTGGGACACGAATCCATCACTGAGATCCCAAACCTGGCATTCGTGGGAATGAGGACATGTCGTCGAATGTACGCGTTTGCAAGATTGTGGCGGGTTTGGAGGAGGTGGGGGATTTAGGTCGTCATCTGTATGTGCGGATTTCCCTTGCGTGTTCCCATGGGCGATGATTCTGTTCCCATTGGATTGTGTGAGTTGGCCATTGGGAACGTACATTCGGAGACTGTTTTTCTGTCGGTTGCTTTTTTTCATTTTATTTTTTTGATTTAAATAGATAAAATATTCTTCTTCTTGAGTCAAGCGGTGTGAAAATTATCTTCCACCAATATTTGGTTTGCCAAACATCTAGTCTTAGATCAATAAATAAATTTAGCACTTTGGTGTTGAATCCAACCCTTGGATACAACATCAATTTTAGTATTGATGTAAAATATTCAAAAAAAACTTTGAAATCAACTTCTGACCATGGGATCTTATTAAATATTGCTAGAACAACATGCCAAATTTATAGACTGTTTTAATTATATGGATTGGAAGTTTATAACATTTAAGGCAAGTTAAATAGAAATTCTACACCTAATTTTTATAGGTCATTCAAGCAATCTCATTCAAGCAATCTCATTCAAGCAATCTCATTGGTGGAAACCGACGAACTCTCGACTCGGGCGTTAGGTGTGAAGCGGCCCTAAGTTGGCCTGTTGTAGCATCTGTTGTGGCACCATTCATCCACTAGCATCGTTCATGTGGTGTTACATCATTCCCATATGTCTTACTATTTCATGCCAAATTGCTTTTTCAACACAAACCACTACTTCAAGGACAAAAATGGTGATACATCAAGGCCCAAGGGTATTCCACGGAAAAGAAGATTGTTCTTTCAAAAGAACAATGCGCTGATTTTGAGAGCCACCTATTACTTTTGCGCAATCTAGGATCAAATGTGGGACATGTGGAATACATGAGTATATATAGTTATTGTAGCTAGTGTAAATGTTATATGTCAAAATGAAGTTTCCAATAGGTGATAAGCAACATGCTTTTAGTATAGATGATATATTATATTAGTTATTAGATATCATTAAAATGGTGTATTCATTAAGTTCATGTTATGTGAAGCTTGATGCATTCATGTAAGTCTACGAACATTTCAAATAAACACATGATTTCCTTATGTACATTTTTAAGATATACAACTTTTTTGTATATGGGGATGTATTATTGGAAAAGGCATGCACTTTGAAGTGAAGAGGAAACAATCAAAATGCCGATAATTTCAATATAAACTTATAAAGTGAGCAATACATGGTGAGTTTATAATTTGTGCATGTAGTGTTTGAAATTGAAAATTGACATACGATTATTTTTTTTGTTGCAAATGAACACATATGTAAATTTTTTATCTCTTATAAAAAGAATTTAGATTCCAATTCCAGTTGTACATGCTAATTAAATATGGGCTTTGAAATCTCATTTGAATATTGGATTTAGACAATGGTATTGGATTTAGACCTTGTGTAGTGCAGAAGTTTGACGCCAATTGAAGTCAAAGTCAACTGATCCATTCAACACAAGGAAGAAGATGAATCGTTTCTCTACTTCAAACACTATAATCTTTCAATCCGTGCGGTCAAAGTTGATGAAATTTTGTGAGAACATTAGTAAATAAGTCTTAATTGAGATCCTATGGTTTGATGTAGAAATTTTAAAAATTATTTCCCACCTTGCTCATTGCACTAGAACTAGCAATTTTGAAGTGATTTTGGTGTAAAAATGCCATGGGTCTTTAGGGGGTTAACCCTCGAGGACCGCGACAAAACTCCCTTATTAATATGAGATGTTATAAGATTAAATTTTATAATTTTATTATAATTTTTAACTTTAGGATTGATTTGGTTTTTAGTAGTTGAAGAAGTCACTCAACCAATTGTAAACCTTGACCAGGTGGATTTTTCATCAAAACCAATTCAAAACCGCCTCATAAATATGAGATGTTATGAGACTATATTTAAAAACTATTTAATATTTCCATCAACATGATCTTGTTGTTTAGTACTATAAGAAGGTATTTAATCAATTGTAAATTTTGATTGGGCGGATTGCAAGATACGTCCATTTGTAGGATGTTATTTCAATTTTTCCTACCGTCTGTTTAGCGTACATTGATTCAAACCAATGGTATAATTTTTTGCTATGTAACATTGCATAAATTTCATTGAACTATGTTCAAACTTGTGTTAGGTCATTGCAAGCCAAAAGTCACAAGTAATGGAGGAGGTTAGGATATGGAAAACTTTCTTGCAATGGCTAGGAGTGTTGAATGCACTTGTTTCCTCTTAATAGAAATTTTATTTAATGATTAAATAGAAATTAGTTGGATCTAAAATCCAATCCATAGATAAAATCATCCTGTTATTCTATTAAAGGATAGGGGAAATGGGGGGGGGGAAATGGAATCTTTAATTTCTATGTCATTTCTATGCATTCTGATATAAAATATTACTAAGGTCGATGCCTTTTTCATGACTTTCCTTCACTCATGCATGCCTCAAAAAAATGTTCTATCCAGCTTTACAGTACCTTGCTCACTTGCTCAAGTGTCTAGCTTTTGATATTTGAAGCACCAAAAGTTTTTTGGTAAATCCAAAATAAATAAATTTGTGAAGCTTTTTCAAAATGCATATTCTTGATTTCAAAATTTAAACCCTGCAAACTAATAATATAAACCTGCAAACTCACAAAAGTCTTCCGAGAAACAAAATGTCCCTACGAAATTAACCCCTAAATTTTTGGAGGGCTTTAAGTTTGGACACAATCCTATGGTTTCAACTTATAACTTTAATCTTTGAAATGTTTACTATAGATAAACATTGTTAACCCCTAAATTACCAAGAGTCCCCTGGTCAGGTTGTTGAAGGTTTGGACAAGTTCCTATTGTGTCAATTTATAACATTTCTTTTTGAATCTTTTACTAAAAGCTTTGTGTGAGTCCTATTTTTCCTAATTCCAACTTTTCAATGAAAAAATTATAGGGTTTTGAAGCTCAAATGGGCAGAGCAAGCACACCTGACAACTTGAAAAACTTTGCTAGGACACTCTATTGAATGTGAGATTTACAATACTAGCAAATAATATTATTTCCTTTCATATTGTAAAAAAAATCTCTTATCTTAAGTGAAAAATAGCATATCAACCCAAGTCAAACATTTTC
Organism: Bryoerythrophyllum caledonicum; assembly: GCA_963971425.1. Classification (NCBI taxonomy): domain Eukaryota; kingdom Viridiplantae; phylum Streptophyta; class Bryopsida; order Pottiales; family Pottiaceae; genus Bryoerythrophyllum; species Bryoerythrophyllum caledonicum. The sequence continues at coordinate 8,826,496 of OZ020526.1, read as the reverse complement.
ACACATTTGTTGCACATTGTCGGGCAAGGTACCAAAAAAACTTCTTCCTTTCCACATAACACTTAGCGATCATCGTATTTATTACTTTTAATTTTTTTCCACGGCATTATGTAGTGTTAACCTTTTTATTGACCATTTGGATTATCATTCCAAACCATATTAAGTTCTCAATCAAATATCACGTGAATTGACAATTGTTGAACCACCACTCCTTGGACAATTGTTTTGAATATGCTACACCTTTTCTTTACCTCTAAAAATTGGTGTACAGAGAACAAACATCATGCCTAACATGATGGTAATGAATTTAGACCTTATATAGTGCAAAAAAAAGGTCACCAAGTGAAGTCAAAGTCTACTAATCAATTAAATGTAGGGAAGAAAATGTGTCCTTCATTCCACTACAAACACTATAATCATTCAATCCATGCGGTCAAAATTTATGAAATCTTGTGAGGACGTTACATAATAAGTCTTGATTGAGATCTTAACGTAAACACTAGATATAATTTTTTTTGTTTTTTTCCCCTACTCATTGCACTAGAACAAAAAAATTTAAAGTGTTTTTGGTGTGAAAGTGTCAAAGTAATTTAGGGGTTATAAGCTTTGTGAAAGGACAAGTTTTTCTTAAATTTGACATTTAGTGAAAGCTATGTTGCCCAAAGCAGTTTCTTAGAGATTATGGGCACATCGCGCACGATACTGTAGAGCTGAATTGTATAATTGTAGAGTTGCATAGTATAATATTTTAAAGAGGGTAGCAATGAAAGAAAGTTCATAGCAACCTTCATTGTTCTAACTTTGAAAGGTGTAGATATTGAAACAAATATTTAACTAGATGTGAATTTTTTATAAAGAAATAATGGTTAGCAGTCAACCTAAAGCTGTCAAAGTGTCTTATTAGCAATCTTTTGATGAGCACAATCACTTATATATAAGCATGTGAGGTATTTTCTAACATCTACAAAAATTTAGATGTTGAAAAACACCTCATATGTTTGATTTGGACAAAGTTGAAGTGAGTTATAACCGCTTGAAAGTTGTGGATGAGGAGAACCATCGGATGGCCGCCGCCAAGAATATAGAGTCTAAGTTTTCTAAACTGTCCAAAAATGATCATTTTATGTGAAGTATCCGTTTTAAGGATTTAACTTTTTTGAAACGAAAGAAGGCATGATTCTATCCACCATTATGATTTTAGATGAAACAATCATTTTTTATTTAGAAATAAAATTGATTTTTCTAAGTAAATGGCTACTTTCTATAGTGCCTTTAGTCATTGCAAGTCCATTTTTCTTATCCTAAACACCTCCGTCACTTGTCATTTTTGGCATGCAATGACCTAATACAAGGTAGAATATAGATCTATAAAACTCATGCATAGTGCGAAAACATGCCATTATCTTGAGTCAAAGTACGTTGACAATGTCTACGCAGGGAAAAAAAAACCATATTGCACTCTCCAAATGCATGCATCTTACAATCCATCTGGTCAAAGTTTACAAAAAAGAAAATGGGGGTCTTTTTATAGTAGTTAACTCGATATTCATGTGGTTGAAAATAATAAAAAATTGTTTCAATTAGTCTTGCAACATCTCATCTTGGAGAGGCAGTTTTGGAGTGCTTTAGTTGTGACAAAGTCTTGGGAATTTAAGAGTTACACCATAAAAACTCTAACTAGTTTTGAATTTCTACAAACATTCAAGAGGAAGAAGGCAGCTAAGATTCATGGTACAACATGTCATCGTCCTTTCCTTCTCAAAGGTGGCTAAATCTAGCTCAAACTTGTGATCACACACCACCAAACTCTTCCATACTTGAAAATGATAGAACACGAAGTTCTTTCATTGATCTCACAACTATTACGTATGAGGAAAACATAGACATGAAAGACAATCACCTTTACCTCTTGCCTCATTTCACTGTCCTAGTCTTTATTCTGTCATAGTCTAAAGTGCAATGTCGAGCTTGGACCAAAACATTTAGTAGGAATCATGAGAAGTGATGCAAACTTCCCACCAAGAGACGTCATTTTTATCTATTAACACCAATTCCAATGGCTCCAAATGTCGACAATAAGCTCAAATGGGAAACAACAGCTACAATTGATAAGGTAAGCCTCCCATAACCAACAAAAACCCATAGCCAACGCCTATAAAATTGGGGTACATCCAACCCTCATCCATCCCATTGCCACCAACTTAGCTCCAAATGGAGGTTTGCTATTAGTGAAGATCCTTACTTTTGGTCGTTGGTTATGGGGGTTACCTTTTGCTGGCCATCCACTAAACATGGCTGCACACTTTGAAAATTCATAACTAATTCTGTTTTCATCGGAAAAATATGAAATCACTTGGGTTGGAATTGCAATTCTATTGGCTATCACTGAAAATAATATTATAATTATCTCCTCTCCATATATGCACATTCCTTAACTCGTCGATTTTAGATCAAACTGGACCTCTCCTGATTCCCTTCTCTAAAGGTGGCTACAACTACATCTCACTGAATTTAGAGACCACCAAGACCATCCATTGATCCAACAGCGAGGGAAGAGCGAGGGAAGAGCAGTTTTACAAAACAAAAAAGATAACTTACTGATACTTCGTTCGGCATTACAAAGATCAATGATGTTTTGTTTCAACCGTGTGTTTTTTTTTCTATACGCAAGCGCTTTCTCATATCTAGCATCTTTCAGTTTCTCTGGACCACTTCGAGAACACTAATCCCCCAAAGCCATGCTCTCATTGAGAGAATAATCTCCATGGAAGAAGCCCTTCGACAATTACCCGACGGACCAATACAGACTAGCTGTACAGATTCACTACTGAACCGGACATTGATTTGCAACTCAGAACCGCTTCCCCTTCTAAGGAACTAATCCCTACACACACGAAACACAGAGCTACTGTGCCAGCTCACTGGAAATGCAATATTCGTAGAACCCAAACACATTATCCTTGCACAGGCCGCTGCAACACTCCCAGTCGCCATCGCAGTACTGCCCCAGTTGCAGACACCCAACCTCCTTCTTGGCTACTTCACAGAACACGCCTATACCGGCACAGGCAGCCGCCTTCACGTCTGTAACCAAACCTGGCTTCTGCTGCTTCAAGTCCGCGTCCAGGGTTCGAGCTTTCGCTGGTGTCGACACCAGCGTGAGCACAAGCAGCGCGAGCACCAGGAGCTTGCCGAGCTGGGCCATCTTCTGAAAATGAGAGGAGAGAGAGGAGCGAAAGGGAGAGGTGTGTCGACGAAGTAGAGATCAAATATATACTCACAGTGTCTGATACCTGTGTCGTACTCGGGTGACTCTCGGGTGATGTTCGGATTTACTCCCGATACCTACCCGATACTATGGTGGGACCCGCGCGATAATGGGGCGCTAGGGTACAAGAGAACAGCGATGTGGGATTGTCTCTACGAGGTTTACTTGGACTCGAGCACCGAAGTATCATCATGGTATCATCCGGGTGGGTTGATATGTTGCCGGGGATCATGCTGAGCAGGTATAGGCTCCTAGCGGGTGGAGCGGCATCTTCTGAATTAGAAAACACGGGGATTGTGTGGGGTGTTGGATATTTAAATGATACATGGGAAGTTCGTGGGGTAGTATTGCCAGTCGAGAATTAGGGTGTCTCTGCAAAGCGTGAGCCAAGTGGGGTGGTTTGCTAGGGAATATTGAGGGAGTGAATGTTTACTTGACTTTAAGGGAACAGACCCGTTGACCCCAACAGGTAACGGGCAAGCCCCAGCTAAGTATACGTATGTAAATTTATACCCATTATATACCCGTCATTTATTTCAAAAAACTTATCTTGCAGTCTTGCCAAGAGGATATTAAAAAGCTTTGAATCGGTACTTGCTAGCCGTTGCATTCTTCAGGAGCTTGTATGCTATTGAACATCAACACTTTCTTCAACTTGAGGAGGAGCGAGGTGGATAAAGCAATGTGTACTTATTATATTTTGGAGCCATGGCAAGTTACTATAAGACATGTCTGCCCAGACAACACTAGCAGGCATTGCAGAATAGAAAGCTTGGGTCCGATCACTCCATTGCCAACTCGTATTTCAATTTGGGTCCGAAAGAAGTCCTCGCGCTCGAGCTAATCAAGCTCAGTGCGGATGTACGCAATTGTGTTCTCCAGCTTTGGCTTCACCACATTCATGAGCGCGCTCTCAAGAAACCAAACCCTAAGTGGAATGATTATAAGATCGAACCTCGAATTTACAGTTGATATGCAAACTCTATAGAATAAATGCTCTTGAGAAGCTTACAGTGAAAATGATCCATCGGTTCTGATAAACGAAACTTGCAACTAAAGAAGGAAAGGACACTTTGAAAGAAGTGCATTGATGTAAGAAGTGCATTGATCCAGTACTCAAAATAATCTACCAACAAACCCGTAGGTGATCGAAACACTTGCGTAAGTGTCACTGCATCATCAAGAGCATGTTTATTACACACGAAAATGCTTTACAATTGCACAGCATTTGCACGAACTTCAAATGAAACTATTTAAAAATCCTTAGAAGGTAAGAGAATCCAGTCTCAAATGAACCTCTGCTCTTTCCGTTCACTTTGAGATCCACAACTTCCTGTAAAAACTTCACTAGAAAATTTCTAAGCATGTGAGAGGTCAGAGCCCCACTTTACTTAAAAAATGTAGATGTTGGCGTTTCGCCTCCCATTCCCGTGATGCCAATGGTAACGTCGTAAGATCCCATGGTCTTGCGTCCAATATCAAGAATTGATCTAAAGTCTAGAATTCATTCTAAAGTCCAGATTGACCTATATGTCGCATACACGACAATTTATCTTCTAGAGAGACTTTTTCATTTTGAACATGTTCCTACAATGTCAATTTTGATAATGAATTTTTTTGAAATTTTTATGACAATGCAACATAATAGTGGCTATGTAACAGACCTTTTTTTTGGCAAACTGAGGCCAAAAAGCGAAAAAATAAAAGGACGTGGAGAATGGCCCTTTGTTAATGAAAGTCCTAATTCTAAAATGAGAGCCTAATGGCGTGCATGGGCCAGGGGTTGAATGCGTGATGGCATCTGAGGTTTTGAAGGTGGAGCCTAGATCTTGTTAGTGCCAACGGCGTAGCATGGGAGTCTGTCGCCTTATGAGCATCATTTCTAGAAAAACTAAAATACTTTGGGCCAGAATGCGCCAAATACAGGCCTGACATTTGCCCACTGGACCTCTTCTTAATATGGAGAATCGCCAAGTGAAGCGCCAAATCCACTGGCACTCATTGCTTGACTTAGTGGCCGTTGCGTTGGATTTGGCGCCAGAGTACGCACTGCCCCTTCTACTCGTCGCCTGACCTTCTCTTTTGTCCCACTGCGACGGTAGTTGAATGCCTTTCGCCTAGGATTTCTTCTTCAGAACTCTGCTTCCTGCTTTTAGCGCCACCATCATGCATCTATGGATAGAGTGTTACTGCAGATCGCCTCCACTCTCTTGCGTTTGTTGCGCTACCACTTCCCGAGTGTAAGATTTACATCTTCTTGATACGCCGTACAACAAATTTGAGATATTGCCGTCATGGGAGCCTGGAGGTGGGGAGGCGCGCCATTGCATCTTTATGAGGTTGTTGAGAAATCGAATTGCAGTTTGTAGATTTGTGCCATACAGGGCTTTTAAAGTTGCTTGTATATCATTTCAAGTTGCATGGTTGTGTGAGGGTTAATATTGGCACGGATTGACGTGCTTGGAGTCGCCTTCTGGTTGCTTGTATTTTTGTTTTACTGTGAGTCACTCATTTGTGTTTACGTGGGTACAGACATCGCTACTTCTTGTGGCAACGTGGTCAGAGAAAGAGCGCGTTGTGTCTGGAGCTCAATGGAATTTCATGGAGATTGTGCGATCCAGGAGGATGTGTTAGCCGGAGGCAACTCTCTTTCGGCGCCGACTGAGCAACGATTGGAGGCGATTATGGTCAGTTCTCTTACTCTCAACCGTGGATGTCTAGCTAGCAGAGATTTGAAAGATTGAATCGAAATGAAACATGTGTGTTGTTTGTTGACGTAGTCTCACTTGGCTAGCCATGGTGTGGACGAAGTAATGAACCGCCGACTTTTTCCTGTGTTTAAGGGTTTCATTGTTGTCATTCCCACATGTCTGGAGCTCGAATTCCGCTCACTCTTAAGTATGGTTTTGGGATTGCCGTTTATTGGTCTTCTTTACACAACCGCGATTGCGTTCTATGTGCTTTTTTTATGTGGCAGGATTGGGGGCTTGATCTCTCTTTCGGTTATTGTTCGTGCTCCTAGGTTTGAGGAACTAGGTTGGCTCGTAAGGTTTGCGAAAGTCGGTTTATGCGTAGGATTAACCGAGATGCGCATGCGGTCTGCCCCTAGGCTTGAGAAAATCGACATGAAGTTTTCTTGCTCGTCAAGAGCCTGATAACGCCAACAAGCGCTCAATGAGAAGTATCACTGTTACGAAAGGTAAGTGCTACGGTTTATAAATGGCTGTATGAGTCTGTCTTTTCCTAATCATTAGAAGTGTCGACTTTTAGAAAGTACATCACTTTGTTCCTTGAGCTGAAAGATACTTTAGTTGGTCTGATGTAGCTCTTGATTACAGACAGCAGATGGGTACGTATACTATATGTGAAGGGCGTATGTATGTAAAGGGCTTATGTAAAGGCTATGTATTGAGGAGTTCGGCGTTTATGCGCCAGTTTGTAGTTGTGCCGACAGTGCAAGAAACTAGCCTTGAGAACATTCTATACTGGGATAGAGCTTCTGATATGTGCCTCGTGCCTGAGTTTTATTTACATCTTACTTCTTTACTCGTGCAGATGGAACTCACAATGAATCTTGTCTTGAATTTGTGCGAGCAGAGTTTCAGAGGCAATCTTACAGTTGCTGTCATCTCCATTTTCACGGATGTGTAAAGAACTACTTGTTTATAAATGTGAGTTTAACCCTCTCCCTCGTGATAGCTCTTCTGTTCCTAGTGAATGCATGCAAGAGAGCGAGACTAGGAAGAAGTTCAACCGTTTCTAATACCAAGATCGCTCTAAAAGATTTTTCAGAACACTTGCCTTGTTTGTGCCAAGGAAATTTTTGCCAAGACCTAGAACCATGGTGCCACTTTCCTCACTAAAGATCGTAGTTCTGTGTAGATTATTAACCTAGTCTGGCGTGGGTGGCGTGAGGTTTGTAGTGGACGTAGTTTGTCAGAAACTTTCTCGTCACTTTCATCTCGTATTTTCTCGCCACTTTTGTCTCCCGTACTTTCTCATCACTTTCGTCTCTTGTCAATTTCTCTTTCTTTTGTCACTTTATCGTCACTTTCGTCTCTCGTCAGTTTCTCTCTGTCGTCACTTTCTCTCACTCTCGTCACTTTCTCCTCCAAGACCACCAATTTTTTCTTGTGCAAATATAGTCTTTGCTTCATCTCTGCGCCTTCTGGTTGCTTGTATTTTCGTTTTATTGTGAGTCACTCATTTGTGTCTACGTGGGTACAAGCATCGCTACTTCTTATGACGACCTGGTCGGAGAAAGAGCACGTTGTGTCCGGAGCTCTGTTGGAATTTCATGGAGATCGTGCGATCCAAGAGGATATGTTAGCCGGAGGCGGTTCTCTTCAGGTGCCGACTCAGCAACGATTGGAGGTGATTATGGTGGATCATTTGGCTCTAATCAGTTCAGGCCATGCGGATCTGTCGCCTCCAGTCGATTCAATGGATGCTCACAAGGATTTGGCGCATTGCCCAAGCTAATGAACCTTTGACGGGCAGGTTTCCCAACTACATGAAGTTGGCAGAAGTGGCAGTTGTGATGGTTTTGGGCTCAGTGGAAGATGAGAGGGTCTTTAGTTCCCTCTCATTTATGAAGAATAGAGTCCGGAGTTCTTTGGATGCACACCTTGATGTTGTCGTGGGTATGTATTCACAGAAATTGTTTGATGTGCAGTCTTTCCCCTATGATGCTGCTTATGATCATTGGTATCGCACCCCACATAGGAGCCGTTATGGCTGCGAGGATTAGGTTCTTATGATCCAATTTTGTTTGTGTTTGAAGTCCTTTGTCTTTAGTTTTATGTCATGCACTATATGTGCTTTGAACATTCATGTTAGATTGTGCACTTTATATGTCATAGACCATTTGTGCTTTGAACTTGTAAATGATTCTTGTGTTTTAGAGTTACAGCTGCAACTGAGAAGGTGCAATGGCTAAGGGGGGTGTTGTTTGTATGTTAGATTTTTTTATCATCTTTGGCTATTGTTGATTTTGCTGCCATCCACTTGGGCATTTAACTATCTTTTCTTGCTTTAAGACTTCAAACCAATACTCTCTTTGGTTTTGTATTTTGTAGCCAAAATGTGTGCAAAAGTCTTTAATAATTTGTAGCCAATAAGTGGTTTTTTCTTAAACTTGATCGCCTCTTCAAAGATCACAAAGATGTTGCTAGAGCCAGATTGCACCTCTGAAACCTTTCAAATGCCTAAATGATATTCAGCAACAAAGAGTAATTCGCCAATGCATTCATTATCGTTTTAAATTAAGGAGTCAACTTGCTACCACCATTTCACATTAGAGGCCACATGTTTTTCTTAAACTTAAAGCATTCATTGCCAAAACAATCGCCACGTTCTAGCCTTTATAGCTACTGTGGTAGTATGACCGGATTAAAAAAAAGGCCTACTATGTAATAAATATCATTTCTTTTCACATTGGACTACAAGAAGAAAACTTAAGGTATTTTAGTTGCGATTCGATCAACAATAGACCACTCCTGAAAACATGCTACAAGCTTTTGTTACTTATAATTGATATCTATATCATACATATATTAAATATTATTGTTCGTCCATAACATCCACCAATTCCATGCCGATTGTTCAATCCGGAATGAAATTTGGTTGGATGAAATCCCAAACCCTAACTATAAAGTCTCAACGTGCGACAGAGCACCAGAGGTGGTGTGTGTCTGTTAGATTAGATCTTGGCACGTTGAAGAAACAAACAAGCATGTTCGATATGATCGAAATCACGGTGAGCAACTCCAAAATTGCATGCTTGGAGGCGAATGAGATAGCATATGTGTCGTACCATAAATTTTTCGTTTTTTTAGTTAGGTAGATATAGGTATTAAAATTAGGCAAGATAGCTAGGCTAGAAGGTTATCCCCACCCGGGATTAATCTTTAAGTAAGATTAGGATAGGAGGAATACGGGGCTTTTATGAAAGCCTTAATAGTAGCAAGAAGGAACCTAGAGCTATGATTTAGACTCTAGCCTAAAAGCAGTCCCTCAGGCCCCAAACCCGCATGAAGACCAAGAGGCAGGGAATGCCATCATCCGGGCCAACCCGCACGAGCCCGAATCTGGCCCGGAAGAAGGAAGGAGACCGAATCTTGCCCGGAAGAAGGAAGGAGATCGAATCTGGCCTGGAAGATGGACACCACCCGAATCTGGCCCGAAAGGTGGGAAGAAACGGGACTAGAAGGAACCAGGAAGGTCTCTAAGACGCGGGGCCCCGAGCATAAAGACGGCCTCAACAAGGAAGATCATCACAGCCAGGAACGAGGAAGATCATCACAGCCAGCAGGGCATCGCAGCTTGCGGGAGCACACAAAGAGCAGGACGAGGAGCTACACCCACCCTGCCGAGGAGCTTCCGGGCCAGCAAGTGAAAGAAGAGGAGTTCCGGGCTAGCCAGTGAAAGACGAGGAGCTTCCAAGCTAGCTTATACGGAGAATAGGACGAGGAGAAACAGCCAGCCTACATCAGGGTCTCCGAGCCAGCTTACATGAAGAGCAGGAGGAGGAGCATTCATCTTACACGAAGAGCAGGGCCAAGCTTTCACGAAGAGCATGACGAAGAGCCTCCAGCTTACACGAAGAGCAAGGCCAAGCTTACACGAAGAGCAGGACGAGGAGCATCTGGGCCAGCCTGCACAAGGACGAGGAGCTTCAGAGCCAGCCTACCGAGGAGTTGCAAGCCAGCTTGCACAAGACGAGGAGCATCCAGCTTACACGAAGAGTAGGACGAGGAGTTGCAAGCCAATTTACACGAAGAGCAGGACGAGGAGCATCCGAGCCAGCCTGCACAAGGGTCTCCGGGCCAGCCTGCCAAGGAGCTTGCATGATAAGGCCAGAGTACACGAAGAACAAGACGAAGGTCATCGACAGCTGAGCAGGACGAAGAGCATTCATAGGGGACGCCGCCAGCTTGTTACTGTCACGAGACCAAGATACGTAACTCCCAAAAGTTACAATAGGTTGAAGAGGGAGCCCGCAGCAAGGTGAAGGAGTCCATAGCTCACACGAGGAGTGTCACGAGTCACCTCTGGGCCAGCTTGTTCAAGGAGGACCCTAGCCCCTTCCGGGCCAACTTGTTCAAGTAGGACCTCAGCTCATAAGAAGAGGACCTCAGCTCGTAACTAAGCCAACTTGAAGGAAGGCATCAACCGGAGGTCAAGGAGAGTAAGTCCTACCACCCGAATCAAATGGCCTCCAATCTGGTACCCTCGGGGAAGAAGGATATTTGCCCAGTCATTCCCAAGGATTCTCTGGAGCTCACCGAGCTTAGAGAGGATCTCCTTCGGATGGGTTGTCTCTCCCTCATGGAATTCTGTTGGAGTTTTTGGGTGGAATCCACTGTGTAGGAGATGCGGCAAGACCCCCTTGCCGAAACCCGATGGAGATAGCATCCGGGCTTGTCCGGATCAGTGGACCATGGGGAGGTGGCAAGAGGTGTATGGATTTCCGCGACAAGGGGCGGGATGGATAAGTACGAAGAAGGAGGAGTATGCCAAGGGGAGGTTCGGTAATAAGGACGCCAAGAACGGTTATGCGGTACAAGATTGCGCGGACCCCCGCGCCAGGAAGGTCTTTGCATTCCTCGTACCAATCTTACACCCCGAGAAACCCACCCGAGTGATGGTTACTCTCGCTAAAACCGTGTATGGCTCCTACCTTGGCGAGAGAGAGGTGAATTGGACCATCATCGTGAAGGATGTGGTGATTAGGTTGACCAGGAGCATTCACAATGTCGAGCATGCATCCCTCTGCCCGTTTTTTATCCACCTGTATCACCATTTCAAGGAGACTAATCCGGAGGAGGACATGGCGTATGAAACGCAGTTGATGATGAAGAAGTTCGAAGGGACAGAATCAGAACCCGAACCGGGATCTGAAGGAGGGAGCAGCTCATCACAGTCAGGAGAAGAGATTGTACCACCTCCCAAGCGCCAACGACACAGACATGCGGGAGCCCCCTCCACCCGTACCCGCGCAGCCATCCGCGCTGCAGCCACCAGACCGGTGCAACTCGGAGGCAAGGCTTATCCGGCCTTGGAGCTACTAGAGGCCATTCGCGTGTATGTGGAAGACGCGGACCGAACTTTGGGTCAAGCAAGCAGCTTGGTGGGTAACCCTCCGCGTGAAGGGTTGATCGCTGCGATCAAGGAGAAGGTCGGAGGAGCTAGCGATCTCCCCCTCATGGAGAAGAAGGTCAAGTGACTCATACTCGAGGTGACAAAGGTAAGAAGTCGAGCGTTGGAGGCAGAGAGAAGTTGCAAGGCGGCTCTTCTCCAAGCCAATGCCTCGGCGGCAACGTTACAGCAGGTAGACAAAACATTACGTTTTCCCGCAGATGTGGTACTGAAGGCCAAGATGTCTGATGCTCGATTGGAGAGGGATGACCACATTTCCAGCAAGCGGGTGATTGCCTTCGTGATGGAGCAAACCGTGAAGGTTGAGGCGGCTTATGCCAACATGAAGTTATTGGTGAGCAATCTCACTCACATTCTACCCAAGTTTGTGGAAGACTCTGACAGCTCCGACAAGGATGGGGACTCGGGTTCGGAGACCAACCCGGAGGAGCGTCGCCTCGGTGATCACGGCCACGGAAAAAGAAAGAAGTGGTAGACCTTGACAGCCCGGATCTGCCCCCTCAACTTCCGAGTTCGAAGGTCCAGGCAGGACCATTCCCTTCGGAGGTCACCACACCGATGCAGAGCGGTTGGAACGAACACCCGGGTGTTGCGATGGAGCCCCCACTCCCCGTACATCCTCGCCAGTTGCCACTCAGTGATCCCCCGCGCACTACATCGATTGTGGCCCCTTTGCAGAGCGGGCTTCACATTGGAAAGACCACGAGTGAGAGTTCTTCTTACTTGTACACTCCAGGATAGATATCCGGCCCGGATATCATCATGGGCACCCCGAGTCAGGTATCGGCCCCTCCGACACGATCCGGGCCTCATCCGGGCATGACTACGGTGTCACTCACCCCGGATGGCCCGGATTCTTCCTTGCCTTCAAGGGAAATCGTGTTGAGGGCAACGACTGGCCAACCCACGCCTTCCACCAATGTGTTTGCGCCATTGGTGGCACTTGCAACAGCCGCGCCCACCCCGACTTCAAGCCGGAGTTCCAAGAAGCGCAAGAGGAGGGAGGAGCGGAAGAGACTCGAGGAGCTGGCCCGGAAGTAGGCCAGGATCTTGGTTTGTAGATCACTGTTCAGTCCGGGATTTGGCCCCCGGTTGACTTTGATTTTGACTTGGTTTTGCCTTGGGTTTTGTGGAACAAGTGACCTTTGACGGTGCACGTCGTGGGGAGTGGCAGCACCGCCGCCAAGAGTAGTTAATGTAACCGTTTTTAGTTAGAAGGTATCGTTTGAGTTTGGACTCTTGTATGAATCCTTCGCAATATAAGAGAGGAGTCTCGTGGCCTCTCTCTTCACTGCTTGATGTGTGTACTTGCTTTCAGTTTAATTCTAAACCTACGATCTCAGAAAACCTTCGACGGTTGGAGAGCTCGAATTCTATATGATTGTGAGTACCATCTCAAGTAGTCCACTCCTCAAGTCCATACTAACTGTCGAGTCATTGTTTCCTTGTTCCATCAAGTAGAGTTAGTCCAGGTGGATGGGAATAACATGTGAGATGGTTAGATGGTTAGTTGGACGTGACTCTAACTCTGACCCCTTGTGATTGTTTCCTTGTTCCATCAAGTAGAGTTAGTCCGGGTGGATGGGAATAACAGGTGAGATTATAAGTGGTTAGGGGAAGACGGGGGAGGAGTGACGGGTGCGGAAGGAGTCTTGATATGTCTTGTGTGACCGGTCGGCGGCAGGATGTCATCAATTGTGAAGATGTACTCTGGATCTCGGATGCATCACCCTTTGGTCAGATAGGTTGATTTATAGGAGCATTACACACCATCAACCCTTCGTGTTGAGGACGGAGTAGACTGGCTTGACCCAACTCTAACAACTCGGATTATCTTTAGAAAATAAAGGAGATCCAACTAACCCCTGTGCGTGGTGACCATCGGAGTAATAGGAGGAGGACTTTGTTCCCTGAAGAAAATGAGTAGCAATCGGGTATCCCCGGGGCTAATAGCTAGGCAAGGCCACTATGTACTATTCCTTTAGCTGATTCTGAGGTAAAGGAAGGTCTCACAACTCGAATGGTAGGTAAACCACGTACTTGCCACAAGAGTAGTGTTAGTCCTTAAGGCCCAAGCCTTATCCCCTCTTACGGGGGGAACCCAGTGACACCACAACCATCCCAAGTTAGTGAGTAGGAGCGATTAGATAAACTCTGAGGAAGAATTGACGTTTACTAAACTTGTTTGAGTCCGTGAACCGTCGTTCATGGTGATAAAACACTCTCTAGATACGCAAGTATCCCGGATGTCTATAATGTACATAGTTGTAAAGTCCATGTGGGATCCGGGCCATGTAGGATCCGGGCCATCTATGATCCATGCCATATGGAATCCGGGCCATCTAAAGTACTTGGGTGGGGCGGTTGGTGTAATTAACGCTCACCCCTTGTGATCTAAACCTTTCTCTCCTTTCTTTTGATGTATATATTGTATAGTTGATATTGTACAGATCATGGCTTGTTGTTAGTCGTTGTAGTTCTCGGTGACTCTCTGTGGGAACAATTATCTTAAAGGTATCTTTGTGTTAAGATGTGAATACTTGCCAACGCGTACTACGACAATATGCTGCACCTCGAGCTTCTTTGTCGCCATCTTCACGAGAGCACCACAAACAGTAGTGCGAGCACGACGAAGGCCGTTGATGTGAACTTTAGCGAGTCAGTCTTGTTGAAGGACGAGAGAGGCGCAAGGATCACCACCTTGACGATGAGCACTCTAAGCCTGCAATCGCTCCACAAGCTAATGTGATTCTTTGACCCAGAGAGGACGTCACCCATGATGATTAGGAAAACGATTACCACGTCTGCGTCGTTGATTACAATACAGAGTTGTGCAACGGTGCATACCACCTATCTGAAAGCTTCTCCCACGAGGTCCCCGAACGTCTACACCTTGGCGAGGGCTAGAGGGTGCACCAACATCTCGATGGAGTTCTCTGAGACCAAGATCGTGCGAGAGACAAGGCAAAGAAAGCGACGGAGGACAAGAACTTCATTAAGCTAGGGCTCTAGAAGTTTGTCGACTACTGGGCATCGAGAGTTTCAAAGTGCGCAGGATTTGCACAGTCGATCACTCCTTATCTACAATACTGAAAAGACGTCATCGTCGAGCTCAACAAGCGACTTCCACAAACACCATCTAAACTCGTAGAAGGATTCTTGCCACAACATGATTGGAGAGTTCCACGCGAGGGAGGTGAGCGTCCTCTAGGACTCATTCTACCTCCAACCGATGTCACTCTGGAAGATGAGAAGCCAGAACCTTACTGCGGACCGAGGAATGAAGCACCGAAGTCATGTTTCAATCCTTGGTGTGATATTCGAAAGGGGTCATGAGTTTTAGTAAGACCCGACAATCCAACAATCTATCATGTGTGGCACGAAAGAGCTGTTTCCGACGTCAAGAGAGTGGAAGGGAATGATAACTACGGGAACTTTCTCGTTCAATACTGAGAACCAAATAACACGCAGATGAATCACAAAACAAAGTACAAGGACTGTTGGGGAGGCATATAAATTCAGGACGAGGAAAAGCCTCAATGGTGTTTTGTCAATTCTGTGTTTTTTGCGACTTGGTCGAAAGTTCTATCCCAAAATAAGAGGACCATTCCACAAGCAATGAAGGAGGCCGCCATTGTGAACTTGAACAAAGAAAATGTTGTTGATCCTTGAGCCAATATCAGTCAACTACCTAGTCACAATCATGAGGTTACAATAACAATACCATCGAGAGATAATTTGCATTTTTGAAAGTAATTGGATATCTCCGAATATCTCTTCTATTTCCATAGATTAGTAAATAGTGGCTCAAATCCTACAACAGATAGTCCTCTTGAGTATGCTAGACGTTAATATTTTCTTCCAGAGATCTCCGGATGGATGATTTATCGTATCTACTTCGACGGCGATCGGTGGGACTTCAAGTGCTGCGATTACAAGGACGGGGGCTACAGCATTCCTTTGGATGGATCATCACCGCCCTATAAATGGAAGATCTCTGCAAGAAGCTTTCAGCAATTTTAAGTCGAATTATACAAATGTACAAACATTTCTATCATTCCATTCTTAATATCATGTGATAGGTGTTATACGCATGTCTACTTGAATCACGTTATCATGTTAAGCATCACGGGTGTCTACATTTCAATCTTGTTGTATATGCTTAATCACAACATTTTGTTTCATGTATTGCCTATTTGCGACGTTGAACTTGACTTGTTTTCACAACATTCAGCCGGGGATTTCCGGATGATGCAATCCAAATTGGGTCACCTAGCCCTTTCAAAATTTCTCCGGGTGCATATATTTATTAACCAACAAAAGCTTCATCCTTATTTTTGGACCTTGCAAAGTCCAGATGTAGTTAAATTAGGCATATTTTGTACAAGTTCCTAAAATCTAATTTTGAGGATGCCTTTTTTGAAATTTTAGTGAGCGTAGGAATAGGGGTTATCTTTGCGGGGATATTTATTTTCCATTATTGAACTTGTAGGTAAAAAGCTATGGTGTTTCAAACATCAAAAATTTGAGTTTGAAGCAACTAGGCAGGGTACTATAGAAATGAATAGTAATACTATAGAATTGACAATTGTAGGTTTTTGAGGCGGGTAGCAATGAAGGAAAGTTCTTGGCAAACCTCATTGTTTTTACTTGAAACCACTTAGAAATTGAGGATTTTGCATTCCTTTCATAAATATTTTTCTATTACGACAATAAGGCATAATATTTCTATCCACGGTTTGGAGTTTAGATCCAACAATTATTTCTATTTTAAGAAAATAAAATTGCTTTCCAATGTAAATGACTCCTTCCTATACCCCTACTAGTCATTGCAGTACATTTCTCTTATCCTAAACGTCCCCATTCCTTGTGATTTTTAGCATGTAATGACCTAATACAAGGTATAGCATAGATCTATAAAATGATGCAATATGTAGTAAGAAAACATGCCAATATTTTGAGTCCAAGTACGCTGAACTAATCCGCGCATGAAAAAAAATTACTACAGTGCATTCTTCAAATGCATGTATCTTATTATCTGTGTGGTCAAATTTTACGAAATCTTTTGAGTTTTTCTTTGTAGTAATGAGCCTAAAGATCCTACGGTTGAAAATAGTAAAAATGTGTTTCTAATAATCTTGGGACGTCTCATCTTAGAGAGGTAGGTTTGGGGGTGGTTTTGGAGATCCAAGCGCATTCTGAGTACCACAACAACAAGCAATTGTGGTGAAAGTTACAACACAAAAAGCACAAAAATCAACCTTGCCAAGACCTCATAAGCGTTAAAGGGTTAAGAAATACAATAGTCTATATAATTAGTATTTTGATTAGGATTATAAAATAAATAATAAAAGTCTAAAAAAACCAAAACATATTTGGTCAAATTGGACCCACCTTACAATGGATGGATTATGATGGCAACTTCGTGCAATGCAAAAATTTCATATCATATGGACACAAAGTATATCAATAATCCACCCTCTAAATGAGGGTGCAGAAGAATAATTCATCTAGTCTCAAATGATATAATCTTCCGAAGTTTGCACCTAAAAATTCAAATAAACAAAAATTGGATGTATTTTTCAAGTATCTTATGCTTGGAAGTGGAAAGTACCATCATGTGTGAACGTTCCTATTTACTTCAAAATTGGTAATGATGGGTTAAACCAAAGTTTTTTCCATTATGGTTTACAATCAAAATAATTTTTTCCAGAGTAAATTGCCACAGAAAGAAGTTGTGCTTATAGTCAAAAGTTGACACAAAGTATTAGGGCCAGGGCAAATTGACCCCCTGATTGGAGGGTCAGTGGATGGACGGAGGTGGACAAGGTCACCCCCTCCCCGTTCCCGTAGGCCCGTTCTCCTACCCGTTCTCCTATCCGTTCCCCAAAGCTACATTCAAACTCTAAACCCTAAACACCACCTATAAACCCTAAACTCTACAAGGTGAACTCTAACTCTTAAACCCTAAATCCTAATACTCTCTTAAGAGTTCTCTAAACCCTAAAACTAAGCTATAGGGGGAACAAGGAGGGAAATAGTCCTCCTCCACCTCCATCTATCCACTTAGTCAATTCGCCATGCCCAAGTATTAGTTGTTGTCTCTCATAAAGTCCACTTCGTGTCTGATATCTATGCAGTACTTCGGTGATACTACTCTAATACCCTTGTGATACTCGGCTTGCTTACCTTTCCCAATCTAGGTGAATTCTAAGAGCATCTCCACTCCTGGCGTGGAATTTTCCACACTAGGACAGAAAATTTTCTCCACGCCAGGAGTGGTTTAGGGTTTGGCACTTGTTTGGCTCTACCGCAAGCTCCAAATTTTTTTACCCAAAAAAACGCTTTCACCTTTTACCTCCCGCCACCAATGACACGGCGCCACATGTCGCAACCACTGACATGGTGCCACGTGTCACAAGGGTACGGGTGTGTCTCCAACATCAAAAAATGGTGCACTCCTCCCATCCAAGGAGATTTATCTGTGCCATGCACCAAAACTTCTAAAATTTTATAGAGTTTCCCCGTTTTGAGGTGTCAGGTGCAACTTTTTGACCTCACAAAACTCCAAATTGGTGGTTCTCTGTCTCCGGGTGGAGATGCTCTAAAACCCCTCATGTCCATAGCAAACTGTGTCGGTAGCTTGCGTTCCTCCAAAAGAATGACGAGTTGAAAGTTGAAAGCAACGTTTGATGGGCATCTGTGGACCTTCCACAGTTGGAAGCAACAATCTGTCAATCACAATCACATTTCGCGCACCGGCGTCGCATTTGGGATCATAATCGGCGACCACTCGGAACCCTCTCCGAGTCATCTCCCATCGAAACTATCTCGGCTTCATTGATCACAAGACAGCCTTGACAGAAACACAACATTCGTGAGCAAGAATCTTTCAAACGAGCCTAATAACCCAGATGCTTTGCTTCGTCAGGAGTTAACGACCATCGACACCTCACTGGAATGGATGACTACTGTACCACGCCAGCTTGAGAGGAAGGGTGCAACACATGCCTGGAATAATCCCAAGCTGATCAGCACGAGAACGGGTCCCACAACCATCTTGTAAAGGAATCCCCTCGGATATACTTTCGCTTAGACACGAGCTCCTCAAGGTTGACGCATTACAGACACTGTCAAATTGCATATATGTACTTGTCCCTTCACAAATGCGAAGAGACAATCTGATCTGCAACATCAACTTGACATCACAGACAAACTACACCTTTCTCAGAAGTGTCCTGCAGATTCTAACAGACACAACTCAGGAGTAAAAATACACCCAAAGAACACCCTCGTTCTCCAAAAGACAAGACTTAACAGCTCTTCAGCGCTGGAGAATAAAAACTGAACCAACTGAGTGCAGAAACAAAGTCAAGCAATATACAATGAGAATGAATGAAAACAACATCCTGCAGCTCAAATCTACAGATCAAGAGAACGAAAGTATAAGTACCTCTACATACACAAATACGTGCCAAAGCAAACCTGCTTCCCAAAGGTCGGAGTACGATTCGGCGAGTTCAGAACACACCATCAACAGCTACACCGCCCATCGCATATAAGCCTCAAATTTTCAATCAACAGCAGAAAAACAGCCACGCATTCTGTAATATGACCATGTGTATTGCTTTAAAATTTACAGGGAACTGTATGGCCACCTTGAGCCGCTAAGATATACGAACCATCGTCCATGTCGTGAAATTCATCGGGGACATGTGCTCCAATGACCTCCGTTTTCTGTTTGCAAGTCTATGAACCAGACACATATATTACAAGGAGATTATTTAGGTTTTGAAGGGCTCACTATTCACAACGAAGCTGGCTATCTATACATGCGACAGAAAGAGATTTTTCGCTTCCGGAAGCTTACTGCGTGTGGTTCACAGGCGGCGCATTTTGCCCTTGAAGTCGGCACGGAGGCGGGCGAGCTCGTCGCGCCATCGGCACGCGTCGGCGTAGCGCTCCTGCTGAGCGGCGACGAGCATCTGCACGACCATGGCCATCTCGTCTTGGAAGACGTCGGGCTCGTAGGAGTAGGACTCGCCTAGGAAGGGACTGCGCTTGCGCGGCACGCTGAGCTCGACGCGGCGCGTGAGCTCCACCTCCGTGACGGGGCGCACGGCGTCGTTCTGGATGATGCTGCTGTTGACGAAGATGGGGATTTTGCAGCGCACGGCGAGGTTGATGGCGTCGGAGGGGCGCGCGTCCACGCTGACGAGCTCGTCCTCGCCGGGCTTGCCCACGTAGATGCGCGCGTAGTACGTGTCCACGACGCGGTCAGTGATGCGCACCATGCGCGGCTCGTAGTGCAGCGTCTCCACCATGTCGCGCATCAGCACGTAGTAGTTGGGCCGCCCCGTGTGCTCGTCGTCGTGGAGCGCGCGCATCAGCATGCTCACGGCCGCCTCGCCCACCACGATCGGCAGCATCAGGTTGCTGCCATCCGTCACCTTCAAGAAGATCGTCGGCGTGCTCGACTTGTACAGCAGCCGCCCCTTGGCTGGGTTGATATGGTCCACCTCCATCTCCTTCCCGTTCCCGAGCGTCATCAGCAACTTCCCGTGGAATGGCACCATGCTCACGGCGTCCATCACCTGCGCCTCCATGTACTCGCTCGTCCCGTTCCCGCCCCCATCCACATGGTTGCTCGAGCTCTCATACGCCGCCGACACCACCAAACCCTTGCCCCACGCCCTCCTCCGCACCCCGATCCCCTTCCACCCCGTCCGCACCCCGCCCACCCTAACCCTCCCCGCTCCTCCCGCACGACCCAGACTCACAACAGATCGCGACGACGCGTGATCGGCCACATGATGACGATGCCGCAACGACGCTCCGCCCAGAACCTCCATAAGGATGCGGTTTCCACAGCGGACTGAATTCAGCGAAAAGCCGCGCAAGAAGTCAATTCTATCAGAGGTTTCATCCGGGGAACAACACTCCGGCTTCGGATTGCGGCGAGACGGCGAGACGGCGTCGCCTATGGCGAGGATGCGAGATTCCTCGTTTGCGAGACAAGGGCGATGCGAGGGTTGCTCTTCATGGCAGGCAGGTGGACGGGTCGCCCCTCGCACTGGTCCACCCATCGCCGCGCGGGCGGGTGTGACCGCTTAGATGGATGAAAAATAATTAGTGTGGATGAACGTTGTTCGTCCGAGGGTAGTGGTTTTCGGCTCTTGTCTCGGGCAAGGGAACATCGTTCCCTTACCCGTTCCCTTTCCCGTTCCCTTGCCCCGTTCCTTTGCCCCGTTCCCTTGCCCCGTTCCCCTCTTCGTGTACATTCATGAAAACAGTATATTTATCTTCCTATATCTGCAATAAATTTTTTTATTAAAATATAATATGTTTTTCGAGTAGTACATTGCATGATCCTATGGTTAGCAGTGTAATGAGGTGATTATTTCTAAGTTTAATATGTATGAATACCAGTTCTGAAGTTCTTTTTTCATAACATAGTTGTGGTCCTTTTTAGGGGTTAATTAGTGTGAAAGAGCTTGGTGGTCTTTACACACTAATTAGAACTAGCTTTGCCCACCTTTGAGAAGGAAGAAAGAGGAGTCATCATAAATTCTTCTATGTTTTTCTTTCTTTAATTAAATATATCAATTTAGAGCTATTTTGATATGGTTATAATGAAATAAAATAGTTTTTAAAAGAGGTAAAAGCTTTTGGTATCTTTGCCTAAATTTACAAATAAATCTATTGCCCTGGACTACAATAACACTATTCAAATTATATTTGAAAGTGTAAGCCATACTATCTAATTTAATAGACACGATAATTTCCTATGCAAGGGAATTTTTTTGCCACGTCACTTTGATGGTAATGTTGTCACTTATGTAGGATAAACTCTAAAAATACACTTGTTGGAAGGAAGGAAAATGAATGAATGATGAACATAGAAGGGAAAGGTCAAAAATCAAATATAATAATAAATTAAATTGTATTCCAAAAATTAAAAAATCAAAACTAATGTTTGGAAAATACATAGGTTTGATGAAACAAGGAAAATTTAAGGGATTTCTATCATTTGTTGTTTCAATTTTCACCACGATTTTCCACTGATATCATTTAAAACAATTGCGCCAAATTAGTATCTTTGTGGAAATATAAGTTATTTCACCTTTAACCTTCTAGAAATAAGGTGTTGTCAGACACTTCAAAATGAGATGCATTTTTAAATAAACATTGACAATTTCTATGTAAATAGCCAATATTACTTTCCTAAAGATGAATAGGATATAGTCTTTTAGGCAAAAGTCATTATTCCATCTAACCATAAGATCTTAATCTACACTTATTATTCCACGTGCTCACAAATCTTCATAATTTGTTACCGCATAGATCAAAAGCTTACAAATATAGTGTTTGAAATGAAGAACAAATGTTTTTTTTAAAGTTTCAGCTAATTTTGACTTTACTTCTTGTTGAATTTTTGCTTTACAAAAACACTGAATTTTGTACTATTATAATTTTATTTAATGTCATATATAATTATATTATTTTATTTTATTTAAATATTTACACCAATTTTTAGAAGTATTAAGAAGTGAAGCATTTTCAAAAACAACTTCAGCCAACATTGAATGGTTTAAAACAATAGAAGAAGGTTTAAAACACCAAATCACATTTAAATTTATAACAAATTCATTAATGTATGAGTTGAAAATCCAAACAGTCAAAACCAAGGTTCATTCTTCTTAAACCAACTCATGTGTAATATGATGGTAATAAAATAAAAACTTATGAGATTCAAAAACCTGATACCAAGTCAATCAATATGTATTGATCTTTGCTATGTAAGGGAAAAATTCATTTCCTTTTACTGCTTTGTGGTCAAATTTTATGATTTTTTTGAGTCATAGATGTAGTAATCTAGACCAAATTAGTTGGAAGTATAAAAAATAATTTATTATCAGTTTATTCTCTAGTCCTTACTCAAATATGGGCATTCTACATGAAAAAATATAGCGACTCACAAAACTAAAATCCAAGTTTGTCCAATCTTAAAATCCAAGTTTGTCCAATCTTAAAATCCAAGATTGTCAGATCTTAAAATTTAAATAAAATATTGATTTACCTACAAAGAGCCTATTAAGTAGAAAAGATACCACGATGCTCAACAAGGAATTCAACATCATGGTTGATTCTTCCTTGTGAGACGCATATAGTAGACAATCTTTATCAATTCCTAAGTTTGGGAAGAAAGAATCAACCTCTTTGTGTTTATCAAATTCTAGGCTTTTGCTCCAAAGCAAAGATGACTAAGTTACACTTACCTCTCTTTAAAAAAGCGTATCATAAAACATCAATCTCGTTGTAACAAACAACTTGGATCATAACCAATCCTCTCTCTTTACAACTACAACATTTGGTGTACACTCCAAATTTACCCCTTTCCATTACAACACTGCTAAATATAAAATTTGCTATATAAGGTAAGCCCCCTGATAACCAACAAAAACCCATAGCCAACGTCTGTAAAATTGGGGTATATCCAACCCTCTTCCATCCCATTACCACCAACTCAGCTCCAAATGGAGGTTTGCTATTAGTCAAGACCCTTACTTTTGGTCGTTAGTTATGGGGGGGTATCTACTGTTGGCCACCCACTAAACATGTCTTCACACTTTGAAAATTCATAACTAATTCAATTTTCATCGAAAAAATATGAAATCACTTGGATTGGAATTGTAATTCTATTGGCTATCACTGAAAAATAATAGTATAAATATATCCTCTCTCCATATATGCACATTCCTTAACTTGTCGGGTTTAGGGGGGCTTACCTCATTGCGGGAAGAACCAACGAGGCTGTTGTGAAGGGAGCCGGTTGTACAAGGAATAGTCCACTTGGCACTCTACTGTGACGCCTATCTGATCGGTGCTGACGAGGCAATACTGATTTGCATGGGCCCTAAATGGGCATGCACGCCTGATAAATGATGGGAAGGCCGATCACTTTGCATCCTTATCCGCGCCTCCACCGCAGCAGAACATACTCTATCCGGGTATCTCACATACCCTGCAAGCAAGGCAATCCACCCCGGTATAAATTTTACGCTGAGCTTCTCTGGTGCTGATACCCGGGACGGATTGACACCTTGCGAAATAGTTTTTGAGGGGATCAATCTTGGTGAAAAAGAAAATTATGCGCACCTGTTTTGTTCAATTACGGTACACTGTTTATTGCATTTAGTGTACTAAACACTAAATGCGAACATGTACACTAATTGCGAACTATGCAATTAGTGTAGTGGCAGAATGATATTTAGTAGTATCAAAAGTAGAAGAGAATTATTTGTACATTTAGAGTATCAAAAGTGAAGAAGAGAAAAAATAAAAACTTGTAGATTTTTTTGGAGAAAACAACAATTTAAAGAAAAGAACAACATAGAAAATTAACAACTTTGAAAAAAGAACAATTAGAAACACCAACATTGAGAGAAAACAACAATTGGGAGAGAAAAAATTGGAAAAAGAGAACATAGGTATGGAAGGAAAGTAAATTTGCAATCCTAAAAATAAATAAATAAAATTTCAAGAAAGAGATTGGAAAATAATAACTAAGGTGTGAAAAGAATGAAAATTAAAAATAAGATAAACATTTGAAAAAGAGATAATTTGAAAAAGGAAAGATTCGGAAAACGATAACAATAAAGATGGAAAATTTTGGAAAAGAAAACATATGAAAAAGTAATCATTTGAAGAAGGTAATATCTAAAAAGATTTTTTTTGAAAACATAATATTTATAAACCGCAACCTTTGGAAAATTAACATTTTGAAAGAGTAACAATTTGAAAAAGTAAGCTTTTTGATAAGTATTTTGTTAAAGTTAACATTTGAAAAAGTATTCTATTGAAAAAGTTACATTTTGGAAAGGTAATCCTTAGAAAGAGTAATATTTTGAAAAGTAACATCTTGAAAAAGTAACAAGTCAAAAAGTTATATTTCGAATTTATAACCTTTTGAAAAAGTAACCTTTTCATTAAGTAACTTGTTGAAAAAGTATACATTTCAAAAAGTTACCTTTTGAATAAGTAGACTTTGAAAAAAGAAGTCTTTTGAAAAAATATGCATTTGAAACAATAGACTTTTCAAAGGTAAACATTTCAAAAAGTAGCATTTTATTCAATAAAGGCATGTCGGCCAGTAGGTGGTTGATTGGGGGTATCTTTTTAGTTTATTTTATTTTGATTGGCACAAGAAAGTTGATTGGGAGTATCATGAATGCCATGGACGGCTAACACTATTTGTCAATTTCTTTGCAATTAGTACACTATTTGTCAACTTCTTTGAAATTTGTGTACTTAGGTAAGTACACTATTTGTGTTAGTACACTAAATGCAATATTTAGTGTAGTGTTGCCCTTAGTACTAATAATTTTAACTGATACAACTTTTTAATTCTCTATTATCTTATTTTTTTACCCCACATTTGTATGAATGTTCTTTGATTTGAATAGCATCAAGAGATTTTGATGATTTTTAGATTTGAAATTTTACAACTGCAAAAGGTTTCCCACTATTGAGAGGTCCACGGGGATGGGAAGATTAAAGTGAAAACCTCATTGACCTCATGGTATCAATTTTCACTTCAAACACCTAAATTTTTTGATCCCCATGGTCAATGTTTGTGAAACCTTTGTGAGCATGTTTTTGCATCCATTTAGATCAAGATTTAACTGCAAAACTTTTTGTTTCCTTTTCCACTTCTTTACTCTAGAATCGGCATGCTTGAATTATTTTGGGGTAATATAGTCAAGGAGCTTTACGGGTTAGAGTAAATTTAACTTAGACTTCATAACCTGCAAGCAAGTTTTGTAATTTATACCCTTACTTCTCAATCTTACTAAACATTAGAATTGAAAATATTACATCCTTCGTACAAGTACTAATAATAATCTATTATTAACAACACTATTCATATATATTTTTCTGTTTACATAGACCTTGTACTTTGAAATTATCATTCTCAAGGTTTATGTCCACATAGATGTAAATAGGACCAAAATAACTAATAATTGAAACTCATAAACACACCAAAAGAAATGAATGTGAGATCATTCAGGCCCTTTCCCGTTAACCCGTTAACCCTTTTTTGATGAGCGAGGCCAAAAGTGGTCGTTTTTGGTCACATGGTTATTGGTCTTGTCGATAAAAGGTTACCAGTCAGCCAATCTTTTATTGGCAAATTTTCGCCACGTCCTTATCGTAAATCCACGTTGGCGAATTTCTCACTAGTAAAATGATCATTTTTTTTTAGTTTGTCGCCTTGAACTGACTGGCTGGGGCATCATGGCGGCCTGTCCCGCTCAGCCTCCCCCAGTCACCTCGCCGTCTCCACCCACCCAACCTGTCTTTCCATCGCCACCCCACTACCCCATTGGATCCCATGCACGCCACCCTATTTCTCCGTGAACAGTTCTCGCCAAATTCATTTCTCTCCCTCTCGCTTTGGTGTTCGCCGGCGCGCTCTTGCTATTTAGGATTCTGTAGCCGTTCTCCCCCGTCGCGCCGATGTGCACTCGCCATGTCGTCGTTTGTTCGTTTAGCATTTTAGTGCCAGGCTTTTGCATTCTGGGAGTGTGGCAGGCTTTGTGATTTCGGCGTGGTGGGTTTTCGGAATTCTTCAATCAGCTGCTGGCGCATACACAGAAAGGTTTAAGTCCCCTCCCGAACCTCTTGATTTCCACATCCCTTGTTTGCGTGAACTGTTTGGATGTGGTGCTTGTTTGCACTGGGATTGCATTTGTGCAATTTTCGTTGTTGTAATGGCGCCCAAGCAGTCGATACTAACTAAGTTTCTGTATGGTGGCAGCGGTGAGGAGGTGGACTCGCTGGGGGTGGAAATTGGAGTTCTGCGGTCTGGCACCACGCAGGTGGTGGAGAGCGGTGGTAGCGCAGCGCCGCCCAATGTTGATAGTGAATCCGTTCCGCCTTTTCTATGTGCAGGTGCAACTTCGAAGGGCGATGCGGTGGCAGTTCCCGCATCGGAAATGCCTCTGCATGCGAGCTCGGAGGTGGAGGAGCTCGACCCTATTGTAGGGACTGCCGCTCACGAAATGGCCCAAGCTCGCCGGCGTGGGTACGAGAGGAACCGACATTGGCAGGATACTTGGGCGGCGCGTCTGCCTTGGGCAGAGTGAAGGAGCCGGAAATGACTGCGAAGCAAATGGCTGCTCGGGAATGTGCTCGAAGGAATTACGATTCCCTTTGTGATGTCGGCACCTTGCTAGCCCTGCCCTGCATTTTGCCAATGCTATCATCTGTAGATTCCCTAATCAAGTTTGCTCAATCCAATAACGTGCTTGTTGTTGATTATGTTGCTGCAGTCCGGATTTGCCAAGCTGAACTGTACATGATGTACAGTGACGATGCCACGGCTTGGCAACAACAACATTTCGGTATGTTTTTTGATATTGTCAACAATAATTCCTACGCTATAGCACAGGAGTGGGTTACTGACCTGAACACTGGAGATGTGTAGTTGTCATTCAGAATTGATGACCATACGTATCCTGCTCACTTGATCTGTGCCATCGGCGGGAAGAAGCTGCTGGTGTCTCAACCGGATTTGGAGCGTATCATTAGCTCAATCAAGGGGCAATGCAAAGATGCCGCTCAACTGCTGCGGCTGGAACTGGACACCCGGTTTCCTGAGGTAGAACTCATGAATGCTTTGGGAATAGTATTCCCACAGTACTGGCTGCAACCTAACGCTGATGATTTGTTCCCCTTGCACCTGAAAACCTTGAAGGCGCAGTACAGTGTGTGCCGCGAGGTGAACTTCTGCACCATTGTAGAACTTGAGATGAAGCAGATTGACCCTATCGTTGATGGGCGAAATCTTAGCTTGCAGTCAAGTCTATTTAAGCTCACAATGAAGTCATACGCTAAGGCTGCCATGGAAGAACCGCACGATCAAAATCCTGTGACGAAGCTCTGGTCTCGGGTTGGCCAGAATGCTGTTGTGCTCAATCGGCTTTCAGAGTATATAAAGGTGGCGGAAATCGCCATTACGACTGTGCTGGGCAGTGTGGAAGATGAGAGGACTTTCTCCACGTTAAATTTCATGAAATCGAAACTCAGGAACCGCCTTGGTGGGCACCTGGACTGATGTGTCAAGCTGTATTCATAGCAATTCTTTACTTTGCACACGTTCCCTTTCCATACTGCGATGAGCAGCTGGCGAGATGAATCTGTGCGAAGGGGTGCGGATCAGTAAGTGCTCTGTTTCCACTTTATCGACGAATATTTGATTTCAGATTAAATACATTACTAACTTGGGTGGGGGGGGGGTGGAACTGCTACCTGCACCAGGCAGGGCCGATCTTGGCTGGGGTTCAACTCCCCTTAGCAGAAAATAAAACTGTGATGTTTTTTGCTTGTGTGTGATGTTTGTTGCTTGTGTGTGATACGTGTGATTTTTTTGTTTATGCTAATGTCTAGTTTTTATGATGTTTGTCGCCGTTTGTACCACCCAGGACTCCCGAGCCAAGCCATATTTGCTCCTCTTCCACTGTCCATATCGCCATTAGCATAGTAGAATTTTGAAGTTTGTCGCCACAGTGAACAATGAACTTTATAAATAGTTCTTAGGTCACTATAGAATCAGTCGCCGGTGACGAGGGGTGAGATGTGAAAAGTAGCCACTTTTACAGAGTGGTGAAAAAAAAAATGCCACATCGGCTACTCTATGGACTTTAAGGTCGCGTGTCGCACACCCTTCGTAAATTCTTAAAAAATTGGCTGGTTACCAGAGTAGGATTTTTCTTATCTAAATATTAGCTGATAAAATAGTCAACAACATTTGATGTAAATGACCCTAAAATAGAACATGACAACCATTTTCTTTTATCGTCATCATCTTCCAATATACACAACTTCCAAAAATGGGCTTCTAAGTTCTGGGGACCGTAGTGAAATCACCTAGAACCGTCACGTAATATAAAAGCGTATCATAGATTTCAGAAAATGAGAAATACGAAACATATGTCTCCGAGGTAATGACGGTTCTGGGTTCAGTGTTGGTTTATGGCTTGCAAACGCGAGCAGTTCCACATATTCAAAAGCATCAGTGCACCTAAAACGCATATAATTTACCTTTCCGTAGATATGAGTCTCCAAAGTATACAGACTGAGTAGATATAACGGGAGTTGGGTGCAATGTTGGTTTTTTGTGATGGACTACCTTTCTCTTATTCGAAGAGGAATTTTCCTTTGATTTCTCGAGTTCTCAGTTGTCCTCAGCTTCAGTTAGAATTCTGGCGATGGCGGCCTCGAGGGCGCTGGCCGCGGCGCTGCTGCGATCCACTGCGCGATCGGCGTCCACTGCGTTGCGCTTTCCCTCTGTCGCCTCCTCCACCGCGGCCTCGACCTCCGAAACTCTCCTGTCGCGGTTTTTCTCCAGCGCTCTGTCCCGGGCTTCTCCCGCTCCGCTTGGCGATGTTTCGCAATTGATGAAGCAGCCCGTTCTCCCTTTGGCGACGGTCGGGAGCGTGCGGTGTTACGCGAAGCGAGCGAAGAAATGGCAAGGCGGTAAGTTCTGTCTCTGAAACCCTAAACCTTAAACCCTGAACCCTATTTTTTGACGCTCTTGTGGTTTTTTTTTGCATGCAGCTCCTTATGCAATGCTGCCTATCCCGCCTGAAGGCGAAGAAATTCCCGATTCGAGGCCGAACAAGGGGAGTGTGAGGAACCGCAACCACCAGAAGCGCATGGCTCAGCGAGCTGAATTTGCTAAAGTAAGCTGAGAATTGATCACTGGCTGTTGTGGAAATTTAGGTTAGATGCGATGAGTTTGTTTCTGATGCGGGACGGGGTTTGGAATGCACAGATGCAAGCGCATGTTCGGAGGGAACAGAAGAAAATTGCTATGACTGCTCGTGATACTGCTCGGAGAAAGAGGTGGAAGGAAGGCGCCGAGAGAGCTAAAGCATGGGCTCAGCTATGTGCAGAGCGCGCTGCTAAAGAAGCACCCGTTGTAGTTTAGCATATTGTCCTCTTTATGGTTGTATACCTCAGCAATCTGGGCTTTTAAGTGCTGCTACCTTGTCTTTAGGCTGATTCTTACCTGAAGGTTTATATTGAGAATCTCGGGTAGTCAGAGTGTGGATAGGCAACAATTTTCTTCGCCAGGGGAAGGGTCCTGAGCGCAGGTGCAATGCAAGGAAATAGTGATTTTTTAAAGGGAGTAGACCGTTTACAGCCAGAGCTTCTTCTCTGCTGCTGGTTATCAATTAATGAGAAATATCGCAAATATTTCCTTCACTTTCTCATGTCCGAGTTGCTACTGGCGTTTATATGTCTTCTGCAGTCCTGCATTCTTCTTGTATTCTTGTTCAACTTTTCTTTTCTTCAAGGGTGCCTCGGTGATGGGACATTTATATGATCTGAGTCTTTTGATAATCATGGAAGTTCTCTTGCAAGCTGGTTTGCTCACCTCTAACCTGTCTGAATTATTGTTGTAGGAGAAATATACGGTGCCTTGGTGGGAGGGCTAGATTTTGATTCGATTGTCACTTGGAGAAGGATGCATGAAGGGCTTCACCAACGAGGTGCGCTATTCGGGCTTTTGTTTTTGGGGTTTGCCATTTAGTGAGCTTGTTTTCCTTGCACAAAAGTTTCTGCAGGGAGTGATGAGATTGCAGAGTGAAAGACAAAGAATAGTAGGTGACGATTTCAAACGAGTCACCATTGAAGGTACGGTAGCATGGGTGACATCTAAGGCTCGCTGACAGGACTGTGGCCGTCGTTGAGATGTTGAGAGAAACTGCATGGTGGTCTGAGGCCCGCTTTACACTATGGTGGAGAACTCTGTCGGCCAAGAATTCAAGGGAAATGGAGCAATATGATTGGAGAACAATTTGTTCTTCACCGGATTAGATATACACTATGGCCAAGATTTGACTAGCGAAGAGCTTTAAGCATGGATGAAAAAATGACATGGATGCCTATGTGGCAACACCTTTTTGAAGAGTTCATCTCCTCTGGATTAGTTTCTTGTCTAACCTCAATCCCCGGACAAGAAACCAAACCACTGGAGAAGAACTTACTTAAAATATTCTTTCCCCTTGTAAATTCAATGAATTTTACTGTAGTTCAAGTTCTTGCTTCTTCTTCCATGAGTGTCTATTTATAAAAAAAATTGTTGGTTAAGTTGTGAATTTTTTATTAGATTATGTGGTACAAATTTCAAGTCAGTTCTACTAGTATTGAGTGAGTTACGTGCATTTTAGTAGAAGGGGGTTCTGCAAAGTAATTCAGGGTCAATTTTGAACACTGCAACTTCGGCGTGTTGTAACTTCTTGGTGGAAGATCCTTTTCCAACACTTGATTTTTTCAACGATGCGCATTTTTGTCTTATTTGTGTGGTACAAATTTCAAGTCAGCTCCATAAGTATTGAGTGTATTACGTGCATTTTAGTAGAAGGGGGTTCTGCCAAAAAATTCAGGGTCAGTTTTGAACACTAACTTCGGCGTGCTATAACTTCTTGGTAGAAAATCTTTTTCCAAAACTTGTTTTCTGAAAGATGCGCATTTTTTTCTAGTTTGTGTGGTACAAATTTCAAGTGAGTTCCATAAGTATTGAGTGAGATACGTGCATTTTAGTGGAAGGGGGTTTTGTATATTTGCAAATTTTTATTGCTATTGATTTTCAATTGTTCTTTAATTGTAAATGACATAATTGTGGAGCTTGTATTTCAGGTAGGAGTTTACTACTTGTTATTCTTTTTTAGATTTTCAAAGTTGATTGTAGCCCAAGACTCTATGCTAGATTATGTTTTCTATACAAAAAGTAGAGTTAACCCGATGTAATAAATGGCTCTCAAAATTACATTGTATGTTGAACTTATGTGAACTTTTTACCACACAAACTCGACGAGCAGGACCATTTTTTCCAACAAGTTTTACTACATTTTTACACTTGATGTAAAATGTATAGATTTTTGAAAGGTGATTGCGGCCAAAAATGCATGGGGGACCTTATAACATTAAGTAGATGGGAGATATCCATCCTTTGTTCAAAGAAATCAAAAGCCAATTTGGAAAATGATTTTTCATCAACAAAGAGTTGGTGCATTGAAGAAATTAAAAGGAAAAGACAAGATGACATTGGCAAAAAGCGGAAAGGAAATTTAAAAAACAATTTATGTTGATGGTACATGTTTTATTTAGAATAGTTTCTTTTGAGTTTGACCTTATATTTGGACATCAATTGTTGTTAAGGTATATCTTATTTTTATTTTTATATTGACATCATTTGAGATTTCATTTACACACTCGTCTAATGTGCAAAAATCATTTCATTTCTAGTAGTTGGGTCAATTATTGTCCACATAAAAAAACAATATCCTAAAGTTTCATACTAATATTTCTTTCAAATTATGTGTTTTTTTCATAACTCATTTTTATAATTATTGTATTGAAAGTATTTTATACCAACTTCATATCATCTTTTTACAATATGATCTCAAGAAGGGTTGAAACAATATTGATTTTATGTAAATATTGGTATGGAATGCGATTATGACCCATATGGAATCTATATGACCATAAGAAACATATATCTTTGATATGTTCTACATATGAACAAAAGTGCCTTCTATTTTCCTGATGCACTTTTGGTGTAAATAAATTTTGAACAACCAAATCGATTTTTTTTTTAGTATAAAAATTATAAAGTACAACCCACAGTAACAAGTGGTAATTGAAGAAAAGGCAAGCAAGTAATTAAAAGGTTTGAAACAAATCAATTATAACATGGTTGTGTGTGCTAACATGTATATTGTATTCATGTGAAATTTTTACCACACAAACTAGACAAGTAGGGGTTTTTTTCCCAACAATTGTTACTACATTTGGACATTTGATGCAAAAGATATAAATTTTTGTAGTTCAACGGAGCCCATAATGTACACAATATGTCCATGGGGACCATTAGAAATTGTGGTTTCCATTGGCTAGCATAAACTTTCTTGGTGGTGAAGTTTACGAGTGGTCTTCACCTTATGAAGTTGGCCGGTGGACTTCACCGTTGGGTGTTTACACTACTAACCGGTCAAGACTTCTTCATACATTTCTTTATTCTTTTTTTGTCTTGTCCAACATCCACCGCTCGCCTCAAATAACCATGTCTTGGCCGAGACTTCTTGACCAGCCGGTGGAGTTCTCCACCGTAGTGTAAAACCGTTCTCCACCGAAGCAAGCGGTGATCTTTGAAACGTTTTGTAAGGGAAGTGCATGAGATAAAGATTTCACTGTTGACCCTCTGTCACACGGCTTGCTCAAGTCAACCTACAGGTGGATACCACTGTAGTTCCGTTTAGTTAGCCCCGAGAAGAAGCAAATGTATTTTTAAATCATTCTGATCCTACTTCACGCCCTATTGCACCATCCTAGTGCCCCACCCTAGTGCCCCATCCTAGTGCCCCACCCTAGTGCTCCACCCTACTGCAACACAACCTTACGGTCACACCCTTTTGGTCCACTCTGCTACCCCACCCCACCCCACCTCACCTCGAGAGGGCTAGCCGGCCAAGCCTGCCATCATCATAAATAACTTCAGAGTCCAGACCTTTTGTTGTACGGTAGAATGACAGTCTCACTGTAAGTTGCATCGCCTTCGTAGGGTTTGGCTCAAGTCAATTGTGTCGGTGACGTTACTGGTCTATTCTTCTTCTCCGACGTGCCTGTCCAAAGGCGTTATTTCCAGACTGGGGTGCAAGTGCGTGCTTCGATCTGGCCAAGTTCAGGTTTGTCATTACTACTGTACATGTATGTTTCTAGGCTGAGTGGTTGTTGATCCGTGTGGCTATTTATATATACTGAAGGTTTGTAGTAGTACTTTTGCTTAATTGACGGTTTATTGGTTTGTCTTATGCACCGACTGAAGTGCCTCTGTTTGGAACAGCATGGGGACATACGCCTTTGAAGAGGAGCTGATCAACAGCAGAAGTAATATGAGACCTTATATTTTCGAGATGGCGCGGCTATTCGGACGGGTGCGATTGGAAGATTTCGGTACGTAAATCCTTGATTGTGCATTTTTGTGACTTCGTCTTTGGCAAGGATGATGTTTTGTTGGTCGACTCCGGAGAGGAACAGGAATGGGGCATAATTCAGTTGAGTCGGATCAAAGGTTGATTTGTTTTCTTCGTGACGGTGAGTAGTTGGAACAAGGAATAGGTTTGAAGAAGACTGAAGCGCTGGCAAGTCAGGCAAAGATATCAAGAGTTTTGACCTCTTTTCTCATTTTCAATCAGTAAAATCAGCTCTAAATAGCACTAAATCTCTACAATCAACTTACAGAGGAGAAAGGCGGTTAAGACCTCTCCTCTTCTACAGACAACTTCTTCCACACCTAATATAGGATGTTCTAGTTAAGAGACCACCAAACTCCTCCACTGATCTAATAGTGAGTGAGAGTGGAGAAATAATATTATCAAAATAAAAATAGGGAGTATCTTATTAAAATTTTGGGTGACTTTACTGATAGTTTATTTTTCTGGCCTTTTTGTGGCAATTGTCGTGCAGGATTACCCAAACTCATTGATCAGGTGCGTTTGCCACATTCTCTGGAACGGTTCTCCGAAGACTCGTAGCCAAGGATGTTTGTAGCATCTTGAAATCACCTTTGAAACACTCCAAGGAGAAGAGTCTTGCTATTTGTCTTGTTGAAATAGTGAATACTTAATGTGGCTCTTCTCTCAATTATGCTCAAATTCTCAACCATGTTTTACGGTTCTATAGAAAAGATCTTGTAGAATTTGTCACCCAAATTGATTCATAAACCCTTTTCTCTGTCCAAAGATCCATGTTTTGCTGAACACTAATCTTGAGTGTTGGATTTCGTAAGCAGATACTTTGGAGATCTGATCTCAAATTGAAATCATCTCAAGCACGTTGGGATTGGGCGGCCTATTCAGAGTTCTTTTTCCAAGAATATCGAGGGGTACTCTACGGCAATTTGTACGACGAGGGGTCTCCTTCAGAGGACGATTTTGACAGTTCAGAGAATATTTTTGGACGTTTACAGAGGAGACGGTTTTTTGATAGTCTAGGGTCTGTTGGGGAACTGAAAGACTTCATGTTCAACATGAAACAAGTTCTTCACTTCGTAGAGAGCAGGAGTACATCTGCAGAGCTTCTGAATTTCTCCGTGTCTGAGGAGTTTCGCTCATCTCTTTTGGACGCCATAAAATCCAGAAATTGGGATTTGGTGGAAAGTATGATGATGCCTGTTGCGGCGGCCTTGCCCAGAAGAGCAGCCATATATGATGCCTTCATCGTCTTGGCATCTTTGCTTCTGTCAGCAATATTCCAGTACCTGATGGCTCTCCTTGACAAGGGTGGTACCAGAATACATTCCTCCGACTCCAGAGAATTCAGATCCAGGTATATCTCTATTGTACTATTCCAAGGCGCCTACGTTTGGATCAAGTTCAGAGAGGTTGCTCCCGAGTCACAGCAGAAGCCCTTGCGTGGATTGTACCGCAGATGTAAGATCAATGATTTGGGCGTGAAGGTGTACTATGGCAACTATGAGCCCCGGTTCAAACCACTGGGGTCTGGCAGCTACATTTCTGTCGGATCCTATGAAGAGGAGGAGGATGCGAAGATTATTTATCAGATACTCGCCTTCTATTATGGCAGGGAGGTTCCGGGTGAGCTGCCTCTTCTGAATGGTTCAACTTATCGTATCCCATGCATGACTGAGGAAGAGCAGCGTCTTGATCCAGAGTCAAAGAAGGAATGGGCCTAAGGCAAAGCGAAGGTTGTTTTGGAAGAGTTTAAGGGAGCATTGATGGAGTCCATTCTCTGGGACTGTCTTTTGGATTCTCCAGAGGTTCAAGCAACTGGGGATATTTCCAACAATCTTCCTCCTGATGCCGGTGCACGAGTCCAGCTTGGCAACCAAAGTGGTGATGGCTTGGACGTACCGCTATCCCCGAACAACTCTAGTCCAGATGTAGGCCCAGGGATACCAGTTCATGTGGCTGATGACCCATTCAATGATCATGCTGCTGCTGCTGCTGGGGCCGAAGTCAGCGATGAACCACCTCTGGAACCACATTTTCAGCACCACGCTCCGGAAGAGAATCAGGCAAACAATGTGAACCCTGATTATTTTAGCGTCCTACGCCTAGTGAAGGAGTTGCAGCGCCAGCAACAGCATCAGCAATTTCTAATCCAGCAGCAAGAATCCCGAATTCAGCAGCAAGAATCCCGAATTCAGCAGCAAGAATCCCGAATGCAGCAGCAAGAAACACGAATCTCTGGATTGGAACGCCATCAGCAGCTGCAGGAACTTCATATGCAGCAGCAGGAATCTTGGATTGCAGAAATGGAAAGTGAAGCTGAGTTTAGAAACACAGAGCCTGCTCGCAAGAGAATTTGTGTCGGTGTAAGCCTGAGGCATGATTCATAAAGCTGATTAGCTTGTAGGAATCTGATAGGATCTGTCGAATAGTATTTAATGGTTTCCAAAAGGCTTGGGGTGTTTTAATATTTGTTTGTTAAGTTAGCTGTTGGACATAATCCCAATCAATGAATTTCCTTTCATTCACAAGAAAGTGATTGTCCTACATGTCCTGTTGTAAGGCAAGGTGAGAACATGTTTCCATTGAAGTGTAACCATAAGTGTCGGACTGTGGAACCCCAGGCCTTGTTATTGCTAGCTGTACATCATGGCCTTCTTTGTGTTCAATATTACACCAGCTTCGCAATCCCACGTCTGTTGCTAGCTCTCGGTAAATTGTCAACTTTTCAGCCTTGACAATGCCGGTAATTTGTGGTCAGTTGTAAGAACGCGTACCACCTTTCTCCACGCTCCTTCAATTTGCACTACTCGAACTGCATTGCTCCGATGCTGAGAGTTTCTAGCTTTGGCCTGACAGCAGTGGAAACCTCCCTGTTTGTTTGTGGGAAAAAAGTTTCAGAAGAGTAGTAATATCAGAGTACTCAAGGTTCACGCCCTGGTTCCAGCATGGAGTGACACGTCACATTCTGACGTGTCATTTTCAATAAATTTTTCTTACCTTGGAAAAATTATAAGGCCTACAAAATAAAAGCCGCTCGGACGGTCGCCTGTCCGGTTTGCCCGTCCGCCCATCCTGCCGATGATCCTAACCTGCCCGTAATGACAACCCTGTGTAGCGTCAACTTGACGCAAGTGACCTACTACTGTAACACAAGCTCTCTGAGTACATTGAGTACATCTAGATCATGGAACTGGCGGTGGTGACTTTGTTAAGGGGCGTGGAAGATGAGCGCACTTTCAACACTTTGTTACGAAAATAAGTTACGAAATCAGCTCTCAACTCATCTGCCTCTCGTGGTTGTGCACGCTTAAGAATTCTTGGACCTCGTAGACTTCCCGTATGACGCGGCGTACAAGCAGCGGAGAAGCACAAAGCTGAGAGTGGGAGAGTATTTCAACAAAAAGAATCCTAATCCCTTAACTACTCTCATGTTTGTGTTTGCTTTCTTTGCCTGTTGGTTTGGTTCTAAGTTCTAACTGCAGCGTGTAGACTCTCACATGTCAATGACAAATTTGATTGACTCTAGCAACTGCTCCTTTGATTTTATCCATCAGCAGATTCCTCCCGTGTTGTTTTAGAAGATTTTGCTTCTACTTTCAACTTTGTGTTTTACTCTTCCTTCTCAGTCCTGAGTTTTTGACAAGATTGCTTATGTATTCCTTGGTTCCTCTTTTGTAGAGATGAGAGACGTAGCATAGATACACTTCTATGTTTGTACATTTGCCTTTGTTGGTCTCCATGCCGGTTGCCATATTTGTTGTATGTTTGTGCTCTATTGTTTTAATGTTGCTGCTGTAATATTGTTGCATGGATCTAATTTTTGCTCCTCTATTGCTACGCCAAATTGGCTGCCCCTATTTTGCTGCTCCGAATTGGTTGTGTTGTTACCACTAATGTTGCCGCTAATGTGGCTTTGTTGTTGCTCCTCCAAACTAGCTGCCCTGAACTTCTAATGTTGTTGCTCTGTTGCCCTAATGCTGTTGCCTTTTTTGAATGTTGCTACTCTACCGTAGTATAAATTGTAATTGATGTTCTTGCTTGAATTCAAAAGTCGAAGCAGCCAATGATGGCGGGTTGTGGGGATGTAGTGGTTGCCCAACTCCACGTCGTAGATGCCTAGATTGTTAGAATCCTAGATTGTTGTAACTTGTGCCTCTTTGAGCTGAATTTCTTCTGCTTGTCTGCGC
This sequence comes from Bryoerythrophyllum caledonicum, assembly GCA_963971425.1. NCBI lineage: Eukaryota > Viridiplantae > Streptophyta > Bryopsida > Pottiales > Pottiaceae > Bryoerythrophyllum > Bryoerythrophyllum caledonicum. The sequence continues at coordinate 8,788,835 of OZ020526.1, read as the reverse complement.
CAAATTGACTGAATTGTGTCGGCCCTATGTTTTGAGTAGGAGATTCCAAAAGGGTTTTTGGACGAGCATGTAGGCTACATCAAGGGGAAGGTCTACTTGGTGGCATTCAAAGGAGGCCGTGAATTCTAGCGCAACTTTGTTGCACTAGGCACGAACACAGGGGCACTTCTCGGTGGAAGCAATTCACCTTTGTGGTGATGCACCTGCATTTGCTCCTTGTCCACGTCTTCCGTGAAGAGGAAAACATCACAGAAATCGTTGATCTCAATACACTGAATTTGGGAAACTTCTAGCTTTGGCTCTAGATCTGAATTTGATCCATCAAAAGAATATTTCTTGAATTTGAGTCCAACTAATGAAATGAAGCTAATGATGTCTAGTTTCCATACCATTTAATAAGTTAAAAAAACACGTAAAACTGAATAAGTAATTGCAATTTGAACATGGACCAGTAACCATGGTTCTAATTTTAGTTGAACACGGAACTTTCATTTACACCACAAGCTTTGGTACTATAATATCCACCTTTGGTGAAAATTTCAGAATTTCTTAGCATAATTTGTATTTGATATGAATTTTCTTTACTTTTTCTTCAGAAAATCACCATAATTTCAAATTTTCACAAACAAATCTGTGATTTTTGTAACATAATTGAGACATGTGATCTGATCTCTAAAAAAATTCAAAATTCAAAAGTTCACTTTTTTTTTTTGAGAAACTAGAGCATACAATAGATTGGAAATTTAGATCGATGCCACGGTCATAGGCTTCGTTGTTTAAGGGTTAATGTAATATACAACAGGCTAATATCAAGTGCACTGCTTGTTGATCAGGCAGAAGGGCGTGCAATCAGTATCAAACTGGCTTAAGTGATCATAAATGTCAAAAACATTTATGTAGAAAGATGCAGAATTAGGAATGAAACTCAACAAATATTTTTTCAAATTAAATCACAAAGATTTGGAATTGATATAGAATTTAAAAGCCCAAAAACCACTGGAGCCCATAATCAAACTTTAGAGTAGGTGAGATTTGGTGCCCTCCTTCACCCAATGCCAATAAGTGAGAGTGAGTAAAAGAGAGAAGACATGCCATGGATAACCAACTCATCAAGGGTACCCAATACCGATCGGCCTTGTTCGACTTTCGACGCAATGCCACCAATGAGAATTCAATTGAGGTGGAGCAACCGAAAATTGCACACATCATGACCCAATGCCGATAATGACTGGTGTATTCAGATTTTGAGTTATCCGTTTTGGGTCACTTCATGCACCATTTCATGCATTTGCCATTTCATGCATTTGCCATTTCATGCACCATGCCATGCATACTCTACTGAACGGAATTGGGTGGCCGATTAGGATTGGGTGCCTCTACCTCACTAAAAACTTTTTTTTCTTTTGGAATGCTTGCAAGTTGTCGGATGAAAATGAGATTGCGTCATCCTTTATTTTCGTTCGGGAGATTCCCTTGTATCCCTTTAATTAAAAACCTACAAGTTTACATTTAAATTTTGCATTAATATGCAATCCCTCCTTGAGTTGAAATCCAAGCAAGTAAAACAAAGATTTGTACTGCATGTTGGAGTAGAAAAGAGACTTGAAAATTAAAACAAAAAAACATTGACCCTTAAGTAATGAAATGAATAAGGAAAATTTTGATTTTTTACCTTTTTGGTAGAATGTAAAAACTGTTGACTTTGCTTAAAACAAAAAAATTGCACTCAAATCAAAGTGTTTTTTGCTTGTTGGTAAATCCAAAGAATTAATATCATTCTTTTGTGCAAATCATATAAATGTTAACAAAAGGGAATAGTAAATGATTTGGAGTAACCACCAGTGCATCAAAATTTGCTTAGTGTTTTTTTAGAGGTAAAATGTCAAAACATTTTAAATCTCATGACACTACAACTATGAACCATCTTCATAAAAAATGGTATCTTGTGATAAAACATTGCAATTAAAATTGACATCATGGGAATCATCCAACATACCATCAGTCCCTCAATCCTTTAACACCTAACAACCACACGACCTAGGTGAATCTTAAAGTGTAATAGATTATGCAAACATCATTTATAGAGTGGATACATTTTATCATCCACTTCATTGAAATCATTGTAGTTCGCCAATGCCTGCATCAATTGGAGATCAAGGAAATGCAAGGGAAAGCTCTTGTGCAACTCAAAGAATGTATCAAAGACTACGACAACAACGACCCATCATGGGAAAAGTTTCAACATGTAGAGCACCAAAATCGACCTTCCCAGGGCCTTGTAGGCATCAAAGGGTTGAGGGGCAAAATGTCCTCTAGACATAATTTATTATGCAACTCAATCATGAAATAGCACAATACAAAACAAGGTTGTATATCCTTGTATTTGGTGCTTTGATTGAACTACAAAGTCTAAGTGCTTGTAGGTGATATTAACCCCTAAAGGCCCAAGTGTACCTACGGGGTACAAATTTTTTCACTTTGAGTGTAATTATCTTTCAATCCATACGGTTAAAAATCATTAAATGTTAACCACATCAACTCATACAAGTTAAGAACTTGAAGATCCTACGTGACAATTACATTCTCATAAGTTCATCATGGCAAATAATAATCAACAAAGTAGAGATTCCTCTAAAACGCCTCTGAGCCTTTTGGGGTTAAGTATATTTGCACTTCTCATTTCTTCTAGACAATAGAAGGATGATATTATGCACAATGTCTTTAAGATTCTTTCATGCTACTACACTCACCTCCCTTTACAAGATCGTCTCTCAAAACAATGAGCTGCCTCTACAAACCAGGGTACTTATTACTAAAAACCAAAGTACTTTGTAACAGGTGCTACTCAAACAAACAGGCCTCTTGTACTGAAGAGGGAGCTGACTGTATGAGAGTCCTAACCAATACTTTCATTGCAAAAAAGACTTCATTTCGAAGATAAATTGGTGACACAAATTCATACATAATTACATCATTGAAATTAACTGGGCCTCCATTCGTTTTGTTGAAATGCATGTCACCAGAATTGGATTACACAAGTCTAATGGAATCTTTATTCTGTGCTGAATTCAGATGAATCTTTTCTGGCTACGTAGCACAAGATCTCACTCCAAAATATTCCGAAATCACAAACATCTTGTCATCACATGACTTCAACCTTGAACTAAATACTGAACGATTGCACCTGATGTGGATGGAAATTTTCTTAATATAGAACAATAAGTTTGAGTTCCAAATGTGGATCAGAACATGTATCTCCTCTGTCGCACTAGGGTTGGATAACTCAGAACAGACCAGCAGCTCGACACCGCTCCCTACTGTTCCCTTCCTAGATCTCAGGCATGAAATGTAGCCTGCCATCACATCGCTTACAAATGAAACTCATTCATCAATGCATAAGTGCACAAAACGTGTGAAGGCGGGCTAGACTTCCTCCCTGAACTCTACAATCAGTCTTGGAATGAGCGGTATTGAGCTGCTGGTCCGTTTGGGTCGTCCTACCTTACACATCGATCACCAATCTGGCCAGCACTTGGAAACATGAAAGTACATGCACTCTTCCGGCTTCAAATTGTGCCGTTTCACCAACTCCTGTACCTAATTCACCTGCAACATCAAAGAATGTTACACATTAGTTCTTGACCCGGAACCAAAGTTTCAGATTTCTCCATCCTCTTTAGCATTCCCAAAAGCAACAAAATTAACTGCAAAGTTTGCAAACCAACATCCAACAGAAAATGCAACAAGGGAAGCTGCTCCAGCTCTCTTCAAGTACAGAACCACGCTTCACATAACTCTCCATGACTTCAATGAGATGACATGAAAGGCTGAAAGCCACAGAAGTCGCATCCCACATGAACCAGCAAAGTCCGGGATTCCATACGAAAATCACCAGCGCTAGGATCCAAATCTAGGACCACCGTGAATAGATATTCACAGACTATGTCGATGCCAGTCTACAGAGCTTGTGGAATGCTGACGAACTACTCCTACATCTCCAATCATCTAGCTTTCCGAGGACCATGTCTCGGACCATATTAGAAATGTAATAATCGAATGATACAACTACGTTCTATTTATCGATTACATAGCTCAAACTAGTATGATCGGGATGTACGAAAGTCTGGCAGTATCTTGCACACTTTGTTGGACAACACCATGAATTTCTTAGATGCCAAAGCTTGCGAAATACTCCCAGATTATTCGTACATCTTGATTCATCTAGCTTATCAGCTTCCAAACTCAAGCAGCACACAACTAAAGCCTGCTACCAAACTCAAGCACCACACAACTCAGACTCAGCAAGCACACAACTCAAACTCAAGCACCACACAACTCAAACTCGAGCAGAACACAACTCAAGAGCAAGGGACGTTGAGCATAGAAATGATGTATTCTGGACTCACGGTGGAGCCAAGTTATAGTATCCAACTGAGGAGGGGAAGAAAAGCAGGCCATGGCCTCAGAACAAAGACAGCTGTGGAGCCTGTGAGTCTGAATGTCGGCATCGTAGTAATAATTTTCTGACGCATCAAAGAGTAATTGGTTCACGTTAGTAATGAAGTTGAAAGGCAGCAGTGGAGCGTGTGGAGCGTGTGAGTTGGAACGTCCCCATTGTAATAATATACTTACGTATCCAAGAGGTGAATCCTTAGTAAGGACACCTATGAAGTAATGACAGCACTGGAGCATCGCCAAAGACAGCATCGGAGCCTGCGAGTTGGTAGGTCTACATCACAATAATACACCACGCATCCAAGAGTTGGTTCATCTTAGTAGTGACATCTGTGGAGCTCATACGCCCATTAGTCACCACTGTCACAGCCAGAAGGTGTGAGTTTCGTCACGTATGCCCCTCCCGTTTGAGCCACTGTCATGAAGATATCCGCAACTTCAGCGGCATCAAGACATTATCGATTGCCAAAGTTGCAAGCATCTCACTGCTCGTTACAGGCATCTCACTGCTCGTGGCAGTGAAGCCTTGCTGTATTTGCACAACAAGAAACATGTGAACTTGTCAAGCCCCTATCTCATCAAACGTGTACCTGCATGATGAATGATGGAGCCAGCATTTACCAGAGAGAGAGAGCGCTCTCACAGTCCTTAGTAATTGATCATGTCCAGTTGAGTCCCTTTCACATCAAAGCCTATACGTACGTTGATGAACTTGTTGATGCATCAACGACTTCCTGCAAGTTCAAGCAAGAATTCATGAGTTTTTACATGTTGACTGAAGTGAGGTATGTGAGGCTTAACCTTATCACAACTTTAGATTGCTTGTGAACATGTTTGGAGGAAATTGCACATTTTTATAGAAAACTGAAAACAAAAGAGAGAGCAAATCATTTCTTATTGTGGTTTATTGCACATTTTTATAGACCTGGAATTCGTAAGACTTGACGTGGATGTGTGAAGCTTTTGAGCTTATCCCTAAGTTTGGAGCACCATCCTGGTGAAAAGGTGAGAGGGAAGTTCGTGGAGGTCTTCGAGTCTTGCCTTCGTTCATAACATTTATTTCATGGTTGGTAAATCCTTTAACCCTTAAAGGTCTGTGGGGACCATATATACGGTCACATATTTCACTCTTAGAATACAAGAAATGTATTTAACATTTAGCAAGATATACACGTTTGAAGATTCCTCAACTATCACTTTTCATTTGGAGGCCTCGATGGCGCTAACCGCGGCGCTGCTGCGATTCACTGCGCGATCGGCGTCCACTGCGTTGCGCTTTCTCTCTGTCGCCTCCTCCACCGCGGCCTCGACCTCCAAAGCTCTCCTGTCGCGGTTTTTCTCCAGCGCTCTGTCCCGGGCTTCTCCCGCTCCGCTTGGCGATGTTTCGCAATTGATGAAGCAGCCCGTTCTCCCTTTGGCGACGGCCGGGAGCGTGCGGTGTTACGCGAAGCGAGCGAAGAAATGGCAAGGCGGTAAGTTCTGTCTCTGAAACCCTAAACCTTAAACCCTGAACCCTATTTTTTGACGCTCTTGTGGTTTTTTTTTGCATGCAGCTCCTTATTCAATGCTGCCTATCCCGCCTGAAGGCGAAGAAATTCCCGATTCGAGGCCGAACAAGGGGAGTGTGAGGAACCGCAACCACCAGAAGCGCATGGCTCAGCGAGCTGAATTTGCTAAAGTAAGCTGAGAATTGAGCACTGGCTGTTGTGGAAATTTAGGTTAGATGCGATGAGTTTGTTTCTGATGCGGGACGGGGTTTGGAATGCACAGATGCAAGCGCATGTTCGGAGGGAACAGAAGAAAATTGCTATGACTGCTCGTGATACTGCTCGGAGAAAGAGGTGGAAGGAAGGCGCCGAGAGAGCTAAAGCATGGGCTCAGCTATGTGCAGAGCGCGTTGCTAAAGAAGCACCCGTTGTAGTTTAGCATATTGTCCTCTTTATGGTTGTATACCTCAGCAATCTGGGCTTTTAAGTGCTGCTACCTTGTCTTTAGGCTGATTCTTACCTGAAGGTTTATATTGAGAATCTCGGGTAGTCAGAGTGTGGATAGGCAACAATTTTCTTCGCCAGGGGAAGGGTCGTGAGCGCAGGTGCAATGCAAGGAAATAGTGCTTTTTTGAAGGGAGTAGACCGTTTACAGCCAGGGCTTCTTCTCTGCTGCTGGTTATCAATTAATGAGAAACATCGCAAATATTTCCTTCACTTTCTCATGTCCGAGTTGCTACTTGCGTTTATATGTCTTCTGCAGTCCTGCATTCTTCTTGTATTCTTGTTCAACTTTTCTTTACTTCAAGGGTGCCTCGGTGATGGGACATTTATATGATCCGAGTCTTTTGATAAACATGGAAGTTCTCTTGCAAGCTGGTTTGCTCACCTCTAACCTGTCTGAATTATCGTTGTAGGAGAAACATACGGAGCCTTGGTGGGAGGGCTAGATTTTGATTCGATTGTCACTTGGAGAAGGCTTCACCAACGAGGTGCGCTCTTCGGGCTTTTGTTTTTGGGGTTTGCCATTTAGTGAGCTTGTTTTCCTTGCACAGAAGTTTCTGTAGGGAATGATGAGATTGCAGAGTGAAAGACAAAGAATAGTAGGCGACAATTTCAAACGAATCACCATCGATGGCCGTCGTTGAGATGTTGAGAGAAACTGCATGGTGGTCTGAAGCAAGCGGTGATCTTTGAAACGTTTTGTTAGTGAAGTGCTTGAGATAAAGATTTCACTGTTGACCCTCTGTCACACGGCTTGCTCAAGTCAACTTACAGTAGGATACCACTGTAGTTCCGTTTTGTTAGCCCCGAAAAGAAGCAAATGTATTTTTTAATCATTCTGATCCTACCTCACGCCCTATTGCACCACCCTTCTGCCCCACCCTAGTGCACCACCCTAGTGCCCCATCCTAGTGCCCCACCCTAGTGCTCCACCCTACTGCAACACAACCTACGGTCACACCCTTTTGGTCCACCCTGCTACCCCACCCCACCCCACCTCACCTCGAGAGGGCTAGCCGGCCAAGCCTGGCATCATCATAAATAACTTCAGAGTCCAGACCTTGTGTTGTACGGTAGAATGACAGTCTCACAGTAAGTTGCATCGCCTTCGTAGGGTTTGGCTCAAGTCAATTGTGTCGGTGACGTTACTGGTCTTTTCTTCTTGTCCAAAGGCGTTATTCCCAGACTCGGATGCAAGTGCGTGCTTCGATCTGGCCAACTTCAGGTGTGTCATGTATGTTACTAGGCTGAGGGGTTGTTGATCCGTGTAACTATTTATATATACTGAAGGTTTGTAGTAGTACTTTTGCTTAATTGACGGTTTATTGGTTTGTCTTATGCACCGATTGAAGTGCCTCTGTTTGGAACAGCATGGGGACATACTCCTTTGAAGAGGAGCTGATCAACAGCGGAAGTATGATGAGACCTTGTAATATCGAGGTACCGCGGCTATTCAAACCGTGGGAATGGGATCCGCGACGGCCAACTTTCGGTACGTAAATCCTTGATTGTGCATTTTTGTGAATTCGTCTTTGGAATGGATGATGTCTTGTCGGTCGACTCCGGAGAGGAGCAGGAATTGGGCATAATTCAGTTGAGTTGGATCAAAGGTTGATTTGTTTTCTTCGTGACGATGAGTAGTTGGAACAAGGAATAGGTTTGAAGAAGATAGAAGCGGTGGCAAGTCAGGCAAAGATATCAAGAGTTTTGACCTCCTCTCTCATTTTCAATCAGTAAAATCAGCTCTAAATTGCACTAAATCTCTACAACCAACTTAACGAGGCGAAAGGCGGTTAAGATTCATGACCTCTCCTCTTCTACAGACAACTTCTTCCACACCTAATATAGGATGTTCTAGTCAAAAGACCACCAAACTCCTCCACTGATCTAATAATTAGTAAGAGTGAAGAAATAATATTATCAAAATAAAAATAGGGAGTATCTTATTAAAATATTCGTTGACTTTACTGATAATTTATTTTTCTGGCCTATTTGTGGCAATTGTCGTGCAGACTTATACGCATTCTTCAGGTGCGTTTGCCACATTCCCGGGAATGGTTCTCCGAAGACTCGTAGTTAAGGATGTTTGTAGCATCTTGAAATCACCTTTTAAACACTCCAAGGAGAAGAGTCTTGCTATTTGCCTTGTTCAAATAGTGAATACTTAAGGTGGCTCTTCTCTCAATTATGCACAAATTCTCAACCATGTTTTACGGTTCTATAGAAAAGATCTTGTAGAATTTGTCACGCAAATTGATTCATGAACCCTTTTCTCTGTCCAAAGATCCATGTTTTGCTGAACACTAATCTTGAGTGTTGGATTTCGTAAGCAGATACTTGGGAGTCCTGATCTCAATTCATATAAGAAACAAGCAGATTGGGTTAATACAACTCAAGCAGAAATTTGGGTTAATACAACTCAAGCAGGTTGGAGTTGGGCGGCCTATTCAGAGTCCTCATCCCAAAAATATCGAGGGGTACTCTACGGCGATTTGTACGACAAGGAGTCTCCTCCAGAGGACGATATTGTCAGTCCACTGGAATCTTTTGGAAGGTCACAGAGGGGACGGTTTTTTGCTAGTCTAGGGTCTGTTGGGGAACTGAAAGACTTCATGTTCAACATGAAACAAGTTCTTCACTTCGTAGAGAGCAGGAGCACATCTGCAGAGTTTCTGAATTTCTCCGTGTCTGAGGAGTTTCGCTCATCTCGTTTGGACGCCGTGAAATCCAGAAATTGGGCGAAGGTGGAAAGTATGGTGATGCCTGTTGCGGCGGCCTTGCCCAGAAGAGCAGCCATATATGATGCCTTCATCGTCTTGGCATCTTTGCTTTTGTCAGCGATATTCCAGTACCTGATGGCTCTCCTTGACAAGGGTGGTACCGGAATACATTCCTCCGACTCCAGAGAATTCAGATCCAGGTATATCTCTATTGTACTATTCCAAGGCGCCTACGTTTGGATCAAGTTCAGAGAGGTTGCTCCCGAGTCACAGCAGAAGCCCTTGCGTGGATTGTACCGCAGATGTAAGATCAATGATTTGGGCGTGAAGGTGTACTATGGCAACTATGAGCCCCGGTTCAAACCACTGAGGTCTGGCAGCTACATTTCTGTCGGATCCTATGAAGAGGAGGAGGATGCGAAGATTATTTATCAGATACTCGCCTTCTACTATGGCAGGGAGGTTCCGGGTGAGCTGCCTCTTCTGAATGGTTCAACTTATCGTATCCCATGCATGACTGAGGAAGAGCAGCGTCTTGATCCAGAGTCAAAGAAGGAATGGGCCTAAGGCAAAGCGAAGGTTGTTTTGGAAGAGTTTAAGGGAGCATTGATGGAGTCCATTCTCTGGGACTGTCTTTTGGATTCTCCAGAGGTTCAAGCAACTGGGGATATTTCCAACAATCTTCCACCTGATGCCGGTGCACGAGTCCAGCTTGGCAACCAAAGTGGGGATGGCTTGGACGTACCGCTATCCCCGAACAACTCTAGTCCAGATGTAGGCCCAGGGATACCAGTTCATGTGGCTGATGACTCATTCAATGATCATGCGGCTGCTGCTTCTGCTGCTGAGGCCGGAGTCAGCGATGAACCACCTCTGGAACCACTTTATCAACACCACGCTTCAGAAGAGAATCAGGCAAACAATGTGAACCCTGATTATTTTAGCGTGCTACGCCTAGTGAAGGAGTTGCAGCGCCAGCAACAGCATCAGCAATTTCTAATCCAGCAGCAAGAATCTCGAATTCAGCAGCAAGAATCCCGAATTCAGCAGCAAGAATCCCGAATGCAGCAGCAAGAAACACGAATCTCTGGATTGGAACGCCATCAGCAGCTGCAGGAACTTCATATGCAGCAGCAGGAATCTCGGATTGCAGAAATGGAAAGTGAAGCTGAGTTCAGAATCACAGAGCCTGCTCGCAAGAGAATTTGTGTCGGTGTAAGCCTGAGGCATGATCCATAAAGCTGATTAGCTTGTAGGAATCTGATAGGATCTGTCGAATAGTATTTAATGGTTTCCAAAAGGCTTGGGGTGTTTTAATATTTGTTTGTTAAGTTAGCTGTTGTACATAATCCCAATCAATGAATTTCCTTTCATTCACAAGAAAGTGATTGTCCTATATGTCCTGTTGTAAGGCAAGGTGAGAACATGTTTCCATTGAAGTGTAACCATAAGTGTCGGACTGTGGACACAGATTTAACCCCAGGCCTTGTTACTGCTAGCTGTACATCATGCCCTTCTTCCTGCTCAATATTACACCAGCTTCGCGATCCCACGTCTGTTGCTAGCTCTCGGTAAATTGTCAACTTGTCAGCCTTGACAATGCCTGTAATTTGTGGTCAGTTGTAAGAACGCGTTCCACCTTTTTCCACGCTCCTCCAATTTGCACTACTCGAACTGCATTGCTCCGATGCTGACAGTTTCTAGCTTTGGCCTGACAACAGTGGAAACCTCCCTGTTTGTTTGTGGGAAAAAAGTTCAGAAGAGTAGTAATAACAGAGTACTCCAGGTTCACGCCCTGGTTCGAGCATGGACTGACACGTCACATTCTAACGTGTCATTTTCAATAAAATTTTCTTACCTTGGAAAAATTACAAGGCCTACAAAATAAAAGCCTTTCGGACTGTCTCTGGTCCGGTTTGCCCGTCTGCCCGTCCTGCCGATGACCCTAACCCACCCATAATGACAACCCTGTCTAGCGTCAACTTGACGCAAGTGGCCTACTACTGTTATACAAGCTCTCTGAGTACATTGAGTACATCTAGATCATGGAATTGGCGGTGGTGACTCTGTTAAGGGGCGTGGAAGATGAGCGCACTTTCAACACTTTGTCATTCTTGGAAAATAAGTTACGAAATCAGCTCTCAAGTCATCTGCCTCTCGTGGTTGTGCACGCTTAAGAATTCTTGGACCTCGTAGACTTCCCAAATGACGCGGCGTAGGAGCAGCGGAGAATCACAAAGCTGAGAGCGGGAGAGTATTTCAACAAAAAGAATCCTAATCCCTTAACTACTTTCATGTTTGTGTTTGCTTTCTTTCATGTTGGTTTGGTTCTAAGTTCTAACTTCAACGTGTAGACTCTTTTGCAGGCACATTTCACATGTCAATGATAAATTAGATTGACTCTAGCGTCTGTTCCTTTGATTTCATCCATTAGTAGATACGCCCTTTGTTGCTTTAGAAGATTTTGCTTCTACTTTCAACTTTGTGTTTTACTCTTCCTTCTCAGTCCTGAGTTTTTGACAAGATTGCTTATATATTCCTTGGTTCCTCTTTTGTAGAGATTAGAGACGAAGCGTAGATACATTTCTATGTTTGTACATCCGCCTTTGTTGGTCTCCATGCCGGTTGCCATATTTGTTGTATGTTTGTGCTCTATTGTTTTAGTGTTGCTACTGTAATATTGTTGCATGGATCTAATTTTTGCTGCTCTATTGCTACGCCAAATTGGCTGCCCCTATTTTGCTGCTCCAAATTGGTTGTGTTGTTACCACTAATGTTGCCGCTAATATTGCTTTGTTGTTGCTCCTCCAAACTAGCTGCCCTGAACTTCTAATGTTGTTGCTCTGTTGCTCTAATGATGTTGCATTTTTTGAATATTGCTATTCTACTGTGTTGTAAATTGTAATTGCTGTTCATGCGTGAATTCAAAAGTCAAAGCAGCCAATGATGGCGGATTGTGGAGAAGTAGTGGGTGTGAAACTCCAAGCTTTAGATGCCATCTTTTGGTCAATGATCGGCACGTCCACCAAGCAACTGGTAATGAGCTCTACACTATATGTGGTTGTTTGCGCTAGAATCCTAGATTGTTGTAACTTGTGCATCTTTGTGCCGGATTTCTTCTACTTGTCTGCGCTGAATTGGCTGCACCAAATTGAGTGAATTGTGTTGGCCCTATGTTTTGAGTAGGAGATTCCGAAAGGGATTTTGGAGGGGAATGTAGGCTATATCAAGGGGAAGGTCTACTTGGTGGCATCCAAAGGAGGCCCTGAGTTCTAGGTCAACTTTCGTTGTACTAGGCACGAACACAGGTGCACTTCTCAGAGGAAGCAATTCACCTTTGTGGTGATCCACCCGCATTTGCTCCTTGTCCACGTCTTCCGTGAAGAGGAAAACATCACAGGGGTCGTCGATCTCAATACACTGAATTTGAGAAACTTCTAGCTTTGGCTCTAGATCTGAATTTGATCCATCAAAAGGATATTTCCTGAATTTGAGTCCAACTAATGAAATGAAGCTAATGATGTCTTGTTTCCATACCATTCAAAAAATATAAAAAATACGTATAATAGAATAAGTTATTGCAATTTGAACATGGACCAGTGACTGTGGTTCTAATTTTAGCTAGACAAGGAACTTTCATTTACAGCACAAGCTTTGGGACTATAATGTCCACCTTTGGTGAAAATTTCAGAATATCTTAGCATAATTTGTATTTGATATGAAATTTCTTCTTTTTTTCTTCAAAAAATCACCATAATTTCAAATTTTCACAAAAAAATCTGTGATTTCTGTAACATAATTGAGACATGTGATCTCATCTCTAAGAAAATTCAAAAATTCAAAAGTTCACTTATTTTTTTATGAGAAACTAGAGCATACAATAGATTGGAAATTTAGATCGATGCCACGGTCATAGGCTCCGTTGTTTAAGGGTTAATGTAATATACAACAGGCTAATATCAAGTGCACTGCTTGTTGATCAGGCAGAAGGGCGTGCAATCAGTCCCCATGTGTTGAGAAAAACACTAGCAAATACAGCAGCTCCACCGCGGGGCCCCATCCCGGCAGACCTACCCGGTTTGGAGGGTCCGGGTGGCATGGCCCCTCCACCGCAGGCCCGGGGTACTACTCACCTGCAAATATTTTGGCGGAATTTCTAAAAGCAACGGGATAATTGTATCGAATGGCGGCCACCTCAAAAACTTCATCAGGCGGGACTTCCAATAATGATCTTCCACGTGGGGATGTGGCATTCTACGGCGAGGCATGGGTGGTGGTCAACAATGTTTGAGAATATTTTTCAGTTCTGCGGTGCGGCGATGCAACGCCTGAATCACTCCGGGCCCGACGTCTTAATATCTTTCGCGGCCATAATTCACGGTCTCCAGGCCGCGCAGTGGAGATGCTCTCAGGTTCATAACGCACCTAATTTTAAAGTATGAAGCAGATATGATGACTGTTGGTTTCGGCCAGAGAATGGCTTCATGGTTTACAGAGATCCAAGTTTCATATCTTGCCTTTTGAATGTATTGTGGCAGTAAGCTCACATAGATTTTAAGGTTTTGGAATTGGGTGGAGGGTGGGTTTTGGCTGTTTAGAGTTAATAATGATCATTTAAGCCAATTCGGGACTCAAATGACATTGTATGTCAAAAACATTTATGTAGAAAGATGCGGAATTAGGAATGAAACTCAACAAATATTTTTTCAAATTTAATCTCAAAGATTTGCAACTGATATAGAATTTAGAAGCCCAAAAAGCACCGGAGCCCATAATCAAACTCTAGAGTAGGTGAGATTTGGTGCCCTCCTTCACCCAATGCCAATAAGTGAGAGTGAATAAAAGAGAGAAGACATGCCATGGATAACCAACTCATCGAGGGTACCCAATACTGATCGGCCTTGTTCGACTTTCAAGGCAATGCCACCAATGAGAGTTCAATTGAGGTGAAGCAACCCAAAATTGCACACTTCATGACCCAATGCCGGAAATCAATGGTGTTTTCAGATTTTGAATTATCGGTTTTGGGTCACTTCATGCACCATTTCATGCATTTGCCATTTTCATGCACCATGCCATGCATACTCTACTGATCAGAATCGGGTGGCCAATCAGGATTGGGTGCCTCTACCTTATTGAAAACATTTTTGTCTGTTGGAATGCTTGCAAGTTGTCTGATGAAAATGAGATTGCGTCAACCTTTATTTTTGTTCGCCAGATTCCCTTGTGTCCCTTTAATTTATTACCGAATCCACGCTCGACAACAATGCTTGTTTGTCAGTGTTTTGCTAGAAAAAAAATCCCTGGATTGTATGATTATTTGGGCGAGTGATATGAGATTCTTCATGGCTCATGTGAAGGAGCCGTGACAGGGAACTTGAAGCAATGCTAGAGCGGCTTGAGCTTGGGAACAAGATAGTCTCGGGTTCAGGGGAAGCATGGAGGCAAAGCATTTTTGCCATATGTAAACAAAATTTGGACTAAATGCAAAGTCCATAAATAAAGACTATTGTTGCTATCTCTTGATGATTCAAGAAATCTCTCGCTGATTGCAGTTCAATTTAGTGAAATTCATCTGGAGATGTCGAGATGATACATATAGTCCAAAGTCCAAATTTGGCGTGAAAGTCCAAATTTAGTTAAATATGGCACTATTATTGTAAGCATTATACTAAGTAGTAGTCCCCCGTAAACCAAATTTAATTTGAGGTAGTGAAGGGATATAATAATTTCAAAAACTTTGAGTGAAGAAGGTAGATTAAAAACCTACAAGTTTACATTTAAATTTTGCATTAATTTGCAATCCCTCCTTGAGTTGAAATCCAACCAAGCAAAACAAAGATTTGTACTGCATGTTGGAGTAGAAAAGAGACTTGAAAATTAAAACAAAAAAACTTTGACCCTTAAGTAATGAAATGTATAAGGAAAATTTTGATTTTGTACCTTTTCAATAGAATGTAAAAACCGTTGACTTTGCTTAAAACAAAAAAATTGCACTCAAATCAAAGTGTGTTTTGGTTGTTGGTAAATTCAAAGAACTAATATCATTCTTTTGTGCAAATCATATAAATGTTAACAAAAGGGGATAGCAAATGATTTGGAGTTACCACCAGTGCTGCAAAATTTGCTTAGTTTAACATAACGTGTTTTTAGAGGTCCAATGTCAAAACATTTTAAATCTCATGACACTACAACAATGAATCATCGTCATAAAAATTGGTCTCTTGTGATAAAACATTGCAATTAAAATTGACATCATGGGAATCATCCAGCATACCGATAGTTCCTCAACCTTTTAATGCCTAATAATCACAAGACCCTAGGTGAATCTATAAGTGTAATAGATTATGCAAACATCATTTACACAGTGGATACATTTTATCATCCACTTCACTGAATTCATTGTAGTTCGCCAATGCGTGCATCGATTGGAGGTCAAGGAAATGCAAGGGAAAGCTCTTGTGCAACTCAAAGAATGTATCAAAGACTATGACAACAACGGCCCATCATGGGAAAAGTTTCAACATGTAGAGCACCAAAATCGACCTTCCCAGAGTCTTGTAGGCATTAAAGGGTTAAGAGGCAAAATGTCTTCTAGACAAGAATTTATCATGCAACTCAATCATGGAATAGCACAATGCAAAACAAGGTTGTATATCCTTGTATTTGGTGCTTTGATTGAACTACAAAGTTTAAGTGCTTGTAGATGATATTAACCCCTAAAGGCCCAAGTGTACCTACGGGGTACAAACTTTTTCACCTTGAGTGTAATTATCTTTCAATCCATACGGTTAAAAATCATTAGATTTTAACCACATCAACTCATACAAGTTAAGAACTTGAAGATCCTACAGTTACATTCTCATAAGTTCATCATGGCAAAAAAAAGTCAACAAGTTGGAGGTTCCTTTAAAATGCCCTAGGACTTTCGAGGTTAAGTTTATTTGCACTTCTCATTTCTTCTAGACAATAGAAGGACGATATTATGCACATGGTCTTTAAGATTCTTTAATGCTACTACAATCAGCTCCCTTTAGAGCATCTCCACCTGGAGACAGAGAACCACCAAATTGGAGTTTTGTGAGGTCAGAAAGTTGCACCCAACACCTCAAAACGGGGAAACTTTATAAAATTTTAGAAGTTTTGGTGCATGCCACACCAAAATCTCCTTGGATGGGGGGAGTGCGCCATTTTTTTATGTTGGCGACGCACCCATACCCTCGCGACACGTGGCGCCATGTCATTGATGACAACATGTGGCGTCCTGTCATTGGTGGTGGGAGGCAAAAGGTGAAAGTGTTTTCTTGGGTAAAATTTTTTGGAGCTTGCGGTGGAGCCATGCAAGCCCAAACCCTAAACCACTCCTAGTGTGGAGAAAATTTTCTGTCCTAGCGTGGAAAATTCCACGCCAGGAGTGGAGATGCTCTTACAAGATCATCTGTTACAACCATGAGCTCCCTCTACAAACCAGGGTACTTATTACTACAAACCAAAGTACTTTGTAACAGGTGCTACTTAAACAAACAGGCCTCTTGTACTGCAAAGGGAGCTGACTGTATGTGAGTCCTAACCAATACTTTCATTGCAAAAAAGGCATTTCTTTTCGAAAATAGATTGGTGACACTTATTTATACATAACTACATCATTGAAATTAACTGGGCCTGCCTTCGTATTGTTAAAATGCATTTCACCAAGATTGCACAAGTCTAACGGAATCTGTATTCTGCGCTGAATTCAGATGAATCTTTTCTGGCTATGTAGCACAAGATCTCACTCCAAAATATTCCGAAATCACAAACATCTTGTAAGTTGTCATCACATGACTTCAACCTTGAACTAAATATTGAACGATTGCACCAGATTTGGATGGAAATTTTCATAAGAAGGAACAATAAGTTTGAGTTCCAAATGTGGATCAGAACATGAATCTCCTCTGTGGCACTAAGGTTGGATGACTCAGAACAGACCAGCAGCTCCATACCGCTCCCTACTGTTCCCTTCCTAGATCTCACGCATGCAATGTAGCCCACCATCACATCGCTTACAAATGAAACTCATTCATCGATGCATAAGCCATGTGAAGGCGGGCTAGACTTCCTCCCTGAACTCTAGGCACGGTCTTGGAATGAGCGGTATTGAGCTGCTGCTCCGTTTGGGTCGTCCTACCTTATACCTCGATCACCAATCTGGCCACCGCTTGGAAACATGAAAGTACGTGCACACTTCCAGCTTCAAATTCTGCCGTTTCACCAACTTCTGGATCTGATTCACCTGCAACATCAAAGAATGTCACACATTAGTTCTTGACCCCGAACCAAAGTTTCAGATTTCTCCATCCTCTTTAGCATTCCCAAAAGCAACAAAATGAACTGCAAAGTTTGCAAACCAACATCCAACAGGAAATGCAACAAGGGAAGCTGCTCCAGCTCTCTTCATGTCATGACTTTAATGAGATGACATGAAAGGCTGAAAGCCACAGAAGTCGCATCCCACATGAACCAGCAAAGTCCGGGATTCCATACGAAAATCACCAGCGCTAGGATCCAAATCTAGGACCACCGTGAATAGATATTCACAGACTATGTCGATGCCAGTCTACAGAGCTTGTGGAATGCTGACGAACTACTCCTACATCTCCAATCATCTAGCTTTCCGAGGACCATGTCTCGGACCATATTAGAAATGTAATAATCGAATGATACAACTACGTTCTATTTATCGATTACATAGCTCAAACTAGTATGATCGGGATGTACGAAAGTCTGGCAGTATCTTGCACACTTTGTTGGACAACACCATGAATTTCTTAGATGCCAAAGCTTGCGAAATACTCCCAGATTATTCGTACATCTTGATTCATCTAGCTTATCAGCTTCCAAACTCAAGCAGCACACAACTAAAGCCTGCTACCAAACTCAAGCACCACACAACTCAGACTCAGCAAGCACACAACTCAAACTCAAGCACCACACAACTCAAACTCGAGCAGAACACAACTCAAGAGCAAGGGACGTTGAGCATAGAAATGATGTATTCTGGACTCACGGTGGAGCCAAGTTATGGTCTCCAACTCAGGAGGGGGAGAAGAGCACGCCATGGCCTCAGAACAAAGACAGCTGTGGAGCCTGTGAGTCTGAATGTCGGCATCGTAGTAATAATTTTCCGACGCATCAAAGAGTAATTGGTTCACGTTAGTAATGAAATCGAAAGGCAGCAGTGGAGCGTGTGAGCTGGAACGTCCCCATTGTAATAATATACTTACGCATCCAAGAGGTGAACCCTTAGTAAGGACACCTATGAATTAGTAATGACAGCACTGGAGCATCGCCAAAGACAGCATCGGAGCCTGTGAGTTGGTAGGTCTACATCACAATAATACACCACGCATCCAAGAGTTGGTTCATCTTAGTAGTGACATCTGTGGAGCTCATACGCCCATTAGTCACCACTGTCACAGCCAGAAGGTGTGAGTTTCGTCACGTATGCCCCTCCCATTTGAGCCACTGCCATGAAGATATCCGCAACTTCAGCGGCATCAAGACATTATCGATTGCCAAAGTTGCAAGCATCTCACTGCTCGTTACAGGCATCTCACTGCTTGTGGCAGTGAAGCCTTGCTGTATTTGCACAACAAGAAACATGTGAACTTGTCAAGCCCCTATCTCATCAAACATGTACCTGCATCATGAATGATGCAGCCAGCATTTACCAGAGAGAGAGAGAGCGCTCTCATAGTCCTTGGTAATTGATCATGTCCAGCTGAGTCCCTTTCATATCAAAGCCTATACGTACGTTGATGAACTTGTTGATGCATCAACGACTTCCAAGTTCCTGCAAGTTCAAGCAAGAAGTCATGAGTTATTACATGTTGACTGAAGTGAGGTATGTGAGCCTTGACCTCAGCACAACTTTAGATTGCTTGTGAACATGTTTGGAGGAAATTGCACATTTTTATAGAAAATTGAAAACAAAAGAGAGCAAATCATTTTTTATTGTGGTTTATTGCACATTTTTATAGACCTGGAATTTGTAAGACTTGACATGGATGTGAGAAGCTTTTGAGCTCGTCCATAAGTCTGGAGCACCATCCTGGTGATAAGGTGAGAGCCTTTGAGGCAAGTTCGTGGAGGTCTTCAAGTCATGCCTTGGTTCATAACATTTATTTCATGGTTGGTAAACCCTTTAGCCCTTAAAGGTATGTTGGGACCATATATATGGTCACATATTTTACACTTAGAATACAAAAAAATGTATTTCATATATAGCAAGACATACTGTACCTTTTAAAGTTGGGTTGAAGATTCTTCAATTATCACTTTTCATTTGGAGGTCATTTCAATATCTGGTCCTTATCATGTTGAAATACAACCCCATACGTGTAGAAATCATGACCATTTTGCACCTTCTCAAACACGTTGTAGGTGCAATAATGATCTAAAATTGAAATGCTACGTGTCATTGGATTGGACTCAACATAAATACAATCTTTTGTAACTATTGAATATATCAATTTTTCCACCTTGTATGTTAAATACACTAAAATCTATCATGTTGCAACTCAAATGTGGCTTCTCAAACCTTTGAGGGTTAAATTCTCACAATGTATAGTTGTGGCCAGATTAATACATGATGTGTTCTCCAAGGCCCAAATATGCGGATGTAGAGGATAATACAAGCGTCTTGGAGTTGTAGATGAGTGAGTCAATGTAGATACTACGGTAGCTTACTGCAAGTTAGTGTAGATATTATGGCCGTCGTGGATCATTCAAGAGTTAAGTCCTAAAATTAGTATTGTGATGAGGTCTTGGAGGAGCTGGAACTAGAAAGCTAAAAACAAAAGAGAAAGCAAATCATTATTTATTGTGGTTTATTTTTTAATGCATTTGGCATGCTCAACTTCTTTGCTTTGTTGAAAGTCTTAACTAGGCGACTACAATGTTACAATTAAAAGTATTAGGTCTTTGTGATGCCATTGGTTTTGTTGTAATCATGGACCTTGATTTACCTCACAATGAATACTAGAGGTTGATGTAGTAGAGTTATGTGTGTCTTTATAGGTGTCTATTTTTCTATGTCTATTATACACCCCTTCATTTCTACAAACCTTCTTTGGCCTAGACATTCATTTGACATTTAGTGTTTGATATCAAAATGAATATTCAATAAATACAGTGAATGTGAAAACGCCATGTTTGCATAATATGATTTTTTTGTAAATATTGTTTCAATTTACTAGCCTTCTTAAGGCAAATGACCAAAAGTCCTGAGGTGAGCTTCTGGTGATTTTGCGTAGCTTACATTGATGTCCATTTAGATTATGAAAATTTGAAATTTATATTGGAGATGTGGAGAAGTAGTACCTCTGTGGAGAAATGTTTTTTTGAAATTAAACGCTTGAAACTAAATTTACAAGGTTTTGAACTACAAACAAGGAATGCAAGCATGGTACTATAGAGCTGAATAGTGCTATTGTAGAATTTCGGTAGTACTATTGTAGAGCTGAATAGTGGCAATGCTTATGGCAATTAGCATTGAAGGAAAGTTTTTAGCAATCTTCTCTATTTTGACTTAAAAATGCATAGAAATTAAGGATTTCACTTTTTCTTTCTCTTTTGAAATTCTCCTAATAGGGGAAGCATGATGATTATATCTACCGCTTGGATATTAGATAAGACAAAAACAAATTCAAACAAAATTGCTAATAATTGTATTAGATCCAACAATTATTTAGAAAATCAAAATATTTACCTAGTAAATAAATGGCTACTTTCTATATCCTTCCTCATTGCAAACTTATCATTTTTATCCAAACCTAAATTGCAGTTTTTAAGTCCATCTCTCTTATCCTAGATACCTCCATTACTTGTGAATTTTGGCGTGCAATGACTTAAGATAAGATAGTATATAGATTCATAAAAAATTTGCAATGTGCAGTAGAAAATCATGTCATTGTCTTGAGTCAAAGTACAGTGACCATGTTCGTAAAGGAAAGATAAAAAAATGTTGCACTCTTCAAATGCATGTATCTTACAGTGTGTGCTGTCAAAGTTTACAAAATGTTTTGAGTGCCTTCTTGTAGTACTAAATTAGAAATTCCTATGGTTGAAAGTAGTCCAAATTTTTTTTTGTCTTCAAGCAACATCTCATTTTAAAGAGGCAGTTTTGGGGTGGTTTTAGTGAAACATAGTCTCGGTCCTTTAGAGTTAATGTCTCCATACAAAGTTGGTGATGTTAATATGAAATAGTTGTCTCATGAATAATACTAGGAACTCCCTCTTTGGTCACAATTATGCCTAAAGGTCGCACTTTTGAAAACGACATTATAACAATTTGTATACCATGTGTCAAGTTCACAAATATTTTGTTGATATGAAAAGACCATCATCAATCACATAGGCCTTTATCAGCACTTAATCATTTCCATTCTAACCCCTAAAGGACCAAGTGTCCTTTGGAAGGACAATTTCTCTTGATAAGAGCTTTGTGGAGGTATTTTTATTATTATTTTTGGATTCATGGTCTGAAAGTTTGTACCACTCAAAGTTTGTAATAGGGACTCTGGGTGCTCGAAAATTATCCTAGAGGTTTTCTATTGACTTTGAGATTTTCTGTACCCATACAAAATATTACCTTCATTGAAAATGGCGAAAAAAATTCTTGTCTATAATAGTGTAAAAAAAACATTTTAAATGAAGTCAAACATTATTAAACATTTTGGTTAAGCGTGGAAAAAAACTTCTTCTTTTCTATATAGAACCTAGAGATCTTCATATTTTTCACTCTTTTATTTTTTAAAACAACATGTGGTGAGAGCCTTTTTATTGACCGTTCAGATTATCATTCTTAAACATATTAGTTCACAAAATAATAAAACGTAAAATGGCAATTTTTGAACCTCCACTTCTTGCACACTTGTTTTGTATATGCTACACCTCTTCTTTACCTCTAAAAATTGGTGTGTAGGGAACTAAAATCATGCTCAACACAATAGTAAGAGATGTAGACCTTGTGTAGTGTAAAAAATTGATAGAAAGTGAAGTCAAAGTCTGTTGATTCACTCAACGTAGGGTAGAAATTGAACTATTTTCTTGACTTCAAACACTATAATCTTTCAATCCGTGCGGTCAAAGTTTTGAAATTTTGTGAGTATGTTACTTAGGAAGTCTTTATTGAGATCACATCAAGATACCCTCTCTTTGACTCTAGTTGCCCAGGCCATTGTACAAATTTGTGTGAACCAGCTTCCCTTGAAGCCAATGCAACCACACAATCCATCACATTAGATTGCAAAATTCAAGCGGTGGGAGCTTATGAAAACTTCAACTAGAAACCATGAGGACCTATAAACCTTAAATTCCAAATACGAAGGTCTTAGATAAAAATACATGTGATCACGTCTGCTCTTATCCAAACATTAAATTCCGCCAGAATATGCCGAATGTAATTGTTTGGATGAAACCATGGGGTATACCACTTCACGTATATAAAGCAAATGGTGGGTTTATAATGGGTATACATTTGCATCTGTTTCTGTCTAATTGAGGATTGCCCTTGGCCCGTTGAGAAGAACAAGCCTGTAACTAGTTTCACATAAGTTTAGAAGAAGATCTTAAGGTTGAATTCTCAAAAGGTTCATCTTGGCAGTATTTAACCTTTTAAGAACGAGGTCAGAGCAACCATGGGCAAAATGTACGTGGTGCCTTGATGTTGGTCAATACAATCTACGATCCTTGTAGATTCTGGCATTGACCACATCGACTCCATCCTAAATAGAAGGGTTAACCCCTAAATGACAATAGTTCCAAGGTAGGATTTTGCAAATCTAGGGCACATTCTCATGGTTTTAGTTTATATTTGCAATTCTTTTGATTTTGTACAGAGATGCAAGAAGATAAGAAGTACGTAGGAGTATAAATTTTATCCTCACCGGACTTATAGAGATAAAAATTAAACCATCGAAATTTTATTTTTTGAATATGGGCAAGTTGGGCAACTCCAAAAACTTTTGCTAGGAAACTTCATCAAATGTGAGATTTTCAATCTTGGCAAATAATATTATTTCATTTCATATTGCCAGAAAACATTTCTTGTCTTTAGTGGAAAAATGCATTTTGGCCACATATTGTCAGGCAAGGTATCAAAAAAACTTCTTCTTTTCCACATATAAGTTAGAGGTCTTCATATTTTTTACTTTTTATTTTTTCTACAATACTATGTGGTGTAAACCTTCTTATTGATTATTTGGATTATCATTCTAAACCAAATTAAGTTCACAAGAAAGTAAAATGTGAATTGGGATATTTGGAACCTCCACTCTTTGCATAATTGTTTTGAATATGCTACGCCTCTTCTTTATCTCAAAATTTTTGTGTACAAGGAACTCATATCATGCTTTGCCCCTAATTTCCTTGACAATTCCACACCAAAAACACTTCAAAACTGTTAATTCTAGTGCAATGAGTAAAGAAGGAAATCAAAGATTGGATTTCTAGTTTAAATCGTATGATCCCACTTAAAACCTAATAAATGATGTACTCACAAACTTTCATCATTTTTGACCACACGGATTGAAAGATTATATTGTTTGATGTAGAAGAAATGGTTCATTTCCATCCTTGCGATGAGTGGATCATCAAACTTTGACTTCAGTTGGTGTCAATATTTTGCACTACACAAGGTCGAAATTTTATGTCATCACTTTGATCATGATATTAACTCCTTGTACACCAGTTTTTAGAGGTAGAGATGGGGTGTAGCATATTCAAAAAATTGTGCAAGGATTGGAGGTTCAAAAAGTGCAAGTTTACCTTTTGATTTTTTGGCAACAAAGTATGTTTTAGAATAATAATCCAAGCGGTCAATAAAAAGTTTTACATCATGACCTCTAATAGAAAAAATAAAAAGATATAAAGATCTCAAAGTTTTTATGTGGAAAAGAAGAAGTTTTTTGGCTCGGCATGTGTGGCAATGTGTGAAAATCATTGACTTGAGATAAAATTCATTTTTCACTAAAGACAAGAATTTTTTGACTATATGAAAGGAAATAAGATTACTTGCTAGTATTGAAAATCTCAAATTTGCTAAAGTATCCTAGCAAAAGGTTTTGGAGTTGCCCAACCTGCCCGCACTTGACAATTTTTTCTTTATGACATCATAACTTTTTTTTATAAGTCTAATGAGAATAAAAATTATACTCCCACTTGCCTCTTGTCTCCTTGCATCTTTGAACAAAATCAAAAGAATTGCAAATATAAATTGCAACCATAGGAACATGCCCAAGATTTGCAAAAGCCCAGCTTAGGACAATTTTCATTTAGGGATTCATATGATGATAAGGTAGAGGCGCCCAATTCCGATTGGCCATCCAATTCTGATTTTCATGCACCATTCCATGCACCATTTCATGCATTTACCATTTTCATGCACTCAGTTTCACTTTTTGGCATTGGGCATAGGAGGGCACCAAATCTCACCTACTCTACACTTTGATTATGGGCTCCGGTGGTTTTCGGGCTACTAAATTCTATATCAATTGCAAGTCTTTGAGATTAAATTTGAAAAAACATTTGTTGAGTTTCATTCCTAATTCCGCATCTTTCACCATAAATGCTTTTGACATACAATGTCACTTGAGTCCCGAATAGGCTTAAGTGATCGGAATTGGGTGCCTCTACTTCAATGCATTTAGGCCTTGTGTAGTGCAGAACTTAGGGGGGTTTTACACTATGGTGGAGAACTCCACCGGCCGGTCAAGAAGTCTCGGCCAAGACATGGTTATTTGAGGCGAGTGGTGGATGTTGGACAAGACAAAAAAAGAATAAAGTAATGCATGAAGAAGTTGCTCTTCTCCGGTGGGTTGGTTTCTTGTCCGGGGGTTTGAGGCCGGACAAGAAACAAGCCCACCGGAGACGAACTCTTCAAAAAAGTTTTGTCACATAGGCGGCCACGTCATTCTATCATCCATGCTTGAAGTTCTCCACCGGTCAAGTCTTGGCCGTAGTGTAAACCCAATCCGGTGAAGAACAATTTTTTCTCCAATCATATTGCTCCATTTCCCTTGAATTCTTGACCGGTGAACTTCTCCACCATAGTGTAAAGCGGCCCTTAGACACCAAGTGAAGTCAAAGTCTAGTGATCCACTCATTGTAGGGAAGAAAATTAATTGTTTTCTCTACTTCAAACACTACACTCTTCCAATCATCGCGGTCAAACTTTATAAAATGATCCAACGACACATGACATCTTAAGTTTGGATCATTATTCCACCCATTAAATGTTTGAGAAGTTGCAAAAAGGTCATCTGTTCTACACGTATGGTGTTGTATTTGATCATGATAACGTATAGATATTAAAATGACCTCCAAATGAAATATATTAGTTGACTTATTTTCAATCCGAAGGTGTAAGTCCTGCAAAAACTAAAATGCATTCCTGGTATTCAACAGAACAAAATACATGCATGTACTGTATATATGGTTCCCGACTCACGTTCAAGGTCTAAACAAACACGCCCGTTATTGAGGGAGCTGGCCGTATGCAAGTCCGAACCAAGACCTTCATTCCTTTTCAAGTTCAGTCGGTGACACAAAATCATACATAATTACATCATTGAAATTAACTGGGCCTCCCTTCGTTTTTTTGGAATGCATTTCACCAGCCTTTACACAAGTCTAATGGAATCTTTATTCTGCGCTGAATTCAGATGAATCTTTTCTGGCTATGTAGCACAAGATCTCACTCCAAAATATTCCGAAATCACAAACATCTTGTCATCACATGACTTCAACCTTGAACTAAATATTGAACGATTGCAGCAGATTTGGATGGAATTTCTCTTAATAAAGAACCATAAGTTTGAGTTCCAAATGTGGATCAAAACATGTATCTCCTCTGCCGCACTAAGGTTGGATGACTCAGAACAGACCAGCAGCTCCATACCGCTCCCTACTGTTCCCTTCCTAAATCTCACGCAAGCAATGTAGCCCGCCATCACATCGCTTACAAATGAAACTCATTCATCAATGCATAAGTGCACAAATCGTGTGAAGGCGGGCAAGACTTCCTCCCTGAACTCTGGGCACGGTCTTGGAATGAGCGGTATTGAGCTGCTGGTCCGTTTGGGTCGTCCTACCTTACACATCGATCACCGATCCCGCCACCACTTGGAAACACGAAAGTACGTGCACTCTTCCAGCTTCAAATTGTGCCGTTTCACCAACTTCTGGATCTGATTCACCTGCAACATCGAAGTATGTCACACATTAGTTCTTGACCCCGAACCAAACTTTCAGATTTCTCCTTCCATCTTGGTTTTCCCAAAAGCACCAAAATTAACTGCAAAGTTTGCAAAGCGACATCCAACAGGAAATGCAACAAGGCAAGCTGCTCCAGCTGTCTTCAAGTACAGAACCACGCTTCACATAACTCTCCATGACTTCAATGAGATGACATGAAAGGCTGAAAGCCACAGAAGTCGCATCCCACATGAACCAGCAAAGTCCGGGATTCCATACGAAAATCCTGTCTGAGACACCAGCGCTAGGATCCAAATCTAGGACCACCGTGAATAGATATTCATAGATAATGCAGAAGCCGGAGGTTGTGAATGCTGACGAACTACTCCTACGTCTCGAATCATCTAGCTTATCGAGGACCATGTCTCGGACCATATTAGAAATGAACTAATCGAATGATACAACTACGTTCTATTTATCGATTACATAGCTCAAACTAGTATGATCGGGATGTACGAAAGTCTGGCAGTATCCTGCAAACTTTGTTGGACAACACCATGAATTTCTTAGATGCCAAAGCTGGCGAAATACTCCCAGATTATTCGTACATCTTGATTCATCTAGCTTATCAGCTTCGAAACTCAATCAGCACACAACTCTAACTCAAGCACCACACAACTCAAACTCAACAAGAACACAACTCAAACTCGAGCAGAGCACAACTCAGGAGCAAGGGACGTTGAGCATAGAAATGATGTATTCTGGACTCACGGTGGAGCCAAGTTATAGTATCCAACTCAGGAGGGGGAGAAGAGCACGCCATGGCCTCAGAACAAAGACAGCTGTGGAGCCTGTGAGTTGGAATGTCGGCATCGTAGTAATTAAATTTCTGACGCATCAAAGAGTTGGTCGCGTTAGTAATGAAGTCGAAAGGCAGCAGTGGAGCGTGTGAAGCGTGTGAGTTGGAACGTCCCCATTGTAATAATATACTTACGCATCCAAGAGGTGAACCCTTAGTAAGGACACCTATGAATTAGTAATGACAGCACTGGAGCATCGCCAAAGACAGCATCGGAGCCTGTGAGTTGGTAGGTCTACATCACAATAATACACCACGCATCCAAGAGTTGGTTCATCTTAGTAGTGACATCTGTGGAGCTCATACGCCCATTAGTCACCACTGTCACAGCCAGAAGGTGTGAGTTTCGTCACGTA
Source organism: Bryoerythrophyllum caledonicum (assembly GCA_963971425.1). Taxonomy (NCBI): domain Eukaryota; kingdom Viridiplantae; phylum Streptophyta; class Bryopsida; order Pottiales; family Pottiaceae; genus Bryoerythrophyllum; species Bryoerythrophyllum caledonicum. The sequence goes on along the minus strand of OZ020526.1, from coordinate 8,761,219 downwards.
TGCCCCTCCCATTTGAGCCACTGCCATGAAGATATCCGCAACTTCAGCGGCATCAAGACATTATCGATTGCCAAAGTTGCAAGCATCTCACTGCTCGTTACAGGCATCTCACTGCTTGTGGCAGTGAAGCCTTGCTGTATTTGCACAACAAGAAACATGTGAACTTGTCAAGCCCCTATCTCATCAAACATGTACCTGCATCATGAATGATGGAGCCAACGTCATTTACCAGAGAGAGAGAGCGCTCTCATAGTCCTTGGTAATTGGTCATGTCCAGCGGAGTCCCTTTCATATCAAAGCCCATACGTACGTTGATGAACTTGTTGATGCATCAACGACTTCCTGCAAGTTCAAGCAAGAAGTCATGAGTTATTACATGTTGACTGAAGTGAGGTATGTGAGCCTTAACCTCACCACAACTTTAGATTGCTTGTGAACATGTTTGGAGGAAATTGCACATTTTTATAGAAAACTGAAAACAAAAGAGAGAGCAAATCATTTTTATTTGTGATTTATTGCACGTTTTTGTAGACCTGGAATTTGTAAGACCTGACGTGTGATGTGTGAAGCTTTTGAGCTCATCCATAAGTCTGGAGCACCATCCTGGTGATAAGGTGAGAGGCAAGTTCGTGGAGGTCTTTAAGCCTTGCCTTGGTTCATAACATTTATTTCATGGTTGGTTTAACCCCTAAAGGACTAGAGTCTCCTTCGGGGGAATTTCTGATTTTGGGCAGGTTCCTAAAATTCGAAAAAAAATCCTTTTTCTCTGAAATTTTTATTCTAGATTGCCTCTGATAAGAGCTTCATGGACATATTTTTATTTTATTTTTTGGATTTGTGGTTTGAAAGTTAGTACCACTTAAAGCCAAAAGTGGCGACACTGGGCACCTCCAAAATTTTTGACAAAAGTTTCTATTGACATTGAGATTTTTTACACATATAAAGAATATTTTTTTTTTGGAAATCTAAAAAAAAAATCTTGTCTTTAGTGTAAAAAGGCATTTTATTCCAAGTCAAACATTTTCACACATTGTTGGGCAACGGGGGAAAAAATCTTCATCTTCTCTACATAAAACCTAGAGATCTTCATATTTTTCACTTTTTATTTTTTCAACAACAATATGTGGTGAAAACCTTCTTATTGACCGTTTGGATTATCACTTGAATACATACGTAGTTCACAGAAAAATAAGACGTGAATGGCAATTTTTGAACCTCCACTCCTTGCACACTTGTTTTGAATATGCTACACCCTTTTTTTACCTCTTCAAATTGGTGTGTTGGGAAATAACATCATGCTTAAGACAATGGTAAAAGATTTAGACCTTGTACAATACAAAAAATTGGTACAAAGTGAAGTCAAAGTCTACTGATGTACTCAACGCAGGGAAGAAAATGAACCATTGTTTTGACTTTAAACACTAAAATCTATCAATTCGTGTGGTGGATTGCAACCAAACTTTGATGGCATGTTTATATAAAAGTATATTTTAAGATCTTACGGTTGAAAATCCGAAATTCACTTTATAATGTGATTTTCATGTCTCTTTTTGGCAGTGGCAGTTTTGGACTGGTTTTAGAGCGAAAGTGGTCGTGGTCCTTTAGGGGTTAAAACCCTTTATCCCTTAAAGGTCTCTGGGGACCATATATACGGTAACATATTTTACTCTTAGAATACAAAAAAATGTATTTAGCATATTAACAAGACATATACCTTTGAAAGTTGGGTTGAAGATTCCTCAACTATTACTTTTCATTTGGAGGTCATTTCAATATCTGGTCCTTATCATGTTCAAATACGGCCCCAGGGCCCATACATGTCGAATACATGACCATTTTGCACCTTCTCAAACACATAGTCGGTGCAAAAATGATCTAAAATTGAAATACTACATGTCATTGGATTAAGCTCAACATAAATACAAACTTTTGTAACTATTGTATATATCAATTTTTACAACTTGTATGTTAAATACACTAAAATCAATCATGTTGCAATCAAATGTGGCTTCTCAAACCTTTGAGGGTTAAACCTCACAATGTACTGTTGTGGCCAAATTAATACATGATGTGTTCTCCAAATATGCGGATGTAGAGGATAATACAAGTGTCTTGGAGTTTTAGATGAGTGAGTCAATGTAGATACTACGATAGCTTACTGCAAGTTAGTGTAGATTTTATGACTATCGTGGATCATTCAAGAGTTAAGTTGTGAAATTAGTATTGTGATGAGGTCTTGGAGGAGCTGGAACTAGAAAACTAAAAACAAAAGAGAGAGGAAATCATTATTTATTGTGGTTCATTGTTTAATGCATTTGGTATGCTCTACTTCTTTGCTTTGTTGAAAGTCTTAATTAGGTGACTACAATGTTACAATTAAAAGTAGACCGTTTACATTCGGGGCTTCTTCTCTGCTGCTGGTTATCTACTAATGAGAAATATTGCAAATATTTCCTTCACTTTCTCATGTCCGAGTTGCTACTTGCGTTTATATGTCTTCTGCAGTCCTGCATTCTTCTTGTATTCTTGTTCAACTTTTCTTTACTTCAAGGGTGCCTCGGTGATGGGACATTTATATGATCTGAGTCTTTTGATAATCATGGAAGTTCTCTTGCAAGCTGGTTTGCTCACCTCTAACCTATCTGAATTATCGTTGTAGGAGAACCAAACGGTGCCTTGGTGGGAGGGCTAGATTTTGATTCGATTGTCACTTGGAGAAGGATGCATGAAGGGCTTCACCAACGAGGTGCGCTCTTCGGGCTTTTGTTTTTGGGATTTGCCATTTAGTGAGCTTGTTTTCCTTGCACAGAAGTTTCTGCAGGGAATGATGAGATTGCAGAGTGAAAGACAAAGAATAGTAGGTGACAATTTCAAACGAATCACCATTAAAGGTAAGGTAGCATGGGTGACATCTAAGGCTCGCTGACAGGACCGTGGCTGTTGTTGAGATGTTGAGAGAAATTGCATGGTGGTCTAAGGCCCGTTTTACACTATGGTGGAGAACTCTATCGGCCAAGAATTCAAGGGAAATGGAGCAATATGATTGGAGAACAATTTGTTCTTCACCGGATTGGGTATACACTATGACCAAAACTTGACCGGTGAAGAACTTCAAGCATGGATGAAAAAAAGACATGGATGCCTACGTCGCAATACCTTTTTGAAGAGTTCCTTTCCCCTGGATTAGTTTCTTGTCTTACCTCAACCCCGGACAAGAAACCAAACCACTGGAGAAGAAGAACTTACTTAAAATATTCTTCCCTCTGCAAATTTGTTGAATTTTACTACAGTTCAAGTTCTTGCTTCTTCTTCCATGAGTGTCTATTTTAAAAAGAATTGTTGGTTAAGTTGCGCATTTTAGTGTAGCTTATATGGTACAAATTTCAAGTCAATTCGATTAGTATTGAGTGAATTACAAGTATTTTATTGGAAGGGGATTCTACAAAAGAATTCAGGGTCAGTTTTGAATACTGCAACTTTGGCGTGCTGTAACTTCTTGGTGGAAGGTCTTTAGCCAACACTTTTTTTTTTTCAGAGATGCGCATTTTTGTTTAGTCTGTGTGGTATAATTTTCAAGTCAGTTTGATTAGTATTGAGTGAGTTACGTGCATGTTAGTGGAAGGGAATTCTGCCAAAACATTGAGGGTCAGTTTTGAACACTGCTACTTCGGCGTACTGTAACTTCTTGGTGGAAGATTCTTTTCCAACAATTGATATATTTGAAGTTGCGTTTTTTTTCTTGTTTCTGTGGTACAAATTTCAGGTCAGTTCCATAAGTATTGAGTGTGTTACGTGCATTTTAGTGGAAGAGGTTTTGCCAAAAAAGTTCAGGGTCAGTTCTAAACACTAACTTCAGTGTGCTGTAACTTTTTGGTGGAAGATCCTTTTTCAAAACTTGTTTTGCACGAAGATGCGTATATTTTTCTTGTTTGTGTGGTACAAATTTCAAGTCAGTTCAATTAGTATTGAGTGAGTTACGTGCATTTTAGTGGAAGGGGGTTCTGTATATTTGCAAATTTTTATTGCTATTGATTTTCAATTGTTCTTTAATTATTAATGACATAATTGTGGGGCTTGTGTTTCAGGTAGGAGTTTACTACTTGTTACTCTTTTTTAGATTTACACAGTTGATTGTAGCCCAAAAATTCTATGCTAGATTATGTTTTCTATACAGGAAGTAGAGTCAATCCGATAGAATAAATGGCTCTCAAAATGACATTGTATGTTGAATTCATGTGAACTTTTTACCACACAAACTAGACAAGTAGGACCATTTTTTCCAACAAGTTTTACTACATTTTTACACTTGATGTAAAATGTATAGATTATTAGATTTTGAAAGGTGATTGCGGCCAAAAATGCATGGAGAAGAAGAAGAATAACGCCGGCCTCCTAAGGGGGCCGGCGTGAATAAAGTGTCTGTTCGTTCCACTTACTAAGACCATGCCTATAGGACAAGGAAAAGTAAGCTGGAACTACTCCCCTCTCTCGAGGGTAGACACTATGTAACAAGAGCCAAAGAACCTCAGACCAATCAACCAACCAACCAATCTCAAACAAAGCACCTAGCCAACTAACCAACCACCCACCAAGCAAGCAATCACAAACCTTAAAACCAACTAGCCATGATGAATCAGAGAGGAGGAAGAGTTTAAGGGGGGTCCTGAGTATCGGGGAGGGTTTGGTTGTTTTCGATTTTGCGTTTGTGCAGAAGAATGGACATGGCATATTGAATAGCAATGGTATTAATGTTTTTAAAGGTGGTTTTAATTGTTTCAATGGATATTTTGAAGGCATTTTCAAGAGTACTACATGGAGAACCTTATAACATTTAGGTAGATGGGAGATATCCGTCCTTTGTTCAAAGAAATCAAAAGCCAATTTGGAAAATGATTTTTCATCTACAAAGAGTTGGTGCATTGAAAAAATTATAAGGAAAAGACAAGATGACATTGGCAAAAAGCGGGAATGAAATTTTAAAAAATAAAATTCATTGATGGTACATGTTTTATTTAGAATAGTTGCTTTTGAGTTTGACCTTATATTTGGACATCAATTGTTGTCAAAGTATATCTTATTTTTATTTTTATTTTTATATTGACATCTTTTGAGATTTCATTTACACACTCGTCTAATGTGCAAAAATCATTTCATTTCTATTAGTTGGATCAACTATTGTCCACATAACAAAACAATGTCCTAAAGTTTCATACTAATACTTTTTTCAAATTATGTGTTATTTTTCATATTACATTTTTATAATTATTGTATTGAAAATATTTTATACCAACTTCATATCATCTTTTTACGATATGATCTCAAGAAGGATTGAAACAATATTGATTTTATGTCAATATTGATATGGAATGCGATTATGACCTATATGGAATCTATATGACCATAAGAAACTTATATCTTTGATATATTCTACATATGAACAAAAGTGCCTTCTATATTCCTGATGTACTTTTGGTAAATAAATTTTGATCAACCAAATCGTTTTTTTTTTAAGTATAAAAATTATAAACTACAACTCACAGTAAGCACATAGATGTGTTGTTACTTAGTCTAATGTCAACGTCAACAAGCCTTATGTGATAATTGAAGAAAAGGCAAACAAATAATTGAAAGGTTTGAAACAAATCAATTATAACATGGTTGTGTGTGCTAACAACATGTATATTGTATTTATGTCAAAATTTTTACCACACAAACTAGACAAGTAGGGGCTTTTTCCCAAACAACTGTTACTACATTTGGACATTTGATCCAAAAGATATAAATTTTTGTAGTTCAACGGAGCCCATAATGTACATAATATGTCCATGGGGACCATTATAAATTGTGGTTACCATTGGCTAGCATAAACTTTCTTGGTGGTGAAGTTCACCGGTGGTCTTCACTTTGTGAAATTGGTTGGTGGACTTCACCGTTGGGTGTTTACACTACTAACCGGTCAAGACTTCCTCATGTATTACTTTATTCTTTTTTTGTCTTGTCCAACATCCACGGCTCCCCTCAAATTAACCATGTCCTGGCCAAGACTTCTGGACCAGCCGGTGGAGTTCTCCACCGTAGTGTAAAACCCCCCTGAAGCAAGCGGTGATCTTTGAAACATTTTGTAAGTGAACTGCATGAGATACAGACTTCACTGTTGACCCTCTGTCACACGGCTTGCTCAAGTCAACCTACAGGTGGATACCATTGTAGTTCCGTTTTGATAGCCCCGAAAAGAAGCAATTGTATTTTTGAATTATTCTGATCCTACCTCACGCCCTATTGCACCACCCTAGTGCCCCACCCTAGTGCCCCACCCTAGTGCCCCATCCTAGTGCCCCACCCTAGTGCCCCATCCTAGTGCCCCACCCTAGTACTCCACCCTACTGCAACACAACCCTTTTGATCCACCCTACTACCCCACCCCACCCCACCTCACCTCGAGAGGGCTAGCCGGCCAATCCTGGCATCATCATAAATAACTTCAGAGTCCAGACCTTGTGTTGTACGGTAGAATGACAGTCTCACAGTAAGTTGCATCGCCTTCGTAGGGTTTGGCTCGAGTCAATTGTGTCGGTGACGTTACTGGTCTATTCTTCTTCTCCGACGTGCCTGTCCAAAGGCGTTATTCTCAGACTGGGATGCAAGTGCGTGCTTCGATCTGGCCAAGTTCAGGTGTGTCATGTATGTTACTAGGCTGAGTGGTTGTTGATTCGTGTGGCTATTTATATATACTGAAGGTTTGTAGTAGTACTTTTGCTTAATTGACGGTTTATTGGTTTGCCTTATTCACCGACTGAAGTGCCTCTTTTTGGTACAGCATGGGGACACACTCCTTTGAAGAGGAGCTGATCAGCAGAAGTATGATGAGACCTTATAATATCGAGGGACTTCGGCTATTCGAACCGGTGCGATTCGTACCGCGACGGAAAGATTTCGGTACGTAAATCCTTGATTGTGCATTTTTGTGAATTCGTCTTTGGCATGGATGATGTCTTGTTGGTCGACTCCGGAGAGGAACAGGAATTGGGCATAATTCAGTTGAGTCGGATCAAAGGTTGATTTGTTTTCTTCGTGACGGTGAGTAGTTGGATCAAGGAATAGGTTTGAAGAAGATTGAAGCGGTGGCAAGTCAGGCAAAGATATCAAGAGTTTTGACCTCTTTTCTCATTTTCAATCAGTAAAATCAGCTCTAAATAGCACTAAATCACTACAATCAACTTACAGAGGAGAAAGGCGGTTAAGACCTCTTCTCTTCTACAGACAACTTCTTCCAGACCTACTATAGGATGTTCTAGTTAAGAGGCCACCAAACTCCTCCACTGATCTAATAGTCAGTAAGAGTGAAGAAATAATATTATCAAAATAAAAATAGGGAGTATCTTATTAAAATTTTGGGTAACTTTACTGATAATTTATTTTTCTGGCCCTTTTGTGGCAATTGTCGTGCAGAATTAGACAAAATCTTTGATGAGGTGCGTTTGCCACATTCTCTGGAACGGTTCTCCGAAGACTCGTAGTTAAGGATGTTTGTAGCATCTTGAAATCACCTTTTGAACACTCCAAGGAGAAGAGTCTTGCTGTTTGTCTTGTTGAGATAGTGAATACTTAAGGTGGCTCTTCTCTCAATTATGCACAGATTCTCAACCATGTTTTACGGTTCAATAGAAAAGATCTTGTAGAATTTGTCAGGCAAATTGATTCATAAACCCTTTTCTCTGTCCAAAGATCCATGTTTTGCTGAACAATAATCTTGAGTGTTGGATTTCGTAAGCAGATACTTGAGATACCTGATTTCAAATTAACAACTCAAGCAGATTGGGCGGCCTATTCAGAGTCCTCATTCCAAAAATATCGAGGGGTACTCTACGGCGATTTGTACGACGAGGAGTCTCTTCCAGAGGGCGATATTGTCGGTCCACTGGAATCTTTTGGAAGGTCACAGAGAAGACTGTTTTTTAATAGTCTGGGGACTGTTGGGGAACTGAAAGACTTCATGTTCAACATGAAACAAGTTCTTCACTTCGTAGAGAGCAGGAGCACATCTGCAGAGTTTCTGAATTTCTCCGTGTCTGAGGAGTTTCGCTCATCTCTTTTGGACGCCATGAAATCCAGAGATTGGGATTTGGTGGAAAGTATGGTGATGCCTGTTGCGGCGGCCTTGCCCAGAAGAGCAGCCATATATGATGCCTTCATCGTCTTGGCATCTTTGCTTCTGTCAGCGATATTCCAGTACCTGATGGCTCTCCTTGACAAGGGTGGTACCAGAATACATTCCTCCGACTCCAGAGAATTCAGATCCAGGTATATCTCTATTGTACTATTCCAAGGCGCCTACGTTTGGATCAAGTTCAGAGAGGTTGCTCCCGAGTCACAGCAGAAGCCCTTGCGTGGATTGTACCGCAGATGTAAGATCAATGATTTGGGCGTGAAGGTGTACTATGGCAACTATGAGCCCCGGTTCAAACCACTGGGGTCTGGCAGCTACATTTCTGTCGGATCCTATGAAGAGGAGGAGGATGCGAAGATTATTTATCAGATACTCGCCTTCTATTATGGCAGGGAGGTTCCGGGTGAGCTGCCTCTTCTGAATGGTTCAACTTATCGTATCCCATGCATGACTGAGGAAGAGCAGCGTCTTGATCCAGAGTCAAAGAAGGAATGGGCCAAAGGCAAAGCGAAGGTTGTTTTCGAAGAGTTTAAGGGAGCATTGATGAAGTCCTTTCTCTGCGGCTGTCCTTCGGATTCTCCAGAGGTTCAAGTAACTGGGGATATTTCCAACAATCTTCCTCCTGATGCCGGTGCACGAGTCCAGCTTGGCAACCAAAGTGGTGATGGCTTGGACGTACCGCTATCCCCGAACAACTCCAGTCCAGATGTAGGCCCAGGGATACCAGTTCATGTGGCTGATGACTCATTCAATGATCATGCTGCTGCTGCTGCTGGGGCCGGAGTCAGCGATGAACCACCTCTGGAACCACATTATCAGCACCACGCTTCGGAAGAGAATCAGGCAAACAATGTGAACCCTGATTATTTTGGCGTCCTACGCCTAGTGAAGGAGTTGCAGCGCCAGCAACAGCTTCAGCAATTTCTAATCCAGCAGCAAGAATCTCGAATTCAGCAGCAAGAATCTCGAATTCAGCAGCAAGAAACACGAATCTCTGGATTGGAACGCCATCAGCAGCTGCAGGAACTTCATATGCAGCAGCAGGAATCTCGGATTGCAGAAATGGAAAGTGAAGCTGAGTTCAGAAACACAGAGCCTGCTCGCAAGCGAATTTGTGTCGGTGTAAGCCTGAGGCATGATCCATAAAGCTGATTAGCTTGTAGGAATCTGATAGGATCTGTCGAATAGTATTTAATGGTTTCCAAAAGGCTTGGGGTGTTTTAATATTTGTTTGTTAAGTTAGCTGTTGTACATAATCCCAATCAATGAATTTCCTTTCATTCACAAGAAAGTGATTGTCCTCTATGTCCTGTTGTAAGGCAAGGTGAGAACATGTTTCCAGTGAAGTGTAACCATTAGTGTCGGACTTTGGACACAGATTTAACCCCAGGCCTTGTTATTGCTAGCTGTACATCATGCCCTTCTTCCTGCTCAATATCACACCAGCTTCGCGATCCCACGTCTGTTGCTAGCTCCCGGTAATTTTCAACTTTTCAGCCTTGACAATGCCTGTAATTTGTGGTCAGTTGAAAGAACGCGTACCACCTTTTTCCACGCTCCTCCAATTTGCACTACCGTACTCGAACTGCATTGCTCCGATGCTGACAGTTTCTAGCTTTGGCCTGACAGCAACGGAAATCTCCCTGTTTGTTTGTGGGAGAAGTTAAGAGGAGTGGTATTATCAGAGTACATTAAGGTCTACTTGGTGGCATCCAAAGGAGGCCGGGAACACTAGGCACGAACACAGGCGCACTTCTCATAGAAAGCAAATCACCTTTGTGGTGATCCACCCGCATTTGCTCCTTGTCCACGTCTTCCGTGAAGAGGAAAACATCACAGAAGTCGTCGATATCAATACACTGAATTTGAGAAACTTCTAGTTTTGGCTCTAGATCTGAATTTGATCCATCAAAAGGATATTTCTTGAATTTGAGTCCAACTAGTGAAATGCAGCTAATGATGTCTAGTTTCCATACCATTTAATTTTAAAAAAAAAAACGTAATGCTGAATAAGTTATTGCAATTTGAACATGGACCAGAAACCGTGGTTCTAATTTTAGCTGAACACAGAACTTTCATTGACACCACAAGCTTTGGGACTATAATGTCCACCTTTGGTGAAAATTTCAAAATTTCTTAGCATAATTTGTATTTGATATGAATTTTCTTCACTTTTTCTTCAGAAAATCACCATAATTTCAAAATTTCACAAAAAAATCTGTGATTTCTGTATCATAATTGAGACATGTGATCTCATTTTAAAAACATTCAAAAATTCAAAATTTCAAAAATTCAACAATTCACTTATATTTGATGAGAAACTAGAGCGTACAATAGATTGGAGATTTAGGTTGATGCCACGATCATAGGCTCCGTTGTTTAAGGGTTAATCTAATATATCAAGTGCAGTGCTTGTTGATCAGGCAGAAGGGCGTGCAATCAGTCCCCATGTGTTGAGAAAAGCACTAGAAAATACCGTAGCTCCGGCTCATAACGCCCCTAATTTTAAAGTATGAAGCAGATATGATGACTGTTGGTTTTGGCCAGAGAATGGCTTCATGGTTTCTAGAGATCCAAGTTTCATATCTTGCCCTTTGAATGTATTGTGGCAGTAAGCTCACATAGATTTTGAGGTTTTGGAATTGGGCTGAGGGTGGGTTTTGGCTGTCTAGAGTGTGATTCCGCTGCTGAGTTTTGAAACTAAGGTAGAGGCACCCAATTCCGATCACTTAAGCCAGTTCGGGACTCAAATGACATTGTATGTCAAAAACATTTATGTAGAAATATGCGTAGTTAGGAATGAAACTCAACAAATATTTTTTCAAATTTAATCACAAAGATTTGTAATTGATATAGAATTTAAAAGCCCAGAAACCACCAGAGCCCACAATCAAACTCTAGAGTAGGTGAGATTTGGTGCCCTCCTTCACCCAATGCCAATAAGTGAGAGTGAGTAAAAGAGAGAAGCCATGCCATGGATAACCAACTCATTGAGGGTACCTAATACCGATCGGCCTTGTTCGGCTTTCAGGCAATGCCACCAATGAGAGTTCAATTGAGGTGAAGCAACCCAAAATTGCACACTTCATGACCCAGTGCCGGAAATCATTGATGTTTTCAGATTTTGAATTATCGGTTTTGGGTCACTTCATGCACCATTTCATGCATTTGCCATTTTCATACACCATGCCATGCATACTCTACTGATCGGAATTGAGTGGCCAATCAGGATTGGGTGCTTCTACCTTATTGAAAACATTTTTGTCTGTTGGAATACTTGCAGGTTGTCCGATGAAAATGAGATTGCATCAATGTTTATGTTTGTTCGCCGGATTCCCTTGTGTCCCTTTAATTTATTACCGAATCCACGCTCGACAACAATGCTTGTTTGTCAGTGTTTTGCTAGAAAAAAAGCCTTGGATTGTATGATTATTTGGGCGAGTGAAGAGCACTTGGGGTGATATGAGATTCTTCATGGCTGATGTGAAGGAGTCGTGACACGGAACTTGAAGCAATGCTAGAGCGGCTTGTGCTTGAGAACAAGTTAGTCCTGGGTTCAGGGGAAGCATGGAGGCAAAGCGTTTATGCCATATTTAAACTAAATTTGGACGAAAAGCAAAGTCCATAAATAAAGATTATTTGTTGTAATCTCATGATGATTTAAGAAATCTCTCGTTGATTGCAGTTCAATTTAGTGAAATTCATCTAGAGATGTCAAGATGATACATATAGTCCAAAGTCCAAATTTGGCGTGAAAGTCCAAATTTAGTTAAATATGGCATTATTATTATAAGCATGATACTAGTTAGTAGTCCCTTGTAAACCAAATTTAATTTGAGGTAGTGAAGGGATATAATAATTTCAAAAACTTTGAGTGAAGAAGGTAGATTAAAAACCTACAAGTTTACATTTAAATTTTGCATTAATTTGCAATCCCTCCTTGAGTTGAAATCCAACCAAGCAAAACAAAGATTTGTACTGCATGTTGGAGTAGAAAAGAGACTTGAAAATTAAAACAAAAAAACTTTGACCCTTAAGTAATGAAATGTATAAGGAAATTCTTGATTTTGTACCTTTATAATAGAATGTAAAAACCGTTGACTTTGCTTAAAACAAAAAAATTGCACTCAAATCAAAGTGCTTTTTTTCTTGTTGGTAAATTCGAAGAACTAATATCATTCTTTTGTGCAAATCATATAAATGTTAACAAAAGGGGATAGCAAATGATTTGGAGTTACCATTAGTGCAAAAAAATTTGCTTAGTGTATCATAACGTGTTATTAGAGGTCCAATGTCAAAACATTTGAAATCTCATGACACTACAACTATGAACCATCGTCATAAAAAATGGTCTCTTGTGATAAAACATTGCAATTAAAATTGACATCATGGGAATCATCCGGCATACCGACAACTCCTCAATCCTTTAATGCCTAATAATCACAAGACCCTAGGTGAATCTATAAGTGTAATAGATTATGCAAACATCATTTACACAGTGGATACATTTAATCATCCACTTCACTGAAATCATTGTAGTTCACCAATGCCTGCATCGATTGGAGGTCAAGGAAATGCAAGGGAAAGCTCTTGTGCAACTCAAAGAATGTATCAAAGACTATGACAACAACGGCCCATCATGGGAAAAGTTTCAACACGCAGAGCACCAAAATCGACCTTCCCAGAGTCTTGTAGGCATTAAAGGGTTAAGAGGCAAAATGTCTTCTAGACAAGAATTTATCACGCAACTCAATCATGGAATAGCACAATGCAAAACAAGGTTGTATATCCTTGTATTTGGTGCTTTGATTGAACTACAAAGTTTAACTGCTTGTAGATGATAATAACCCCTAAAGGCCCAAGTGTACCTACGGGGTACAATTTTTTTCACTTTGAGTGTAATTATCTTTCAATCCATACGGTTAAAAATCATTAGATTTTAACCACATCAACTCATACAAGTTAAGAACTTGAAGATCCTACAGTTACATTCTCATGAGTTCATCATGGCAAATAATAATCAACGAAGTGGAGGTTCCTCTAAAACGCCTTAGGACTTTCCGGGTTAAGTATATTTGCGCTTCTCATTTCTTCTAGTCTCTAGACAATAGAAGGACGATATTATGCACATGGTCTTTGAGATTCTTTAATGCTACTACAATCAGCTCCCTTTACAAGATCATCTGTTACAACCATGAGCTCCCTCTACAAACCAGGGTACTTATTTCTACAAACCAAAGTACTTTGTAACAGGTGCTACTCAAACAAACAGGCCTCTTGAACTGCAAAGGGAGCTGACTGTATGTGAGTCCTAACAAATACTTTCATTGCAAAAAAGGCATTTCTTTTCGAAAATAGATTGGTGACACTAATTAATACTCAATGCATCATTGAAATTAACTGGGCCTGCCTTCGTTTTGTTAAAATGCATTTCACCAAGATTGCCCAAGTCTAACGCAATCTGTATTCTGCGCTGAATTCAGATGAATCCTTTCTGGCTATGTAGCACAAGATCTCACTCCAAAATATTCCGAAATCACAAACATCTTGTCATCACATGACTTCAACCTTGAACTAAATACTCAACGATTGCACCAGATTTGGATGGAAATTTTCTTTATAAAGAACAATAAGTTTTAGTTCCAAATGTGAATCAGAGCATGAATCTCCTCTATCGCACTAAAAGGTTGGATGACTCAGAACAGACCAGCAGCTCCATACCGCTCCCTACTATTCCCTTCCTAGATCTCAGGCATGCAATGTAGCCCACTATCACATCGCTTACAAATGAAACTCATTCATCGATGCATAAACCATGTGAAGGCGGGCTAGACTTCCTCCCTGAGCTCTACTATCGGTGATGGAATGAGCGGTATTGAGCTGCTGGTCCGTTTGGGTCGTCCTACCTTACAATCGATCACCGATCCGGCCACCACTTGGAAACACGAAAGTACGTGCACTCTTCCAGCTTCAAAGTGTGCCGTTTCACCAACTTCCGGATCTGATTCACCTGCGACATCAAAGAATGTTACACATTAGTTCTTGACCCCGAACTAAAGTTTCAGATTTCTCCTTCCTCCTGAGTTTCCCCAAAAGCAACAAAATTATCTGCAAAGTTTGCAAACCAACATCCAACAAGAAGTGCAACAAGGGAAGCTGCTCCAGCTCTTCAAGTACAAAACCACACTTCACATAACTCTCCATGACTTCAATGAGATGACATGGAAGGCTGAAAGCCACAGAAGTCGCATCCCACATGAACCAGCAAAGTCCGGGATTCCATACGAAAATCACCACCGCTAGGATCCAAATGTAGGACCACCGTGAATAGATACTCACAGACTATGTCGATGCCAGAGCTTGTGGAATGCTGACGAACTACTCCTACATCTCGAATCATCTAGCTTATCGAGGACCATGTCTCGGACCATATTAGAAATGTATTAATCGAATGATACAACTACGTTCTATTTATCGATTACATAGCTCAAACTAGTATGATCGGGATGTACGAAAGTCTGGCAGTATCTTGCAAACTTTGTTGGACAACACCATGAATTTCTTAGATGCCAAAGCTTGCGAAATACTCCCAGATTATTCGTACATCTTGATTCATCTAGCTTATCAGCTTCCAAACTCAAGCAGCACACAACTAAAGCCTGCTACCAAACTCAAGCACCACACAACTCAGACTCAGCAAGCACACAACTCAAACTCAAGCAGAACACAACTCAAGAGCAAGGGACGTTGAGCATAGAAATGATGTATTCTGGACTCACGGTGGAGCCAAGTTATAGTCTCCAACTCAGGAGGGGGAGAAGAGCAGGCCATGGCCTCAGAACAAAGACAGCTGTGGAGCCTGTGAGTTGGAATGTCGGCATCGTAGTAATTAAATTTCTGACGCATCAGAGAGTTGGTCGCGTTAGTAATGAAGTCGAAAGGCAGCAGTGGAGCGTGTGAAGCGTGTGAGTTGGAACGTCCCCATTGTAATAATATACTTACGCATCCAAGAGGTGAACCCTTAGTAAGGACACCTATGAAGTATTGACAGCACTGGAGCATCGCCAAAGACAGCAGTGGAGCCTGTGAGTTGGTAGGTCTACATCACAATAATACACCATGCATCCAAGAGTTGGTTCATCTTAGTAGTGACATCTATGGAGGTCATGAGCCCATTAGTCACCACTGTCACAGCCAGAAGGTGTGAATTTCGTCACGTATGCCCCTCCCATTTGAGCCACTGCCATGAAGATATCCCCAACTTCAGCGACATCTAGACATTATCGACTGCCAAAGTTGCGAGCATCTCACTGCTCGTTACAGGCATCTCACTGCTCGTGGCAGTGAAGCCTTGCTGTATTTGCACAACAAGAAACATGTGAACTTGTCAAGCCCCTCTCTCTTCAAACATGTACCTGCATGATGAATGATGCAGCCAGCATTTACCAGAGAGTGAGAGCTCTCAGAGTCCTTGGTAATTGATCATGTCCAGCTGAGTCCCTTTCACATCAAAGCCTATACGTACGTTGATGAACTTGTTGATCCATCAACGACTTACTGCAAGTTCAAGCAAGAAGTCATGAGTTTTTACATGTTCACTGAAGTGAGGTATGTGAGGCTTAACCTTATCACAACTTTAGATTGCTTGTGAACATGTTTGGAGGAAATTGCACATTTTTATAGAAAACTGAAAACATAAGAGAGAGCAAATCATTTCTTATTGTGGTTCATTGCACATTTCTATAGACCTGAAATTCGTAAGACTTGACGTGGATGTGTGAAGCTTTTGAGCTCGTCCATAAGTCTGGAGCATCATCCTGGTGATAAGGTGAGAGGCAAGTTCGCGGAGGTCTTCAAGTCATGCCTTGGTTCATAACATTTATTTCATGGTTTGTAAACCCTTTAACCCTAAAGGTCTGTTGGGACCATACATACGGTCACATATTTTACACTTAGAATACAAAAAATGTATTTTATATATAGCAATACATATTGTACCTTTGAAAGTTGGGTTGAAGATTCTTCAATTATCACTTTTCATTTGGAGGTCATTTCAATATCTGGTCCTTATCATGTTCAAATACGACCCCATAAGTGTAGAAATCATGACCATTTTGCACCTTCTCAAACATGTTGTAGGTGCAATAATGATCTAAAATTGAAATGCTATCGCTACGTGTCATAATTCATTGGATTGGGCTCAACATAAATTAAGTCTTTTGTAACTATTGAATATATCAATTTTTACACCTTGTATGTTAAACACACTAAAATCTATCATGTTGCAACCCAAATGTGGCTTCTCAAACCTTTGAGGGTTAATTCTCACAATGTACTGTTGTGGCCAAATTAATACATGATGTGTTCCCCAAGGCCCAAATATGCGGATGTAGAGGATAACACAAGTGTCTTGGAGTTGTAGATGAGTGAGTCAATGAAGATACTACGGTAGCTTACTGCAAGTTAGTGTAGATATTATGACTATCATGGATCATTCAAGAGTTAAGTTCTAAATTAGTATTGTGATGAGGTCTTGGAGGAGCTGGAACTAGAAAATCAAAAACAACAAAAGAGAGAGCAAATCATTATTTATTGTGGTTTATTGTTTAATGTATTTGGCATGCTCTACATCTTTGCTTTGTTGAAAGTCTTAACTAGGTGACTACAATGTTACAATTAAAAGTATTAGGTCTTTGTTATGCCATTATTTTTGTTGTAATTATGGACCTTGATTTACTTGACAATGAATACTAGAGGTTGATGGAATAGAGTTATATATGTCTTTGTAATTGTCTATTTTTCTATGTCTATAATACACCCCTTCATTTCTATGAACCTTCTTTGGCCTAGACATTCATCTGACATTTAGTGTTTGATATCAAAATGAATATTCAATAAATATGGTGTATGTGAAAACGTCATGTTTGCATATGATATTTTTGAAAATATTGTTTTAAATTTACTAGCCTTTTTAAGGCCTACGACCGAAAGTGTGAGGTGAGCTTCTGGTGATTTTGCATAGCTAACATCAATGTCAATTTAGATTATGAAATTGTAATATTTATATTGGAGATGTGGAGAAGTAGTACCTTTGTGGAGAAATGTTTTTTTGAAAATAAACCCTTCAAACTAAATTTACAAGGTTTTGAATTGCAAACAAGAAACGCAAGCATGGTCTATAGAGCGGAATAGTGCTATTGTAGAATTTAGATAGTACTATTGTAGAGCTGAATAGTGGCAATGCTTATGGCAGTTAGCATTGAAGGAAAGTTTTTAGCAATCTTCACTATTTTCACTTAAAAACGCATAGAAATTAAGGATTTCACTTTTTCTTTTTCTTTTGAAATTCTCCTAATAGGGGAAGCATGATGATTATATCTATCGCTTGGATATTAGATAAGACAAAAACAAATTCAAATAAAATTGCTTATAATTGTATGAGATCCAACAATTTATTTAGAAAATAAAAATATTTACCTAAATAAATGGCTACTTTCTATATTCCTCCTCATTGCAAGTTTATCATTTTTATCCAAACATAAATTGCAATTTTTAAGTCCATCTCTCTTATCCTAGATACCTCCATTACTTGTGATTTTTGGCGTGCAATGACTTAAAACAAGATAATATATAGATTCATAAAACTTTTACAATGTGTAGTGGAAAAATATGTCATTATCTTTAGTCAAAGTACAATGACCATGGTCGTGAAGGAAAGAAAAAAACTATGTTGCACTCTTCAAATGCATGTATCTTACAAATTACAATTTGTGCTGTCAAAGTTCACAAATTGTTTTGAGTGTCTTCTTGTAGTACTAAATTAAAAGATCCTATGCTAGGAAATAGTCTCAAAAAGAAATTGTCTCCAAGCAACATCTCATTTTAAAAAGGCAGTTTTGGGGTGGTTTTAGTGAAACATAGTCTCGGTCCTTTAGAGTTAATGTCTCCATACAAAGTTGGTGATGTTAATATTAAATATTAGTTGTCTGGTGAATATTACTTGGAACTCCCTCTTTGGTCACAATTATGCACAAAGGTCGCACTTCTAAAGATGACATTATAACCATTTGTATACCATGTGTCAATTTCACAAATATTTTGTTGATATAAAAGACCATCATCAATCACATAGTCCTTCGTTAGGACACAATCATTTCCATTATAACCCCTAATGAATTGATGGAGGATCTATTTTGGGATCTATATGGGAGGACTGATAGCTCACTTCGTGCGGACGATGCACGAAGGGTGTTGCTTTGGTGAGTGCGGGAAGTGCGGTGCATAAATTCCCCAAGGGGGATGGAGATGTCACGGTGAAGAAGTTGGCCAAACACATGCAGGATCTAACCCATCATGCATGGAAACCAAACAATAATTGCTTTGAAGTTATCATTAAAATATGGAAGGATGACGAAGATGACATTCTCTTTTACATTAAGGAGGAAGAGGACAAGTGGAAAGACATGGCGAGGTAGAGAGAGCTGGATCTAAATGTGGACGTACGACCAACAAGAAAGGTGATGACTCAAAATTTGTTGAGGCCGTTAGGTAGGGTTCCAAATTCATATTATCTTCAGTTAGCAAAGTCTTCTGCGGCTAAGTTGTTGAAGGAGGACGGAGTAAGACCTCGTCAAGCATATTACTTCAACGGTGTAAAAGATCCGAATCCACATCCTCGTACTATTGCCGGTGTGGTTGACCGGTATCTGAGACGAGAAGTTGTGATGAATTCCATCCGTTGGTTGATGGTGCAAAACAAGGAAAGTACACCTAATTAATAATTCCATGGAGGAGTTCTTTCGTAGCCATATAAGAAAGTATTTTCCGAAGAACAAGGATGAACTTGATACCTTTGGAATGCTTTTGAATGCTACTACGAAAGCAGCTTGGACTGTTTGTGTGCGAGGGAAGGTGTCCAAACTTGAAGACATAGGCTACCTCATCTTTTCCTCTATTAGGTTTCATTATGGTGACATTGCAACAGGGGGGCGTGTATACATTAGACTGTCCGTGGATGTGCATTAGAGAATTTTTCGGCTCAACGAGAGGCCCCCTGGAGCAATTTTCGGGCAGCCTCTTTTGGCGGGGAAGGTACCAAACACATCAGCAAAATGCGTTGGCAAGCACTGTGCCACCTTTCACCATGTACCGCATCAATGTGAAACTCCGCCAATCACAGATGAGCAACCAAGTGCTTAGGTACAATGTACGTTGTGCTATGGCGTGCTTGATTTAGGGTACTGTGAATATTTTACTACAACCCACTTGACTTCATCCACATTAAAATATTTGAAGGGTGTCCTAGCGAAACTGATTAAACAAAGCATATTGCTATGGCGGGAAAGTTAATGACACGGATTTAATCACACATTCTTGACAACTCATCATCGACTTGCTCAACAGCGCTTGTTAGGGAGAAGTCTTTCTAACTTCTTTGTTGCTGCTACAGATACATATTTCACCTCCTACAGCAACCATTCCTTAAACTAATATGCCTAGGTACAAATTGTTTCACGTACCAAAACAAGCTTTAACTCATCTACACAAACAAGGTTAACTAACGTGTTTGTATTTATTTTCTCTCTCTATATTTCTTTCTTTCTTTTCTTTCTTTCTCTATGTCTATTTTTATTTTTATTTTCAATTGTTTTTTTTATGTATTTGTCTGTTTGTCTTTTTTTCCTATTTAAAAAAAATAAAATTATAATTCATGAAATGATGCTTTTTGGAAATGATGCTTTTGAAAGATGAAACTTTTGTGATATAGAATGCCATTGGAAAATGAACCTTGAACATCCGAAAAAAAGCTAGTAAATACAAAGATATCAAGTTTAAAGAAGTGCTTCTATAAAAAGGGAACAAATCATGTGTTATAGACATTACATAAGTTGTACCCTGGCATCACACTGGGTATCACTACACCACTTGATATGCCGCCACTTCTACTCATCTTTGTGAAATTTAACACTAAATATTAACATGTAAAAATTTATTACCGCCAAAAGCCACCATATGGTTGTTGATTAATGTTGAAGTTCATATTTATTGTAACTTCTTTAATTTTACGGATCTCCACCTCATTCATTCCCTCATTGCTCTCCAATCTTCTTTATTTTTTTAATTTTTATTTTTGTTTTGTTTATTTAAGGGGGGTCTAGGGTTTAGGGTTTAGGGTTTGGGGTTTCAGGTTAATTCTTGTAATATTAGTAGGTGACTATCAAAAAATATATTGTTTGACATACAGTGGAAAAACTAGCAATCTTGCGTTGTCCATTGTTGGAAAGTTTATTCCACTATCAGTAATTATTCTTTTTGTTCAATTGTTGCTTTAATCTCTTTGTTGTTGTTGTTGTTTTTTTGGTTGTTGTTGTTCTTTTTCTTTTTCTCTTAGTCTCATTTTTTCTTTACCTCTTATGTATATATATATATATTTTTATTTATTTTTCCCTTCCTCTCTCTATGTCTATTTTATATAGATTTGATGATTTTTTAATTTTCCTTTTGTTTCTTTTTTTTGTGTATCTGTCTGTTTGCATTTCTTTCACGACCTTTTTTTTTTAATTCTTTTATTTCTATATACTGGGCATATATGTTTAATTGTTTGACATACAGTGGAAAAACTAGCAATCTTGCGTTGTCCATTGTTGAAAAGTTTATTCCACTATCAGTAGATATTCTTTTTGTTCAATTGTTGCTTTAATCTCTTTGTTGTTGTTGTTTCTTTTGGTTGTTGTTGTTTTTTTTCTTTTTCTCTTAGTCTCTTTTTTTCTTTACCTCTTATGTATATATTTTTTCTTTTTTTTTTCTTTTTTTCTTTTCCTTCCTCTCTCTATGTTTATTTTATATAGATTTGATGATTTTTTAATTTTCCTCTTGTTTCTTTTTTGTGTATCTGTCTGCTTACATTTCTTTCACGACCTCCTTTTTTTTAATTCTTTTATTTATATACATTGGGCATATACGTTTAATTGGGGATTTTCCATGGTCTGTTGGCAACAAGAAGGGTCTACTAGTAGGATAGATATTGTACATATGTATTATAAACTACAAATAAGCCTATAATAATGTGTAATAGTAATGGTATACAAATGCACAACACCATGTGGAATTTACGTAATAGTTTCCAATAGTCTACTCCATTTGTTCAATATAACAAAAGAATATAAAAATAAGGGATTCATGCATTTTTAATTAGTGCAAGGTCATTAGTGCATGGTAAGTATAGCTTGGTAATTAGTGCATGGTCAAAGATTGGTTTCTAATTTTTTAGCCACACTCGGATGTTGATAATACTTTTTGGCATCACAACAAATGATGAATATGGTTTATGTGAAGAAACGTGGATGCATTATCTTTTTAAAAGACTTTTTAAAACTTATTATGATTCTACAATTTATGTGGACAGACGTAATTTTTGAAATGCTAAAGCACCATAAACTTTTCCATAGAAAGAAAGAAAGAAATGCTTAAGCACTATAGACATTGTATTACAATTGCAAATGCAATTTCAAAACAAGTATAGTTGCAGTTTCAAATCCGCATTTCAGTGTCTATTGCAAGCTTCTGCCTATGGATTTTGTGATTTGGTGCTTCATCACAATGGGGCAATTTTCAAGGTACTAGACTTCCTTGCCAAGAGTGCTCCAATCTCTATGCTTCGCTCGGGCGAGCATTGATTTTGAAATCCGGGAAAGGAAGGCGCTTCACAACGAGGTCGTAATATTCTGGGATGACCTCTCGTGGTAGAAAAATAGAAATCTCCTCGCGAATGTGCAACACTGGCCAAAGCGAACCATGGCACAAGAACTCCAAATATTCTTTTGTTGTGCAAAAGCATGGAGGAGAATTTGTAGCTGGATCCACTGGATATAAGCTACCGTCAATCCACAGGTCAATGTGAGTTTCACCAGGTACCCTCCTTGCAGCAAAGCTTGCACGATTATCTTGACCTTCCAAAAGCACACGTCTCTTAATAACTCGAGCATACCTAGAACTCAACTTCACATTGGGAATGTATGTATTTGTAACGTCCCTAAGTGCCATGTTGAAGGGAAGCTAGAGAGATGCAATGCTACAACTTATAAGAAAGTTTCATCATAGAGTGAATCTAGGAAACTGAGTCTTTGCAACGAGATTGTGCTACAACATAATTCAGGGAGACATAATTCATGAAGACAGTTCAAAAAGACTTGGCGTTTGCCAAAACATGCCACATGCCATGTCTCATAAGCCTTCCTGCCATTTTATTTTGCTCTTTCCCGCCCTACTACCTCCTTGTTGGCATATTATACTAATACTTACATAGTACACTCACGCCTTCTTGGCATTTATAGTGTTAATTTTTTGGTACGCTAAAGCCTTGTTCCCCTATTTTACTAATATGGTTGTTTGGTACAAATTATACTAAATTGTTTCTCCTTCGAATGAAAGGATGACTCATTTATAAAAAAATGCATCACCGGTACCACACCATGATAAAGTACTTGCTCTTCTAACATTGTTTAAACCTACCACCTCCCCAAGCTCCATGCCACATCACAAAGTGTTGAAGGTTGATGATGTGTTTTTGCTTATATGGCCGGTCCTTTGCTGGGACGAAAGTGATGACCAACAGTCTGCCCAGACTCCAAGTACCACTGCCCAAGCACGAATATTCTCAAAAGTACCATGCCCGAAACTCCCTTAAAGTGCCTCTCGTTGAGCCTAAAACTTCTCTAATGGGAGGTTTGGCTACTGCTAATTGAGAATGGCAGATGGAAGCCAGGAGGCCAGGCCAGAAGGACACAAAGAATCTTCTTTCGGTTTGGTGTAGAAGAGGGTTATTCGGCATCGACTACATAGAGTTGGAGAAACCATGTTTGTTGGTGATTGATTGTTGGCGTGACGGTGGGAGGCATGGAGATGGTCATTGGGGAGACGACCAATTATCCGCAGCTGACATTATGGATGAGAAATATTGAATGATGGAAGGTCATCTTCTTGCTACCACCGGCCGTGTATGCCAACGAAGAATTTTTCACAAAGGTGAAGCTTCCTAAGGGATGTACTATGCGACGTGAATGTTGGGCATTTGATCATAACTCAGTTAATTTCTATGCTCTCGATTTTTTGAAGAGTAGACTTCTGGAGCAAGTAGTATAACCAATTGGCAATGTTGTGATTTGTATGCAGTACCCTATAGGTACATCTCGTAGCCCGAACTATGTTTCTGGAGACCTTCCACTTCCACTAGTATTCTTGAATCACTGGAGTGAAGTACGCCAACCTTCTGAAGTTGATTCACTTAAAAGATCTCTATTAGAGCTGGCAAGACTAGTCGGCACATACTTGTCATGAGTTTGGATTTTAGTGGCATGAAACATATCTACGGCCATTTCCACGATTCTTTAAGGAGATTTCCAGCGATCTGAGATTTTTATCATTGATGATTGTACAGACAAAGTCCATTCTTGTAAAATGAGTTGTCTGACAATTTTCAAGGACAACGGTTGATCAGGACTGATGGAACAAATACTGCTTGTAATATCATACATGAGACCGAAGAGGCGGTTGATGGAGTGAAGAATGAAGACGACAATGAGGATGGAGGTGGTTTACAAAAGAGATTGCCATGTTCAGGTACCGCTAAAGATTCCTCATCTCATAATACAATAGCTCGAGCTTCAGGACTTCAAACACCGATGAAGATGAAGTGAACTAGTCTCCTCCAAGAGTGAGGATTTCATCAACGTAGCCAGCGGTGGGTGATACTTAAGGGAGACGTTTGCAACACCTGTAGAGAGGATGCAAGAGTGCATGTTAGTTTGGCGGCAGTGGCACTAGGGGGGCGTACATTTGATAGTTCTAGGCTTGAGATGAGAGAAGAAGAATCGGACTCAACGACATTATTTTGGTGTAGAGGAGGATTCTACAGCCTTTGATGCCTTCTCAATTAGAGCTAACATTGGAGACACATGAGACGTTCGGAAGTACTCAAAGTGATACAAAGCCAATTTTGCCTTTTGTTCCAAGGTCTAGTGTATCCGAGGATATCATTGCATTTCAAGGGGCCTTCTTCTCAGAACGAGAGATGTCTTTTAATACAGAGGATGGCTTTTTTTACAATGATAACAGTATAAAACATACGCAAGAGGGTGTTCTTGGCAATTACCGATATGTTGAATGTGCGTCCATTAGCATTGGAGATGTGGAAGATCGTTTAGTGCAGGATCATGAACTGTCCCCTATCATAGGTAGCGCCATTGGACACGTGGAGAGAGTTGTTGCGCTAGAAGATGAACTCTAGCCTTGGAGCTATATACTATAGTAGAGCATGCACGCAGTATAGGTAGCAAATACGTTAGTATAATGCAATTTAAGATGTGTCTATCGTTCAGTGGGTGGTTTACATTTATATATTGGGTGGTCCATATGATATGTTTGATTTTAGAATCTCTCAGCAATAGTGTGCAATTGCTTGATTATGTATGTTTTTGCATATAAAAAACAATGATGTACTTTACACTTTCTTAGGAAATTGCATATATATTTTTGTATTTCATACACATTGTATTTATAGTGCAGTATTCTAAAATCCTATAGTAACTCATAATACATTTAGAATCTCTTGAGATACATGATAATAATTTTATATCAGCAATTGCAAACTAGATTAGAAATCATATATTTTCTAAAACATCGTAGCAAATGGAAAAAATATATCACTTACATGAACATAAAGATGCCAATGTTTGACACGACAAACACCAAAATCTTGTGACAAAAAACATACTAAACTCTTGCCAAATTTTTATGTTTTAAAAAGTTTTAAGCAAATAACTTGCGGCTTTCTACCAGCAATTAGTGCACTTGGCTAAGTGCATAATTGCTTAATTGCATGGTTAATTAGGAAAAATTGGAACATTTTATCATTCAAAAGAGGCTCCAGTTTTATTCAAATGTTAGTTACATTTAATATTTTGTATAGACTGTGCATATTTTTATGAAATTATTTGGGAAAGAAATAAAAAATATCACAACTTTTATCCAAATCTTATTTTTTCTTTTTCCGTAGCAAAAGAAGAAAACATGATAAAATCAATGAATTAATCCTAACAAATGACATTGAAAATTAACTTGATGTATTTAACTACCACATATAAAAATAAATAGTTGTAAAGCTTTTTTAAATACATAAAATTTTTGTATGATTATTATGATGAAGTCTACAAGAACCATATTGTATTTGAAATTTTGAACTATAGAATCAAAAAGAATAGCAAGTTTCACTTATCTGAACATTCAAAAAATGAAAACTTCAAAATTAACCTAATTTAATAAATCGATTCTAACAAATTATTTTTGAATTTTTTTGAGAACAAGATACAAATGTGGATAAATCATATTTTGCCATGATAAAAGAATATAAAAGACTCATATAGGTCATGATAAACACAAAAATAAATCAACTTTGTGCATATATGGACTTATCTCAACTTGACCCCTAAAGGACTGTGATAATTTCACAACAGAAACACATCAAATTATTGGATTCTAGTGCAATGGGTAAGGAAGGAAACAAAACTTTACATTTATAGTTTTGACCGTAAGACCTCAATGAAGACATACTAAGTAACATACTCAAAAAATTTCAAAACTTTGACTCCACGGATTGAAAGATCATAGTGTTTGAAGTCAAGAAAACAGTTCAATTTCTACCCTGCATTGAGTGAATGAGTAGACTTTGACTTCACTTCGTATCAAATTTTAACACTATACAAGGTCTACATCTCTTACCATTGTGTTGAGCATGAGGTTAGTTCGCTACACACCAATCTTTAGAGGTAAAGAAGAGGTGCAGCACATTCAAAACAAGTGTGCAAGACATGGAGGTTCAAAAAATGCCATTTTACGTTTTATTTTAAAGTGAGCTAATATGCTTTAGAATGATAATCTAAATAGTCAATAACAAGGCTCTCACTACATATTGTTTTTGAAAAATTAAAGAGTAAAAAATATGAAGATCTCTAGGTTTTATGTAGAAAAGAAGAAGCTTTTTTCCCCGCCGAACCGAAATGTGTAAAAATGTTTGACTACAATTAAAATGTCTTTTTTACAGTGTAGACAAGATTTTTTTGGACACTTTCAAAGAAGGTAATACTTTTTATGCGTACAAAAATCTCAATGTCAATAGACACCTCTAGGAAAATTTTGGAGCTGCCCGGAGTCCCTATTTCAAACTTTGAATGGTACTAACTTTTGGACCATGAATCCAAAAAAATAATAAAAATACCTCCACAAAGCTCTTATCGGGAAAATTGTCCTTCCAAGGAACACTTGGTCCTTTAGGGGAAAAAATGGAAATGATTGTGTCCTAACGAAGGACTATGTGATTGATGATGGTCTTTTATATCAACAAAATATTTGTGAAATTGACACATGGTATACAAATGGTTATAATGTCATCTTTAGAAGTGCGACCTTTGTGCATAATTGTGACCAAAGAGGGAGTTCCAAGTAATATTCACCAGACAACTAATATTTAATATTAACATCACCAACTTTGTATGGAGACATTAACTCTAAAGGACCGAGACTATGTTTCACTAAAACCACCCCAAAACTGCCTTTTTAAAATGAGATGTTGCTTGGAGACAATTTCTTTTTGAGACTATTTCCTAGCATAGGATCTTTTAATTTAGTACTACAAGAAGACACTCAAAACAATTTGTGAACTTTGACAGCACAAATTGTAATTTGTAAGATACATGCATTTGAAGAGTGCAACATAGTTTTTTTCTTTCCTTCACGACCATGGTCATTGTACTTTGACTAAAGATAATGACATATTTTTCCACTACACATTGTAAAAGTTTTATGAATCTATATATTATCTTGTTTTAAGTCATTGCACGCCAAAAATCACAAGTAATGGAGGTATCTAGGATAAGAGAGATGGACTTAAAAATTGCAATTTATGTTTGGATAAAAATGATAAACTTGCAATGAGGAGGAATATAGAAAGTAGCCATTTATTTAGGTAAATATTTTTATTTTCTAAATAAATTGTTGGATCTCATACAATTATAAGCAATTTTATTTGAATTTGTTTTTGTCTTATCTAATATCCAAGCGATAGATATAATCATCATGCTTCCCCTATTAGGAGAATTTCAAAAGAAAAAGAAAAAGTGAAATCCTTAATTTCTATGCGTTTTTAAGTGAAAATAGTGAAGATTGCTAAAAACTTTCCTTCAATGCTAACTGCCATAAGCATTGCCACTATTCAGCTCTACAATAGTACTATCTAAATTCTACAATAGCACTATTCCGCTCTATAGACCATGCTTGCGTTTCTTGTTTGCAATTCAAAACCTTGTAAATTTAGTTTGAAGGGTTTATTTTCAAAAAAACATTTCTCCACAAAGGTACTACTTCTCCACATCTCCAATATAAATATTACAATTTCATAATCTAAATTGACATTGATGTTAGCTATGCAAAATCACCAGAAGCTCACCTCACACTTTCGGTCGTAGGCCTTAAAAAGGCTAGTAAATTTAAAACAATATTTTCAAAAATATCATATGCAAACATGACGTTTTCACATACACCATATTTATTGAATATTCATTTTGATATCAAACACTAAATGTCAGATGAATGTCTAGGCCAAAGAAGGTTCATAGAAATGAAGGGGTGTATTATAGACATAGAAAAATAGACAATTACAAAGACATATATAACTCTATTCCATCAACCTCTAGTATTCATTGTCAAGTAAATCAAGGTCCATAATTACAACAAAAATAATGGCATAACAAAGACCTAATACTTTTAATTGTAACATTGTAGTCACCTAGTTAAGACTTTCAACAAAGCAAAGATGTAGAGCATGCCAAATACATTAAACAATAAACCACAATAAATAATGATTTGCTCTCTCTTTTGTTGTTTTTGATTTTCTAGTTCCAGCTCCTCCAAGACCTCATCACAATACTAATTTAGAACTTAACTCTTGAATGATCCATGATAGTCATAATATCTACACTAACTTGCAGTAAGCTACCGTAGTATCTTCATTGACTCACTCATCTACAACTCCAAGACACTTGTGTTATCCTCTACATCCGCATATTTGGGCCTTGGGGAACACATCATGTATTAATTTGGCCACAACAGTACATTGTGAGAATTAACCCTCAAAGGTTTGAGAAGCCACATTTGGGTTGCAACATGATAGATTTTAGTGTGTTTAACATACAAGGTGTAAAAATTGATATATTCAATAGTTACAAAAGACTTAATTTATGTTGAGCCCAATCCAATGAATTATGACACGTAGCGATAGCATTTCAATTTTAGATCATTATTGCACCTACAACATGTTTGAGAAGGTGCAAAATGGTCATGATTTCTACACTTATGGGGTCGTATTTGAACATGATAAGGACCAGATATTGAAATGACCTCCAAATGAAAAGTGATAATTGAAGAATCTTCAACCCAACTTTCAAAGGTACAATATGTATTGCTATATATAAAATACATTTTTTGTATTCTAAGTGTAAAATATGTGACCGTATGTATGGTCCCAACAGACCTTTAGGGTTAAAGGGTTTACAAACCATGAAATAAATGTTATGAACCAAGGCATGACTTGAAGACCTCCGCGAACTTGCCTCTCACCTTATCACCAGGATGATGCTCCAGACTTATGGACGAGCTCAAAAGCTTCACACATCCACGTCAAGTCTTACGAATTTCAGGTCTATAGAAATGTGCAATGAACCACAATAAGAAATGATTTGCTCTCTCTTATGTTTTCAGTTTTCTATAAAAATGTGCAATTTCCTCCAAACATGTTCACAAGCAATCTAAAGTTGTGATAAGGTTAAGCCTCACATACCTCACTTCAGTGAACATGTAAAAACTCATGACTTCTTGCTTGAACTTGCAGTAAGTCGTTGATGGATCAACAAGTTCATCAACGTACGTATAGGCTTTGATGTGAAAGGGACTCAGCTGGACATGATCAATTACCAAGGACTCTGAGAGCTCTCACTCTCTGGTAAATGCTGGCTGCATCATTCATCATGCAGGTACATGTTTGAAGAGAGAGGGGCTTGACAAGTTCACATGTTCCTTGTTGTGCAAATACAGCAAGGCTTCACTGCCACGAGCAGTGAGATGCCTGTAACGAGCAGTGAGATGCTCGCAACTTTGGCAGTCGATAATGTCTAGATGTCGCTGAAGTTGGGGATATCTTCATGGCAGTGGCTCAAATGGGAGGGGCATACGTGACGAAATTCACACCTTCTGGCTGTGACAGTGGTGACTAATGGGCTCATGACCTCCATAGATGTCACTACTAAGATGAACCAACTCTTGGATGCATGGTGTATTATTGTGATGTAGACCTACCAACTCACAGGCTCCACTGCTGTCTTTGGCGATGCTCCAGTGCTGTCAATACTTCATAGGTGTCCTTACTAAGGGTTCACCTCTTGGATGCGTAAGTATATTATTACAATGGGGACGTTCCAACTCACACGCTTCACACGCTCCACTGCTGCCTTTCGACTTCATTACTAACGCGACCAACTCTCTGATGCGTCAGAAATTTAATTACTACGATGCCGACATTCCAACTCACAGGCTCCACAGCTGTCTTTGTTCTGAGGCCATGGCCTGCTCTTCTCCCCCTCCTGAGTTGGAGACTATAACTTGGCTCCACCGTGAGTCCAGAATACATCATTTCTATGCTCAACGTCCCTTGCTCTTGAGTTGTGTTCTGCTTGAGTTTGAGTTGTGTGCTTGCTGAGTCTGAGTTGTGTGGTGCTTGAGTTTGGTAGCAGGCTTTAGTTGTGTGCTGCTTGAGTTTGGAAGCTGATAAGCTAGATGAATCAAGATGTACGAATAATCTGGGAGTATTTCGCAAGCTTTGGCATCTAAGAAATTCATGGTGTTGTCCAACAAAGTTTGCAAGATACTGCCAGACTTTCGTGCATCCCGATCATACTAGTTTGAGCTATGTAATCGATAAATAGAACGTAGTTGTATCATTCGATTATTACATTTCTAATATGGTCCGAGACATGGTCCTCGATAAGCTAGATGATTCGAGATGTAGGAGTAGTTCGTCAGCATTCCACAAGCTCTGGCATCGACATAGTCTGTGAGTATCTATTCACGGTGGTCCTACATTTGGATCCTAGCGGTGGTGATTTTCGTATGGAATCCCGGACTTTGCTGGTTCATGTGGGATGCGACTTCTGTGGCTTTCAGCCTTCCATGTCATCTCATTGAAGTCATGGAGAGTTATGTGAAGTGTGGTTTTGTACTTGAAGAGCTGGAGCAGCTTCCCTTGTTGCACTTCTTGTTGGATGTTGGTTTGCAAACTTTGCAGATAATTTTGTTGCTTTTGGGGAAACTCAGGAGGAAGGAGAAATCTGAAACTTTAGTTCGGGGTCAAGAACTAATGTGTAACATTCTTTGATGTCGCAGGTGAATCAGATCCGGAAGTTGGTGAAACGGCACACTTTGAAGCTGGAAGAGTGCACGTACTTTCGTGTTTCCAAGTGGTGGCCGGATCGGTGATCGATTGTAGGGTAGGACGACCCAAACGGACCAGCAGCTCAATACCGCTCATTCCAAGACCGTGCCCAGAGGAAGTCTAGCCCGCCTTCACACGATTTGTGCACTTATGCATCGATGAATGAGTTTCATTTGTAAGCGATGCGCTGGCGGGCTACATTGCATGCCTGAGATCTAGGAAGGGAACAGTAGGGAGAGGTGTGGAGCTGCTGGTCTGTTCTGAGTCATCCAACCTTAGTGCGACAGTGGAGATACATGTTCTGATCCACATTTGGAACTCAAACTTATGGTTCTTTATTAAGAAAATTTTGCATCCAAATCTGGTGCAATCGTTGAGTATTTAGTTCAAGGTTGAAGTCATGTGATGACAAGATGTTTGTGATTTCGGAATATTTTGGAGTGAGATCTTGTGCTACATAGCCAGAAAAGATTCAGCTGAATTCAGCGCAGAATAATGATTCCATCAGACTAGTGCAATCCTGGTGACAACGATGACCATTTCCAATTTAACCCCTAAAGTCTTTTGGTTTGCAATGAATTATGACAGGCTAATATACAGATTCATAAAAAAAATTGGAATGTGTAGTGAGATAACATGTCATTATCTTGAGTCAAAGTACAATGACCATGGTCGTGAAGGAAAGAAAAAAAGTATATTGCACTCTTCGAATACATGTATCTTACAAATTACAATTTCTGCTGTCAAAGTTTACAAAATGTTTTGAGTGTCTTCTTGTAGTACTAAATAAAAAGATCATGTGGTTGAAAATAGTCCCAAAAAGAAATTGTCTTCAAGGAGCATCTCGTTTTAAAAAGGCAGTTTTGGGGTGGTTTTAGTGAAACATAGCCTCGGTCCTTTAGGGTTAATGTCTCCATACAAAGTTGGTGATGTTAATATTAAATAGTTGTCTCATGAATATTACTAGGAACTCCCTCTTTGGTCACCATTATGCACAAAGGTCGCACTTCTAAAGATGACATTATAACCATTTGTATACCATGTGTCAAGTTCACAAATATTTTGTTGATATAAAATGACCATCATCAATCACATAGTCCTTTACTAGGACACAATCATTTTCATATTAACCCCTAAATGACCAAGTGTCCCTTGGAAGGACAATTTCTCCTGATAAGAGCTTTGTGGAGGTATTTTTATTATTTTTTGGGATTCATGGTCTAAAAGTTAGTACCACTCAAAGTTTGAAACAGGGACTCCGGGCAGCTCCAATAAATTCCTAGAGGTTTCTATTGACATTGAGATTTTTTGTACACATACAATATATCACCTTCTTTGAAAATGTCAAAAAAAGTTCTTGTCTATAGTGTAGAAAAAACATTTTAAATGAAGTCAAACATTTTTACACATATTGGTTATGCGGGGAAAAAAATTGCTTCTTTTCTACATAAAACCTAGAGATCTTCATATTTTTCTCTTTGATTTTTCAAAAACAATATGTGGTGAGAGCCTTCTTATTGACGATTTAGATTATCATTCTAAAACATATTAGCTCACCAAAAAATAAAGCATAAAATGGCAATTTTGAACCTCCCTTCTTGCACACTTGTTTTGAATATGCTACACCTCTTCTTTACCTCTAAAAGTTGGTGTGTAGGGAACTAACCTCATGCTCAACACAATGGTGAGAGATGTAGACCTTGTGTAGTGTAAAAATTTGTAACTGAGTGAAGTCAAACTCTGTTGATTCACTCAACTCAACGCAGGGTAGAAAATGAACTATTTTCTTGACTTCAAACACTATGATCTTTTAATCCATGCGGTCAAAGTTTTGAAATTTTGTGAGTATGTTACTTAGTAAGTCTTCATTGAGATCTTACGATCAAGACTAAAAATGTAAAGTTTCGTTTCCTTCCTTACTCATTGCACTAGAATCAAAAAATTTAATGTGTTTTTGGTATGAAATTATCTTAGTCCTTTAGGGGTCAAGTTGAATTAAGTCCATATATATACAAAGTTGATTTATTGTTGTGTTTATCATGGCCTATATGAATATATTATATTCTTTTATCATAGCAAAATATGACAAATCCACAAACTTTGTTGGGGAAAGCTGTTTGTTTGCCTCTTTGGATGCTAGAATATTTCTAGGTGAAGCCTCCCAAGGATGGATTTGCCTAAATACCCCGGTTGAGCGTTGCACCAAGCCTCCAGCTTGGAAGGGTGGAGGAGGGTAGGAACAAAACCTGCCCCTATTTTTTTGTTGGAGGGAGGCCCTATTTGATTTGAGGGGGGATTCTTAGGGAAATTTGGAGCCGCAGACCTGAAATTTGGCCAAAAAAATTCCAATAAAAGCCTCTAGAATCCTAAAACGGGCAGGGCCAGAAAATAGACCCACCCGAGGCTGAGGTTTGGTGCAATGCTCGACCAGGGTCAATAAGGAGACCCCCCAAAGATACATCAAGATACCCTCTCATTAACTCTAATTGCCCAAGGCATTGTACAAATATGTGTGAACCACCTTCTCTTAAAGCCGATGCAACCACACAATCCATCACACTAGATTGCAAAATTCAAGCAGTGGGAGCTTATGAAAACTTCAACTAGAAACCATGAAGGCCTATAAACCCTAAATTCCAAATACGAAGGACTTGGATAAAAATACATCTGATCACGTCTTCTCTTATCTAAACACCAAATACCGCCAAAATATGTTGAATGTAATTGTTTGGATGAAACCGTGGGGTATACTAGTTTGGGCATATAAAACAAATGGTGGGTATATAATAGGTATACATTTGCATCTATTTTTGTTTAATCGAGGATTGCCCTTGGCCCGTTGGAGACAACAAGCGTGTAACTAGTTTCACATAAGTTTTGAAGAAGATCTTAAGGTTATATTCTCAAAAGGTTCATTTTGGCAGTATTTAATCCTTGAAGAACGAGGTCGGAGCAACCATGGACAAAGTGTACCCGTTGCCTTGATGTTGATGAGTACAATCTACGATCCTTGTAGATTTTGGCAAATTTGACCAGATTGACTCCGTCCTAAATAGAAGGGATAACCCTAAATTACATTAGTTCCAAGGTAGGCTTTTGCAAATCCTGGGCACATTCCCATGGTTGTAGTTTATATTTGCAATTCTTTTGATGTTGTACACAAATGCAAGAAGGTAAGAAGTATGTAGAAGTAAATTAAATTTTATTCTCACCGGACTTATAAAAATATAAATGAAGCCATCTAAATTTTATTTTTTTGAATATGGGCAAGTTGGGCAACTCCAAAAACTTTTGCTAGGACACTTTATCAAATGTGAGATTTTCAATCCTGGCAAGTAATATTATTTCACTTCATATTGCCAGAAAACATTTCTTGTCTTTAGTGCAAAAATGCATTTTGGCCACATATTGTTGGCAAGGCACCAAAAAAACTTCTTCTTTTCCACATAAAAGTTAGAGATCTTCATTTTTTATTTTTTTTATTTTTTTACAACAAATATGTGGTGTAAACCTTCTTATTGATCTTTTGGATTATCATTCTAAACCAAATTAAGTTCACAAGAAAGTAAAACGTGAATTGGGATATTTGAAACCTCCACTCTTAGCACAATTGTTTTGAATATGCTACGCCTATTCTTTATCTCAAATTGTTTGTGTACAAGGAACTCATATCATGCTTTGAGCCTTTGCCCCTAATTTTCTTAACAATTCCACACCAAAAACACTTCAAAACTATTCATTTTAGTGCAATGAGTAAGGAAGGAAATCAAAGATTGAATTTCTAGTTTAAATTGTATGATCCCACTTAAAACCTGATAAATGATGTACTCAGAAACTTTCATCATTTTTGACCACACGGATTGAAAGATTGCAGTGTTTGATGTAGAAAAAATGGTTCATTTTCATCCTTGCGTTGAGTGGATCATGAGGCTTTGACTTCATTTGGTGTCAATATTTTGCACTACACAAGGTCTAAATTTTATGTCATCACGTTGATCATGATATTCAATTATTTAACACCAATTTTTAGAGGTTGAAAAGGGGTGTAGCATATTTTAAAAATTGTGACAGGATTGGAGGTTCAAAAAGTGCCAGTTTACATTTTGATTTTTGGCAACAAAATATGTTTTAGAATGATAATCCAAGTGGTCAATAAGAAGTTTTACATCATGTCCTCTAATAGAAAAAAAGAAAGATATAAAGATCTCAAAGTTTTTATGTGGAAAAGAAGAAGTTTTTTGGTTCCTTGCCTGACAATGTGTGGCAATGTGTGAAAATCTTTGACTTGGGATAAAATGCATTTTTTCACTAAGGACAAGAATTGTATTTGACAAATTTGTGAAAGGAAATAAGATTACTTGCTAGTATCGAAAATCTCAGATTTGCTAAAGTGTCCTAGCAAAAGGTTTTGAAGTTGCCCAACGTGCTTGCACTCGACAATTTTTCCTTTAAGACGGCATAAGTTTTTTTAATAAGTCCAATGGGAATAAAAATTATACTCCAACTTGCCTCTTGTCTTCTTGCATCTTTGTACAAAATCAAAAGAATTGCAAATATAAATTGCAACCATAGGAACATGCCTAAGATTTGCAAAAGCCCACCTCAGGGCAATTTTCATTTAGTGATTAATATGATGGTAATGCATTTAGGCCTTGTGTAGTGCAGAATTTAGACACCAAGTGAAGTCAAAGTCTACTGATCCACTTATTGTAGGAAAGAAAATTAATTGTTCTCTCTACTTCAAACACTACACTCTTCCATTCATTGCAGTCAAACTTTATGAAATTATGCGTGTATGCTACTTAACAAGTCTTAATAAAGATTATACAGTTGAAATTAGATATGAGAGTCTTTGTTTCCTTCCTTACTCATTGCACTAGAATCATCAGTTTTGAAGCGTCCTTTGTGTGAAGGATTTTTAGGGGTTAATTCAGCATATTACCAAGTTAATTTCAGTGTAACATATGCAATAATAACATTAAGTTGATGTTAGTTAAATTTATAGAAAAGCATAGAAGGAATTAACATTTTGTTGATCTAATATGAAAAAACCATATGAAAAAACCATTTCCAGGAAAACTCATGTAACCCTTTAAGGCCTATATACGGGTCGTTTTGGCACAAGAACCTTTGTAGCAAGCTCTACACACCACCTCAAAGGAAAAAATACACCATGAGTTAGAGGTGGAGGAAGATGGACAAATTAGGTAGAGGCACCCGATTCCGATCGGCCATCCAATTCCGATTAGTAGAGTATGCATGGCATGGTGCATGAAAATGGCAAAGGCTTGAAATGGTGCATGAGCGATCCAAAACCCATAACTCAAAATCTGAAAACACCAGTCATTATCGGCATTGGGTCACGATGTGTGCAATTTTGGGTTGCTCCACCTCAATTCAGCTCTCATTGGTGGCATTGCCTTGAAAGTCGACCAAGGCCGATCAGTATTGGGCACTCTACATGAGTTGGTTATCCATGGGCATGTCTTCTCTCTTCTACTCACTCTCACTTACTGGCATTGGATGAAGGAGGCCACCAAATCTCACCCACTTTACACTTTGATTATGGACTCTCGTGGTGTTTGGGCTTTTAAATTCTATAACAATTCCAAATCTTTGTATTAAATTTGAAAAAATATTTGTGATTAAATTTGAAAAAATATTTGTTGAGTTTCATTACTGATTCCGCATCTTTCTACATGAATGTTTTTGACATACAATGTCATTTGAGTCCCAAAATGTCTTAATCCTTAAACGCCAAAGCAGCCAAAAATTGGCTTCTCGGATGACATTGTTGGATGATACTCAATGTAAACAATTGTTTTTCATCCTTTTTTTAGGAGAGTTCTTCGTATGTACAAGCATTAGATGATGTTGAAATTGGCCTCATTGAGGTAATCATGTTTTATCTAAGAAATAAAATGCTTGTGATACGGATCTCAATATAGTGAATTTGATAAACTTCTAGCTTTAGCTCTAGATCTGAATTCAAGCCATCAAAATGATATTTTTTGAATTTGAGTCCATCTAATGAAATGAAGCTAATGATGTCTAGTTTGCATACCATTTTGAAAATTAAAAAAATACATAAAACTGAATAAGTTATTGCAATTTGAACTTCGACCTATAACCGTGGTTCTAATTTTAACCCAACACGGAACTTTCATTTACACAACAAGTTTTGGCACTATAATGTCCACCTTTGGTGAAAATTTCAGAATTCTTTTAGCATAATTTGTATTTAATATGAGTTTTCTTCACTTTTTCTTCAGAAAATCACAACAAATTCAAATTTCCACAAAAAATTCTGTGATTTTTGAAACACAAATGAGACATGTGATATCATCTCCGAATTTTTTTAAAAAAAAATTCCACTTATATTTGATGAGAAACTAGAGCATACAGTTGATTGAAAATTGAGATTTATGCCACGGTCATAGGCTCCGTCGTTTAAGGGTTAAGTGATCAGAATTGGGTGCCTCTGCCTTATTGAGACCATCGCCACAACAATCGGCGAGCTATAGGGATTTCTGCGAAGTGGAATCCTAGAGTTTTGTGCTGAAATGTAACCCCATTCTGCATGATCTTGAACCCACGTAGATTCTTTCAGGCCAGAAAAGCCGCATCGGCCTTTAAGGGTTAAGCGGCTGTCCAAAAAAAAACTCTTCTGGCAGCCTAGATAGTACCCTGATAATTGCATGTTTAGCAGACTTGCTATCGCATCTCCCCAGGTCCACGTGTTTGGCGCTTGGAAAAAGTCATCAGAACCCATGTTTAGCCGACCATGCACAGCAACGGATCTTCGCAGCCTAGTTCGGAACCACCAAGTTACACTGCTCTCGTTGATTGCTTTTTAGGTGGACAACCAAGGTGGGCCTCACCACATGATGAACGCTAGTACCACCACTGCCAGTGTTTCCACGTCCACAAGAGCTAGCGAGCGACTTCATGATCATCAGTCAACCCAAGGGGCCACCCTTGTTGACTACTATGTTATGCAGCTAGCCTCCCAAGAGAATCACCATTGCTTCAAGCTGCTTGCTGCTCTAGCTACTACAGGTAACTTACTCCTTCCGCATATGTGATGGCTATGTTTTCACTAGCTAGCGTGCCAGTTAAGGTCTCAGTGATGGCATCAGGTTTCAATTAGCCTTAGTAGAAGAAACTGAACGACACTTGTTTCACATTTTTTGCCAACATGTGGGCAAGTAGCTAGGTTGATCACGTGCACTAGACCTGTGCGTTCAGGTGGCGAGGAAGATTCGTTACATTTATGACGGTGATTTTGAGGAGGCAGATGTGAGATTTGGGATTAGAGGTGGTAGTGGGGGAATCATTGACCAGGGCCAGTGTGCTTGGAGGCAGAGTTTGCGATTTGTGGTGTCATTGGGGCATGAATCAGAGCTGGGAGCTATGAAGGAGGAGATGGAGAGCTTTGAGAAGGCGTTTTTCCTGCGGAAGGGGAAGCCATACTCGAACGTATGCTTCTCGCTTCCAGCGGACTCGGATGCTGCTCCGGCGGCGTCGCCCACTCGCCGCCTGAAGCATTCTTCGCATTGGCCCAAGTCGCCGAGGTCTCCGCACCGAATGTCCCTGGGGAAGAAGCACGACACTAGCATGCCGGCGACCTACCAGGAATCGGAGCCGACGGGGAAGTACGGCCATCGGATCACGATTCTCAGCATCGATGGCGGCGGTGTGCGGGGCATCATTCCGTCCACCATCCTCGAACACCTCGAAGGCTACCTGCAGGTAAATCCAAAATCCTCAGTCCAAAATTCTTCCAACAAATCTCTTAGTAATGGAGTAGTCACCTCTTTAGAACCTAGACTACTCTTTCTTCACTCTATCAAATAGTTCTTAGTTGAATTGAAGATCATGGTGGTCTCCAAAGCATTAGTTCAACAGAAGAGCTTGGTGGTCTTATCCTGAAGAGTTTGTTTGTCTCCAATCTCAAGTTAAGAGTAGTTTCTATAGTCTTTGAGAGTGAAGAAAAAGTTTGCATTCTGGGATCAATTCTGATAAATATCAGCAGACATTCCTTTCCTTCCAGCTTATTTGAGATTAATTGAGATCTATTCAGAGGTGGTCTTTCAATGAAAACAGAGAGAGTTATCTTATTTAAGCTTACGTCTGGGAAGTTGAAGTGCGGTAATTCCGAATCTAGAAATTACGACTACAACTTTGCATTTCGGTATCAATCACAGGTTAAAATCTGGAAAGGCTGCAGGATTGAACTAATCTACAGGGTTTGTTGGTTTTGTTGCAGGAATTGGATGGCCCTGATGTGCGCGTTGTGGACTACTTTGATCTAATAGCTGGGACAAGCACGGGAGGGTTGATCACTGCGATGCTCGCGACGCCAAGCAGAGAAAAACCAACGCGGCCCATGTTCACCACTCCTGAAATCACAGAGTTTTACAGGAACTACGCAAACACAATATTCCCCCAAACTAGGTTGGAACTCCCTCAAGTCTTGATCAGGTTAACGTGCCTACTAGACCAATTGTTATTAACAATATTATGTTGTGGTCAGGGGCCCTTTTGGAGCCATCCGCAAGAACATCAAAGCTCTCAAGGGACCCAAATACAAGCCTCAAGGATTGGAAGACCTTTTGAAGCAGTACTTCCAAGACGACAAGTTCCTGGACAGCATGCTCACGCACGTGATCATTCCCTCGTTTGACATCAAATACCAGCAACCCGTTTTCTTCTCTTCATCCAGGGTACTACTACGAACTTGTCTTAAATTTCTGTTACTTTACGAGCTCAAATCAATCAATCCTTAGACTTCAACTCCAAAGTTTCTACTTCATTGTGGGCTGTTTTAACTTCTGAACGGGGCATAGTTTAAGGATGAGGAACTTAATGAGAGAATAACTAGATATATGATATTAGAACTGCGAGACAAAGTTTGCTCATCACGATTCTAATATGAGACAATTCTGACTAATGCAACATATAGCATCATGTTCTACTTTCTGATGAGGTTTTTTTTTCAGGCCAAACAAGATGTGCTCGAGAATGCACCCTTGCGGTACGTTTGCCGGTCCACTTCGGCAGCGCCCACTTACTTCCCACCCGTCAGATTCACGCTTGTTGATAAGTTCGACTCTCAGAAGACGAGGGAGTTCAACATGATCGATGGTGGCATCGTCGCCAACAACCCGGTACGCCTTTCACTTTCTATTGCTCGCCCTGTACGTCATGACAGCTTTAAGTCACTCTAGTAATATCCTCTTCTAGCTAATGCATCGTTGTTTTACTGCGAGGCTAGGCATACGTCGCGATCACTCAGGCTGTCAAGGAAGTCAGAACTGGTGGCATGTGCTCCGAACGAGTTGATTTCAATGTAAGTGTTCATCATCAACTGTTTCTTGTTGAGATTACATAGAAACATCTAAAACGAGTGGACATAAAATTGCTCATACTGCAATGAAGGCGTGACTGTGTGGATATGGTGATGTTCAGATTGATTATTGATCTGTGACGACAGGGCTACGACGATCTTCTAGTTCTATCGCTGGGCACAGGAAACCAAACGCAAAGCTTCGACACAGATGAAGTTGCGAGATGGGGAGCCATCAAGTGGCTGGTGCACGAAGGCGAGACTCCATTGATTGACATGGCGTTCAATGCTAGCTCGGACATGGTCGACTACAACCTCAACCTCATCTTCAGTTCCCAGGACTCGTCCAAAAATTACCTACGGATCACGGTATCATAAAGATCCTCCTTTAGCTCTCCTCTACATGCGGCCACGCAATATAATCCTAGATTTTTAGGAGTCCGGAGCCTGAACATTACAGTAACTTAATTTGGTTCGTGATTTTGTGGAGGCTGTAGTACTGAACATGTTCTGGAGAATGAAACGAGAATGTGAGTTAATTCGGTAGAGACGGACTGGTTCCATGGCTGCAGACGGATGATTTGAAAGGGAACGAGGTGTCACTGGACGACGCATCG
Source organism: Bryoerythrophyllum caledonicum (assembly GCA_963971425.1). NCBI lineage: Eukaryota > Viridiplantae > Streptophyta > Bryopsida > Pottiales > Pottiaceae > Bryoerythrophyllum > Bryoerythrophyllum caledonicum. The sequence goes on along the minus strand of OZ020526.1, from coordinate 8,720,552 downwards.
CCAGCGAATTTGGAGAGGCTTGTGCAGACGTCGGTGAAGATTCTGGACGAAGAAGTTTCCACCCGAGACATCGATACCGGGGAGCTTCAGAACGTCGGCAACGGCGAGACCAATCGACAAGCTCTGCAAAGGTAGGTTTTCTGAAACCGGTAAGCCTCTCCATCCATTCTAGTAGTATTCTCTTGTGGTTAGAACTGACATGATGGCTCGTGACTGGCAGGTTTGCATATTTTCTATCAAGAGAACGCAAGGCACGGATTGACTCAAAATCAGCCCCTGCTCAAAAGCAGCAGCCCCCGAAAGAACCAGAAGCAGCAGCAGCAGCAGCTCCGACAGCTACTACTGAGTCGAAATCGGAGTCGAAGCCACCTGCGGCGCCGAAGGAGGTGGACCCGGGCGTCCCTGTTTCAGAACCAAAAACTGCAGCAGCTCATGTAGAGAAAGTTGTGGAGAGCCAGGTGACGGAGCAGCAGGAGCGTGCGTACGTTACTTACCCATACTACTCATCGCTGGAGTACTTCGACAGCCCCTTCGAGACGACGCAGTACTACAGCAATCAGCAAGCCTCCAGTTACTCCTACCCTGTCTCATTTTCGAGTTCGTCGCACTCTGGGTCTTCAAGTTTCTCGGAAAACAGCGATTCAGCTCATTCTTCGTACACGTTCTACGACAAAACGAATAATCAGACCATGTATCCGTCCAACAGCAGCTCCCAGGCGGCCAGTGGCAGATATTCCAATGATTATTTCAATATCTTTTCCTAGAAGTGGACCTAATTCAATTGTAAGATATTGCACTTCACTCTATTGTACCTAATCATTTTTAGCTCGAAATGTTAAGAAGTTTTTTCCGAAATTAGACAATCCAGGTTCGATCAAAACAGCACTAGTACCGGGACCTTTTCGAGTAAAGTCTCGACCCTACAGTTCATTGAACATTGAGCAGACTATCGCACTGTAGAATAGGAGTTGGACCGTCACAATGAATGTTGCTTTCAATCTTAAAGAATGTCAGAACGAATTCTACATATACACAAAACTAGATTGTAATAGACTAGAGTTTAGATAACTGGTTGCAGTTACTTCAGGATGGTGCAGATTGTAAATCCGAAATTGCATATGACTCATCAGCTGATTCATCTACCGTGCTCAAGTTCCGGCAATGCTTCTCTTCCGAGAGCCACTGCGCAAACCTCTGGAGCGCCTTCTTGTTGGACACCCCGTCGGGCCGCGCCTCCAGCTTCCCGGAGTCCATGTCGCGCGTCGTCGCCGGCCTCTTGAGCACGTCCTTCGCCATGGCCACGAGCTCCAGCATGTTGGTGCGCGAGGAGTTGTCCAGGGTGCCGTCCACCTTCTCTAGGTCCGTCTGGATGCGCACGTAGTTGGGCGACGAGGACTGGCTGTCGAAGAGGATGCCCAGGTTGTAGTCCACCATGTCCGCGCTCCCGTTGGAGAAGATCTCGATCAGGGGCGTCGAGGACCCGCCGCTGCCGCGGAGCCACCCGAGCACGCCCCAATTGGCCACCTTCTGCGCGTCGTAGCTCACGGCCTTCTCGCCCGTGCCCAGCGACAGCACCAGCAGGTCGCGGTGATTGGTAGTACTGGACCAAAAGTGATCGGCCTCCCCCTCGCGCGACTTCGTGGTGAGCTCCTTGATGGCCTGGTTGATGGCTACGTCCGTGGGGTTGTTGCACACGACGCCGCCGTCCACCAGGTGGAACTCGCGGCAGCATGCACCATCAGTGCTCCTGGTTTTGAAGTGCACCGCAGGCAGGTACGTGGGCGCGGCGGACGTGCCCTGGCAGACCTGGGAGAGGGTGGGATCCTCCAGCGGGTCGCGCCTTGCGCGCGCGGTACTAAAGAACACGGGCTGCTGGCGCGCGACGTCAAAGCACGGGATCACCACGTCCGTCACGGTCTCGTGCAGGCGCATCTGGTTGCCCACGAGGCGCTCCACGGCGCCGACCAGCCCGTTGCCGCTGTAGCGGGGGCCGCACACCATGCGCAACAGGCCGCGCAGGCCACACAGGTTCATTTTCAGGGGCGGGAAGATGGCGGTGGCCTCGCGGATGTACGTCTCCGTCACCTGCTTGGCCGAGAACTTGGGCCGCCCGTTGGCGTCCGGCGCGGTGAGCATGGCCGTGAGGAGCCCGCCCGTGCTGGTGCCCGCTATCACGTCGAAGTAGTCCGCCAGCGCCACCTCCGGGCCGTCCAGCTTCTGAAGCGCGGCCTCCAGACACTCGAGGATAGTGGACGGGATCACGCCCCGCACGCCGCCCCCGTCGATGCTCAGAACGGTGATCCGCTTCCCGGCGTGCCCCGACGGATGCGTCGGGTGCCGCACCAGCGAACCCATCATCGAGCTACAAATGTGCACAGATGATACTCCCAAAACTGATACGAACTGAAGTGGTAAGTCAGAGCTTCAAGCTGGATCTAGGTGAAGAAGTTCAGCAAGAGTGGTGGAAGATAGTGATTTGCACAACTCGGCATATATGGTACACCAATAATGTTCATTAGTGTTATGGCACCAATAGTGTAACTACCCCTATGACCTGACCTTCACTAAATGTCAATTTGTTTACATTTAGTGTTCAATGTCAAAAAAATCTACCTAACAAAATTGCTCATAACTTTTGCATCACAACGAATTTGAAGATGTACCATATACCGATGGAATCTCCTTGAAAAAACACATAAGCTAGTCACCTCACTCGATAGAATTGGTGCGAAACTGATAAAGATATGCCTCCTCAAACTTTCAACCAAAACTCTAGAAATCTGCCCAAAAATATTCGCTATAACTTTTTATTTAAGACGAATTTGAAGATGGGTAAGGTGCCATTGGAAGCGTCTTTTCAAATCAGTTCAGATAGGCACAGAAAAATCTCAAATTGGACAAAAATTGCCCCCGAAATCATCATTTGGCATGTGGCAAGATTTGGGTGACTTGCAATGAATTGTTTCATAACCAACACTAAATGTCAATATGTTAAAATGTAACAAGGGCAAAAGTTAGAGAAATTGGCAATTAGTGTTTAAATTGACATATAATGTAGTTACATTTGTAGGGTAATTGACATTTAGCGTTTACGTTCGTAAATAGTGTTGCGAACACTAATGAACATTATTGGTGTAGCTTGGTATGCGCGTCCTTCGAGAGAATGTCGGCAGCGGACAGTCGTACTCAGACAAGATTAGCCTTTGGCCTCCATAGTCTGTTGCTGACGTCGAATATGACGTCGTGCTCACGTTTTTAACAACCCAGACGTGTACTGTAGCATTGACTCGGAGTCTCTGAAGTCCTCGCGGTCATTCAGCACAACTTCATCAAGATGAACATACATAAAATATCAAATTCTGACACAGCACCTTCAGAAACCAGGGACCACCTTGTAGACCAGCAAGAGCAAGATCTTTAGGAAAAAGACAAAATTTGCGGCATGCATCTTCCAGCTAGCATGTTTTGACTGTCGCGGAATCCAGATGGTGGTCCAACTGGCGATACCGCACGTTAGTTACAATTCTAGCTTGAAGATTCCAGTCAGTTTAGTTCGGAACCTTGGGCTCCACGGATCCCACTCCAGGTCTAGCTCATCGGCGCTTGAAATATCAGTCCACGGATGTCTGCATGCGGAACCTGCCACGTTCAAGTAACTGTTATACCTTTTACAGACAGAAAACGGGAAGTTGCTGTGCGAGAGCTTGATCTTCAAGTTGTCGATGCGTTATGTTGAAATGCGGTAGAGTATGAGACGTGTGAAACTTAATCTTGCTACTTATAAATTTATCTGGAAATTACAAAGCATGCTATCACAGGTTGACGACAATGTTTTCTATTGCAACCGAGTCTTGCACTAGTATGGCATGAGTACCAACTGGGTATTGCACTAGTATCGCCTGCGTATTGCATGGATGTCACGGATGTCGAGAAGTGGACGGTGTGAACTGCGTAGGATTCCTTGTGAATATAGTGTCATACAATGTACATATTTTAGAAGACCACTAGATACAAGAACTAACGGATCTAGGGATAAACTTTACAATACGGAGAGTCATACCGAAAGCGTTCGCGAGGATGCTCACGTGTGAAAAAGGGGTAATGTGGGAATCTGTTCCCACAAGGTTCTGGAAGTTAACCTAAAAATCCAGCAAAAACAAAAAAAAATTAGTGTTAGAATGTTAGAATCATAAGTTTGAACTATAGAATAGATAAATAAGAAATAAGACAACATAGGGGTACCAAAGATCCTTAAAACCGTTTAGGAATTACCATAAATCCAAGGGATTTGGAACCGGAGAGATCACTCACATCCGGAACCTGCCGGAAGCATCCGGAACCTACCGGAAGCATCTGGAACCTGCCGGAAGCATCTGGAACCTGCCGGAAGCATCCAGAACCGGAAGTAAACCGGAGCCGGAAGGCACCCGGATCCGGAGTTGGTCAGGAGCCGAAACCGCTATTATGACCGTAACGGCCGTCCGTACACCACCGAGAGTATTAAAGCAAGAAGTTAGGTCTGACTCCCCACACTTCTTGGCTTACTCTATTCCCTACGCTCTTGCGTCTTGCCTTCTTGATTTCCCTAGAATGGATGTGTTTCCAGTAGAGAGAGTGTGTGGTGAGGTCAGTGCGTGCAGGTGGTACCGGAGAGACTGTGAGGAATCTCTGCAGAAATGGCAGAAGGAAAACCTTCCCGGACTACTCGTGGTACGACGGCGCAACCGGCGGTTCAACGGGTAGTCCCGATCATACCGACAGACCCGGAGGAGAAGGCCGTCCTCGAACACTACCTCACCAACATGGGCTGCCGAGGGCTTCTCGACATTGTGTGGGGTGCGAAGGAGGCGAAGCTGGTGGTGAAGTTACTCGGTGCACCGGACAACAAGTACGACGGCACCATACGAGCTCACCCCGAGACATGGGGTATTCCGGAGTGGCAGCGTACCTACTGTTTCAGTAGCGGAACCGTCAAGACAGCGGAGCGGAACGACGACATCCTCGGGGACGAGTTCACGAAGCAAGCCGACCCAAAGGAAGCAGGGTTGTCTATTGTGTCGTGACGGGGACAATATCCGTCACAATGTCACGATGTCACGACACAATGACGGCATGTCATTGTGACGGATCGTGACTTTACTGTGACGAGGCCATTTTGATGGCAGTAAACACAATTTTCACATTTATCCCTAGAGAGACACGTTGGATTTAGAAAGGAATCTGCATGCCACATGTGCAGACATGTCATCAACTGCGGTAAATTCATGTCGTAGTAATTTTCAGCTTGGGTTGAAGGAGTGTCCGCGCCAATCCGCGCCTCACTCCGTCATCGAAGGCTGTCCGCGGCCAGTCCCCGCCTCAGTCCGCGGTCAGTCCGTGGCCATTCCGCACTCAGTCCGCGGCCAGTCCAAACCACTGTCGCTTGTAGTCCGCGGTCAATCCGCGGCAGTCCGTTCGCTGTCCGCGGCAGTCCGCGGGCTGTCTCGGGCTGTCTTAGGCTGTCTGCGGCTACGTCCATTGCCAGTCCGCGCCCCAACCACGCCTGCTCCATTTGAATTTCAGTATAAAATAGTGTTGTTCCAAGGCGATGGTGCTCAATGCTGCATACTGGCTTTCAAGACCTTGGATTCTTTGTACAAGAATGCATTGCTCGAAATCCCAATGCTGAGGAGGGAATTGCTGACCCGTAGTTGGCTCTGAGTCTAGTGCGATGCCATGCCGCGTCGGAATTCCGTGGGATCTATGGTACGAAGACATGGGCAACGCTCCTTCAAGAGCAGCACGACAAGTGAAGTGTCGGTTTTGTTCTCACTCTATGGTTTATAGAGCTGACAGGATGTTGTCGCACATGGGGTACCGTCATCCTAGTAATCTAGGTCGTGACGTCCAATTGTGTAGGATGGTGCCTCCACATGTGCGTGTGTTGTTTCAAGGTTGTGATGGGATTGTTCCTAATCGTCCTGATGCTGCCAACGAGGTACCATTTTTCCAACAACGTGTTGATGACGAGAATGGGATTGGAGTGGAACACTTATTGATACAATCCGTGGTGGATGACATGGAGCAGATTCAGAACTCCCAAACAAGTCGTGGCATGGAATCCGTACACTTAGATAGGGAACCTCGAGAGCTACGTCAAACAACCTTGCCCGAGGGCTTCAACATTTCCAAAAGGCAACTCTTGGACAAGGCTTGGTCTAGTGCTTTCTATGAAGCGAACATTCCATTCAATATCATTAGGCACCCTGCGTTTATAAAAGCGGTTCAAGAAACTACACGTGCACGAGTGCCCGCCTACCATCCACCGACCTACAATGCCGTACGTACGAAGTTGTTGATAAACAAAAAAGTAGATGTACAAATGGTTGTCAATGTAGCCATGGGTAATGCTATATCAAAGTATGGCGTTACAACATGTAGTGATGGCTGGGACAACGTTCAGAATCGACCTTTGCTAAATGTTGTTCAGTCATGCACAAAAGGAGATGTTTTCATAGGCACCATCGATACATCAGGAAATTATAAAGACCACTTTTATGTTGCTTTTCAAATCCGACCGTTTCTGCAAATGGTTGGACATGCAAATGTTGTCCAAGTATGCACGGACAATGCTCCAGTCATGGCGGCCGCATGTTGTGACATCATGCAAGAAATTCCACATCTCTATGTTCAAGGATGCGCTGCCCATTGCTTGGATCTTTTACTGGAAGATTGGGGCAAAGAAGCGTGGGTACAAAGGATTGTTAAAAAGGCAAGGGTTGTTTGTTTATTCATCAAGAACCACCATGCCCCACAAGCAATCTTTCGAAGGTTATCACCCGATCTTTCTAATATTCGTTTGTCCAATGAGACACGGTTTGCAACAAACTTTCTCACGATACAACGCCTCCTCCAAGTTCGCCAGGCATTGGAGCGAATGGTGGTTGATGAAGACTGGGACGCTTTTCTAGCGGTATTGCGGACTCAAAATACAAGGGCACATGCAAAAGGCCTTTATGCACGACGCGTTATACGCTCGGATGGATTTTGGGACGTTTGTGTGATTTTTGAGTATATGGTGTTGCCGGTGGTACGTGCTCTTCGTGTGTTTGACGGCAATGCTCCCGCTATGTATCATGCATGGAAGGTCATGCGTGAATTGGGGATCCAAGTTCAAGGATTCCGCAATGCCCCGTTTTACTTGGAACAAGATTTGGCAACAAGGGCATTAGATGCCTTTAACGCAAGGTGGAGGCTCATGATTACTGACCTTCATTGGGCGGGGGCTATGTTGAATCCTTCTTTGCGTGGATGGGCCCCGTTGCACGAGCACGAGCTTGCGAGACCAATCTTGAATGGTGTTCTTCGGAACCTAGTTACAAGGGAAGATGATCTAGGATTGGTCCTCAATCAGTACCAAGATTTCATTGAGAATAGAGGGACATTTGCAGATTCCATGCAACCAAATGTCTTGAATGTACCGCCCCATGAATGGTGGGATGCCATGGGAGGCGGGACAAAGCAATTGCAGATTATAGCAAGACGCATCCTTGCTCAAGTATGTTCTGCTTCGGCATGCGAACGCAATTGGAGCATGTACTCTTATGTTCACAACAAATCCCGCAATCGTCTACAACATAGTCGGGCGGAGGACCTCGTTTACATTTACACCAATTCTAGGCTCCTTAGGCATCGAAGAGGAACGAGGGTTGCTCAGTGGCTTGAGTTGAATGGCGTGCATTCCGATGATGAAAGCAAGGGGGACGATCCTGATGATGCAAATGATGATGGCCATCATGTCGATCATGATGGACTTGGTGATTTTGACATGGACGTTGGTACTTTTGATTCGGACAATGAAGATTCAGATGGTGACGGTGGTGAGGGTCACCGTGATGGGGATAATAGTTCGAACACCATATTCATTATATTGGGAGATTGTGAGCCTCCCAATTTAATACGTATGTTGCTCTTGAGCTCTAAAATGTACCCATTATGCACATTCAGCTCGAGTCGAGCTGAATGTGCACTAGATCAAAATCATGGAAATCTCCCAATATAATGAATATGGTGATTTCGGATTATGACGGTCTTCACTTTGATGGTGATCGTAGAACTGGAGATATTGGTGTTTTTGAGTTTATCGAAGGTGAAGAACCACAACAAGTTCAATTGCCATCTAACCTTCGCGGGGATGATGATGGTCCGCCATTTGGGCAACTTTGTGCAGGACAAGGACTCTGGCATGAACAAGAAGGGGGCGATCACCACCAAGCCGTCCACGCAAACGTTGACTTGCCATCCCAGCCTGAAAGTGATTCGTTATCATTTGGTGGGGAAAGGCAACATATCCCGGATCACAGGGATGAGGAGGCCACTACACCGGCGTGTGATACGTCTCTTGTGCCATTGAGGGTGGTTTGCAATGGCAATTCCAATCTGCCATGTATTACGACTTCAAATGTTCAAGGGTTATCCACGCCTATTGGAGACGTTGTAGTGAATGTATCAGCCACAGAGGTTGATGTACCTCTCCAAGTTGGAATACAAAATCAACGGATAATCCGTAGTCATGTACTTGCGGGGAGACTTGGTGGAGCGACCACACGGGGGGTCGGTGTTTCATTGGTAGCACTTCAAAACAATCGCTCAAACATTGGACAAGGACGAAATCGTCGGCAATCCATTTGGTCGAATAATGTTCATAGTCCAACCGTTCGAAAGCAACCTCTCACTCCAACAAGTAAGCGAGGTCATTCTGTACGCAGGGGTGGAAGGGTGCTTGTAACAAGTGGAAGAGGGATAGTTTCGTCCTTAGATGTAGACATCAATGCAATTGTTGATGTAGGTACAACACTTCCACATTGCGGGGAGGCTTCTACAAGCAACGCAAGTACTAGTGGTCGACGAAGGACTACACGAGGGAGGAAGAGACGTCGTAAGAATCAAGGAATACTAATGCCATTTGTCAGTTAAGCTTACGACCCATCTGACGAAAGACCCAATATGGATGACAATGGAATACGTGACATCGACGGTTCTCGTCCAACAAGGAGGTTGGTTATTGGTCGAGACGATAACTTGCAATTGAGAAGTGCTACTCCACAGTCCGACGATGAAGAGAGCACAGATGAATCCGATGTGGATCCACGATGCATAGAAGAGAATGACCCAACAGTTCAAGTGCGATCTTTAGTGTATGTCTATTAAATTTCCCATTATGCATACTACGAGGTCTATTGATATTCTTTGTGTATGTTTTCCATATGTTTTATAATATACTTTTACTTTTTAATGTCATTATTATTTCAAGACATTCATCTCGCACAATAAGGTACCTAGTAAATTGAATGCGAAAAATATTTAGGAGTTAGCGGACATGGAGTGAAGTGCCCGCAGATATTGCATCGGACTGGCGCGGACAGGTCGTGGAATGCCCGCAGACTGCCCGCGGAATGGTGGCGGATTGGACGCGGATTGCCCGCGGACAGGGAGCAGACTGCCCGCGGACAGGGCGCGGACGAGGCGCGGACAGGACGCGGACGAGACGCAGACAGGGCACGGACAGGTGCGACCCTACAGCCGCGGACAAGAGCGGGCATGGGCGGACAAGGGCGGACAGGGGGTATAGAAGGGGAGGTATACGATGTTTTTTGCACACCTTCTCGCGAATCCTGGACGCTTGACGCACTTGCCTCCACGTTGACGGCGGTGTGCGGGATTTTCAGAGTGGGAAAGTGGTCCTTTTGAAGACGGAGATTACCCTAAAGGGGAATTTTTAGTCCTCAAAAGCATCAGCACAGGTACAGAAGCTGTTGAAGTTGTCAGAGATTTGAAGAAGCCGTGTATGTGATACTTTTTAACAATCTCTCATCAGCACTATTTTGAAGTGCTTGCATGGGATTAATTGTAGCACTATTTTGAAGTGCAATTAGATATAGGCGGCATAATCATATTAGAATAATTAGCTAGTATTAGAATAGCAATTAGAAGTATTTCATAGTGGTTAAGGGTTGTTTAAAGCATGGCAACCATGCATAGCGGTGGTGGAAGTGGTGGAGGTGGTGGAGGTGGTGGAGGTGGTGGAGACGGTGGAGGGAGGAGGAATTTAAATGCGCCAGATTTGGGCGCGGGTCCCTCAAAAAGAGCCAAGAAGGCTGCGGATTTGGATCTAGAAATTTACGGAGACCTTAATCTCTTGGCGTACTTCGGATGGAAAAGTCTATCGGAGCCATGGACATGCCAGCAGGCGTATGAACACATTGGTTTTGCTCACCTCGACCGATGGTATACTCCGGAAGTTCACGAGGATCATTGCCGAACGAAACAATTGACGTATGCCAACATTACTTCCGTAGAGATAAAATGGAGGTTTTTGGAGATCTTACGAGCCATCTCCCACGAAACACGTTGGCCAAAGGATACCATTCCTAGAAGAATAGCTGCGATGGTATATGCGGAGTGTGTGTTGCACAAGCGGGTTGATTGGTCGACACTTAATCAAGCTTTGGACCTCCCTGGCAATGTTGGGAAGCATTTAGGCGACGCACTTACATCGAGGTTGCCTATACTATCAATTCCTAGAAATCCCGTGCTAGAGTGGTTTAGCAGAAAGAGTACTTTGGTTGATTCACCAGGCCAACAGTTGCTAGCAGATCGAGCGATACCAAAGCCCCGCAATCGAAGGAATAATATTGTGCCGGCAGGTGAAGCGCCTCGTGATGGTGGTTCCCAACAAGGCCCCCAGAATGTGGCCCTCGTTCAACATCCTCCGGAAGTTCCCCTCCACCAACAAGATGTGGATCAACAAATCGTTGACGAGATATGGAATCAATGTAGTCCGAGATTGGAGGATCTTACCATCGGACATGTGACGGCAGAACAACACGATCAGTTACGTAGGGAGTATGAAGCGTACAAGGCTGAAGCAGAAGAACGTGCGAAAGAAGCAGCTCTAAAAATGGAATGTTTGGAAGCGGAGAAGAACGAGATGGTTGCTAGCATGGCCCAATTGCGGATTGAATTAGAAGAAGCACGCAATTGTAATACGAACTGTGAAGCAAGTATTTCCACAATGCAAAACGACATATTCCAACTCCATACCGGTAGGAAAACCATGATGTTGGGCACGGTGTTGGCGGCATCACGGGCAAGACAATGTGAGGCTGAGATAGCAGAGATTGCTGAAGAGTGGACATCTAACCACAAGTTGAGAGCCTTCTTACTTACATCTTGACCAACGTTGGAAAAAATGTATCCAAGTAGATGGGGTGACATGGACCTAGGAGTGACTACTGCCAATGGTAGCATCGACTGGGCGCGCATTCAAGAAGAAGATCACCGTTTTGATATCCATGAGAAGGGTAGAGATGGGCAACATAAAATATGGGCAAATGCGGGGACAATGACCACAGAGGGTCAAACTTGTCCCATTTGTCAATATCCATGGGGCCCGGAAGGGTGTTATACGCTCGGAGCATGTGGACATTCATTCCATCCACAATGTCTCATTGAGCATATGATCCAAAGTCGCTCATGCATCATCTGTCATTCGCCGTATCATGCCCGTCTATATTTGCAATTTGGCTTGAGAGATTTCATGCCGACACATTGGGAGTATCATCAAGAATACTTTCCAAATTTTGAAGTAGGCACTGATGAAGGGAAACCCGTGAAATGGAATTGGAGATTCAACGTATCACATGCAGAGCTGGTTGCAGCAAACGAGGCATATGGCACCTTATAAGATCCAACAAACATACTGCGGGCGGCGGAGGGGTTGTATCCTAACCAACTACGAGATTACGGTTTGAAGATGTTTTTCTACAATGTAATGGGGTGGCATTTTGATCGTGAGACAATATTGCATGGCCTTGGGCCTGCACCACATTACAACTCATCTGAAGTGTTGGCAATCACTGGTGCGGAATTCAAGCGTATGTATCGCACGGTGGAAGAAGTCTCAGAACTACACAATGCAACGGGGGACTTGGTTGCGGAAAGAACGTATCATCAACCCCGGCTACATAGTTTGGCCCTTGACTTTATCTTGAATGATGTTTCCCCAGAAGTCAAGGCTATCCTCGATGGTCTACGGAATAGATAAAGACCGGAAACAGAGGTGCCGCGAGCTTCTTATAGACCTCAAATGCACGGTGATGATGGTGCCTCCTCGTTGCGCTAAGGGTATAGAAGATAAATAGTGTTGGAGTTTAGCGTTGCTCGTAGTTATTACGGTATTGTAATTAGGCTTGTATTAAGGTAGAGTTGAGGGGAAAGTAAATGGGGAGAAAATGGAGAGGGGTAACTTGACATGTGGCATGGCCAAAGAAATAGGACAAGCCCATGTGTCTTGCATGGGATATGCAAAGACACGTGGGCGGTTGCATGAAGTTAGTGCGCCATGTGTCCCATGCATTAGTTGGCAAGGGACATATGGATGGACGCATGAAGTTGGACCGCCATGTGTCCCATGCATTAGTTGGCAAGGGACACATGGATGGACACATGAAGTTGGACCGCCATGTGTCCGATATGTTGGCAACAAGTTATGCAACCACCTATAGTATAAGTAAAGGTCTTCGAGAGAAGGCAATATCTCACTCCAAGCATTGTTAATACTACCTTGTGTGTGTATTCTTGTTTGTGCAACCATTTCTCTACTTCTTCTAACTTCAATAGGTTATGGGCCCACTCATGTAAGTTGCGAGGGGAGAGTTTGTGTTGTAAGGTTGTTTGGAGGAGATCTTGAGAGTCTTTGAGCATTGGAGGTGCAAAGGGGCTGATTTGGAGCTTGGAGGTGCACAAGTGGCTTGTTTGGAGCTTGGAGGTGCACAAGTTGCTTGATATGGTGCATTGAAGGAGATTTGCACGGCACAAGGAATGTGTGAGGGCTACGGTGGTGCACATTGAAGAGTTTGGACCTTGTAAGTGTTCAATCTCATTGGATATGTGAGTTTGCTCTTAGAAGGTGCTGATTTAAGAGATTGAGGTGCCTACGTGCACATTGGAGTCTAGATGTAGCTCGTTGAAGTGCTTGATGTCCATTTCTTGCATGTATGAGCATAGAAGGGGCAAATGTCGTTGAGTGAGGTGCAAAGGTTTCTATTTGGGTCTAGAGGAGTAGACTTGAGTATATGAGTTATACCTTTGCACATTTGAGCTTTAAAAGGACTCCTTTGATTGGTTAGAGTGTGTACATGCACAAGGGAGCCTTGTAGGGGCTGATTTGAGTGTGATAAGTTGAGTATTTGAGCCTTAAAGTGGCAAGTGTGAGTGTTTAAGGTGCATACATGCACCTTGAAGCCTAGAAAGGACCAAAGTGAGTGATTGAGGTGTATTAGTGCACATTAGAAGTGAAGAGGGGCTGATCTAAGCCATTTGAGTGTAAACATGGCTACCTTTGAGAATGAGAGTGCTCGGGTAGTTGACAAGTTCAATGGAACCAACTTCAACCTTTGGAAGTTCAAAATGGAGATGGTGTTAGAGTCCATGGACCTTTGGGAGATTGTAGAAGGCTCCGAAGAAGCGCCACCAAAAGTTGATGATCCAAAGGTGTTGAAAGACTACAATCGACGTGAGAAGAATGCCATGTCCGTCATTGGTCTCAATTTGGTGGACAACCAACTTGCCCACATCAAGAGTTGCAAAGGACCAGCGGAAGCATGGAAGACATTGTGCAACATCCACGAAACGAAGAGTTTGTCCAACATACTCTTCATTCGCCGCAAGTTCTTCACCATCAAGATGCAAGAAGGTGACGACTTGTTGACCTACATTAATCAAGTGAAGGCACTTGCGGATCAACTCACTTGCTTGGAAGTCCCCGTGAGAGATGATGATGTGGTCATGACGTTGCTCGAGAGCTTGCCACCTTCGTTTGAGAACTTGATCACCGCGTTGGAGACCTTGCGCATGAAGGACCTCACCATGGAATTTGTGGTTGCGCGGATGATGCACGAAGTGTCCAAGCGTAAGGAGAAGGAGGCGCATGGCGATGATGCGGCCTTGGTATCAAGGCAAAACAAGGGGGGCAACTCATATTTGCGTGGTGAGCCCAAGATGTGTTACAATTGTGGTAAACCGGGCCATTTTGCAAGAAATTGTTTCAAGCCAAAGAAAGGGGAGAGGAACAATGCAAATCAAGCAAAGGAGAAGGAGAATGCCAACCATGTGAAGGAGGACAATGACTATGCATTCACAAGTCATGATGGACCACATTCGAAGTCCATGTACAAGTGGATCTTGGATTCGGGTGCGACAAAACACATGACTCCTCATAGGGGGGCATTTGAGACGTACGAGGTAATACCATCACGCAACGTTCATTTGGGTGATGATAGTGTTGTGGACGCCATTGGATTAGGTGCCATTGTTGTGGAAGTGCTTGTGAGGGGCCAATCGAAGAGGTTGACTATCAAGGACGTCCTCCACGTGTCCAAGTTCCAAGCAAACTTGCTCTCGGTGAGCAAGCTCGTATCAAATGGTACGAAGGTTCAATTCAATGTCAACGGGTGTACTATGAGAGCTCCAAATGGAGATGTACTTGCGGTTGCACCTCGAAAAGACAACTTGTACCAAGTAGCGTTCATAAAGGTGTATGCGGCAGACGTGGTGAATTTTGGACAATCATCAACGAAGAATGGTGGAATGGAGCTTTGGCATCGCCGACTTAGCCATTTGAATGTGAGAAGCGTCAAATTGCTTGAAAGCATGGTAAGTGGCATGAACCTTGGTAAAGATGAATCATCTATGCCATTTTGTGAAGGGTGTGTGCATGGCAAGCATCATAAGACTCCATTTCCAAAGGATGGTGGCACACGTGCATCAAAGCCTTTGGAGATCGTCCATTCGGATGTGTGCGGCCCCATGAGGACGACGTCTATTGGTGGTGCAAGGTACTTTGTAACCTTCATTGATGACTTTTCAAGAAAGGTGTGGCTGTATACGTTGAAGACAAAGGAGGAGTGCCTTCAGAAGTTCAAGGAGTTCAAGGCGCTTGCAGAGAACCAATCCGGGCACAAGATCAAGGTTTTTCGATCGGACAATGGTGGAGAGTTCATCTCCAAGGCATTTCAAGGCTACTTGAAGCATCACGGCATCAAGAGGCATCTTTCAACACCATATACACCGGAGCAAAACGGAGTGGCGGAGCGTGCCAACCGCACCATAGTGGAGATGGCAGGGAGCATGATCCACGTTCAAGGCCTCAAGCTTGAGTTTTGGGCGGAAGCGGTGACCAATGCGGCGTACATCCGCAATCGGTGCCCCACAAGGGCTCTTGTCACCATCACACCGCAAGAGGCTTGGAACGGCCGCAAGCCATGTCTTGCACACATACGTGTGTTTGGATGCATTGCTTATGCAATGGTGCCAGATGCGAAGAGGGGTAAGCTCGATGCAAAAGGTACAAAGTGTTTGTTTCTTGGATATTGCGAGGGCACCAAGGCATATCGCCTCATGTGTGTTGAGACGAAGAAGATCATTCGAAGTCGTGATGTGGTGTTTATTGAAGATAGCACAAGTGTTAATAATGGTTTGGAAATGAGTCCAAGTGGGAGTTGTGAGTCGCCTCCGTTGGTTGTGGTGGACGAATCTTCCAAACCAAGTTCCTCGAATGATAGTGAGGATGGTGATTCCAAGGAAGAGGAGGAGGTGGATGACGATGCAAGCGTGGCGCCATCATGCTTACCATCTTCAAGCGGTGAAGAGGCAAGTGGGAGCACTCATGGGCCTCGATATCCACAAAGGGAACGGCGACCACCTGGAGAGTGGTGGATGAGCCACATCTTGCCGAAACAAAAAGTGGAACATGCCAATGTGGCGGCTCTCGAAGATCCTTTGAACTTGTATGAAGCCATGCGATCAGAGGATGCAAGCAAGTGGGAGAAAGCCATGCAAGAAGAGTATGACTCACTCATGGCCAATGGAACATGGGAATTAGCTCCCCTTCCAAAGGATCGCAAGAGCGTTGGATGCAAGTGGATGTTTCGCACAAAGAAGGATGCTTTGGGTCAAGTCATACGCCACAAAGCAAGGTTAGTGGCCAAGGGATATTCTCAAGTTGAAGGAGTGGATTTCCTTGAGACATTTGCTCCCGTTGCAAAGTTCAACACCATTCGATGCATCCTTGCGCTCGGAGCGGCGTTGGACCTCGAGATTCATCAAATGGATGTGAAGACCGCATTTTTGAATGACGAGTTGGAGGAAGACATCTATATGAGCCAACCTCAAGGATTTGAAGAGAAGGACTTTGAGCATCTTGTGTGCAAACTCAAGAAGTCGTTGTATGGACTCAAACAATCACCAAGAGCATGGTACCAACGCATCGACTCATTTTTCACCAAGGAGGGCTTTACAAGGAGTGAAGCGGATCACTCATTGTATATCAAGCAAACGGGTAAGTACTTATTGATAGTTCTCATCTATGTAGATGACTTGATCATCTTGGCTAGCCTTCCGGAGAAGTTGACATGGCTTAAGGGCAAGCTCGACACGGAGTTTGACATGACCGATCTTGGTGAGTTGAAGTATTGTCTCGGTGTGGAATTTGTGAGGGACCGCAAGGCACGCACCATCACCATGAGTCAAAGGAAGTACATTGAGGAGGTGCTTAGGCGTTTCAACATGGAGGAGAGCAAACCCATTGGTACTCCACTCGATGTGAATGTCAAGTTTATGAAGCTCTCGGAGGAAGAGTTTGAGGCCATTCAAGGTGAGATGGATGGCGTGCCATACAAGAGTGGAGTTGGATCATTGATGTATGCCATGGTGGCCACACGGGCCGACCTTGCTTTTGCGGTGAGCATGGTCAGTCAATTCATGTCAAGGGCCGGTCCTTCTCATTGGAGTGCAGTGAAGCGCATCATGCGGTACTTGCAAGGTACCATGGACCACAAGCTATGTCTTGGTGGTAAGGACATTGCTTTGAGGGGATACTGCGATGCGGATTGGGCAGGAGATACCAACGAGCGTCGTTCGACAATGGGATATGTGTTCTTTGTTGGCGTTGGTGCCATCTCGTGGAATTGCAAGAGGCAACCAACCATTGCGTTGTCTACGACAGAGGCGGAGTACATGGCAACTAGCCAAAGTACAAAGGAGGCCATTTGGCTTCGTAAACTTTTGGCGGATGTTGGCTTTGTTCAACAAGGAGCAAACAATCATTATGTGTGACAATCAAGGGTGCATTGCTCTTGCAAAGAACCCCACACACCACTCACGCACGAAGCACATCGATGTGCAACACCACTTCATTCGCGAGAAGTTGGAGAGTGGTGAAATAAGCTTGAAGTATTGTCCAACGGAGGACATGGTAGCGGATGTGTTGACAAAGGCACTTGCAAAGGAGCAGCATCAACGATTGACGAAAGCGATGGGATTGCGAGAAGGTAACTACTCGCAAAGTGGGAGTGTTGGAGTTTAGCGTTGCTCGTAGTTATTACGGTATTGTAATTAGGCTTGTATTAAGGTAGAGTTGAGGGGAAAGTAAATGGGGAGAAAATGGAGAGGGGTAACTTGACATGTGGCATGGCCAAAGAAATAGGACAAGCCCATGTGTCTTGCATGGGATATGCAAAGACACGTGGGCGGTTGCATGAAGTTAGTGCGCCATGTGTCCCATGCATTAGTTGGCAAGGGACATATGGATGGACGCATGAAGTTGGACCGCCATGTGTCCCATGCATTAGTTGGCAAGGGACACATGGATGGACACATGAAGTTGGACCGCCATGTGTCCGATATGTTGGCAACAAGTTATGCAACCACCTATAGTATAAGTAAAGGTCTTCGAGAGAAGGCAATATCTCACTCCAAGCATTGTTAATACTACCTTGTGTGTGTATTCTTGTTTGTGCAACCATTTCTCTACTTCTTCTAACTTCAATAAATAGTGCGTACTAATTCAACGTATTTTTTTCTTTAGGCAGATATCGAATAGTTTAGGTTCCTAGAATCGCAAAATCTATTAAATATTTAGTAGAAAAGAGAGATGTAATGTACATGTGTACAAATTCCTTCTTGATTTTGAGAAAACAAATTTAGAAAACTTCCATCTACCGGAAGCACATTTTCCAATTATCGCTACATGTTCTTCTAGAAACTTTCTAATTTCTTCTAGAGTAGACCTTTGTAAAAAAAGAATATTGATGTGCAAGTTGCATATCAAAATCATATTTTCTTGTATTATTTATCCGCTTATTATTTTTAAAAAATCCTTGAAAGTAAGACTTGAAATGGATGTAAAATAATTCCAATAAATACAGTATTTGTTGTTTATTGCGGAAAATTCTTTGAATATTTCATCATTTTTTTCTTCATCTTTGTTCGGCTTGGATTCCTCTCCCTATAACTTAGATTTAACGTTTGACATTCAAGTAAGACTTTTCTATGTAACATCGTTATCATCATTTCCAAGGTGTTGTAATGAATTAGACGAGGTAAAGAAAAGGCAACGCATATCTCAGAAATTGGTAGAAGCAGTGGAGGGCTGGCAAATTACAAATTCAGATTTACCATTTGTAGGAAATGAAACCCTTCTATTAATTCTCTAGTTAACAATGTGTGCCATTTTCCCTAATTCCATGACTTTAGATGAAATGCTCTTCCTCTGTATAGACAATAAATGATTTTCGATGTTGGAAATGACACACCTGAAAATGTATCGTTGCAAATGAAGAACTTCATTGAAATAGAGTGAGAAGGAATTAAAAAAATTTGAAATGAGAACCTTGTTCCTTTGGTTCCCTCTCATTCTATTTTAATTGAATGCTTTAGTGATAAATCTCGTCCTCCTTCTTATTCTAATTTAGTTTAGATAGTCATCTGCGATTAACCCTCTTCCATTCCCTCCCCTTCTAATTTTATTCAGATATTATTCATTATTGTCCCTTGATCCTTCGTTCCATGTTCATTCTCCTTCCAATTTAATTGGGATCTATTACCCCTAAGGGCAAGATCCCTTACTTGGCCCGTCCTGCAATCTTTGACAAGGGCGGGTCACTCCCATGACCAAAATAATTCCCCAACCCGCTCAAAGACTAGTTCAATCAACCATTCCCATAAAGAGACATTAAAATCATATTTAAAGCAAAATTTTGGATTCTCAATCGTAAGGTCTTGAAATATACTTCTGTATGAATCCAAAACCTAAACCCTAAACCCTAAATCCAAGTAAACAATTATATTGATATCCATTCTTTATGTTTTCCATATGTTTCACAAAATACTCTTACTTTTAAGTCTTATTTTATACCCTTTCTGTATGTTTACCATATGTTTTCTTTTTATTTCAATCCATCACCTGATAAGGTACCTAGTACAGTCAAACCTCGATAAGGGTTACCTGAACTTACCTCAAAAAGTGTTAATACTCTATATTTGTTATGGAGATTTCCGATCCCTTCAAATTAAGACTAGTAAGTGTTACGTGTTAAGTGTTACACATAAACAAGAGATTATTCAATATCGTGAGACTATTAGCTACTGGTGGAAAGATTACCAATAGAGCATTAACTAGCAAGTGCGTGGGCCATTGCACACTTTCAAGTAAACGTGATTGAGATTAATATTGGAATAACAATAGTGCAAAAAGAACACTTCAGTTGACTTGATGTTGGGCACCTCGGTGATTCCAAGCTCTTACAAGAGTCTCAATTCCCTGAAGTGGAGGAAGCCACTTTTACTTGGTTTACGACAATGCAGGAAAATAATGTAGTTCTACTTGATGACCTTGTGGTGGCTGCTGCAAAGAGATTTTGCACATTACTTCCAAGAGGTGCTAACGAGAAAGAGCTTCTATTTTCTCATGGATGGGTGCAAATTCAAGAAGAGATATGATATCAAGGGCTATACCCGTCATGGTGAAGACGCGCTCAAGGGACATTTATGTAGAGGTTTTAAAAAATAAGAAATACATCAAAACACTTGGTATCTCAATATAGGCACTTTCTAAACCCGGAAAATATAGGTATACAATGCCATGCTAAAAAAAACATGGACGACAACAGAAAAAATATAACAATTTATGTTATATTTTTAGAAGAGGACTAGCTGTTGGCGCTTGCTTTGCAACGCATTAGTTCAACCATTTTAATGTAGTTTTAACATCACAAAATATCAAAAAGAAAGGTAACAACAATCTACATAAAATATAAATATATCTTTGAAACCCATGCATGAATTTTTATAATCTATATATATAAAAGAATACAGGATGATGAACACGTCAAGTGGATGAACACGTAGATGAAAATGGAGCGTCAAATGAATGAACGCTACAAAACAATTCCACAATTTCTTTGCATGTGCCCTTTGGAGGAATCAATTGAATGTGCCCTTTGAAGGAATCATTTGAATGTACCTTTTAGAGGAATCCTTTGAATGTGTCCTTTCATTAGGATTTGGATTTGATATAATCCAAAATTTAAAGTTTTTATCTACATACATTTGTTTCACTCAAGATTGCCCATGACCCGTCGGTTAGGACGGGGGTTCCACTAGTGTAATAGAATAGAATAGAAAAAAATTAATTAATTTTTAGATTTTTTGCATTTTAACATGGCATTTAAAAAATGTTATGAATGTCAAATTTGTAATCAAGAGTTTCAATCTTATTTTGGATAAGCACAAATTGCAACACACAAATGCAAATTTTACACAGCCACAAACTCAACTTGCAATTACAATCTCAAATTCACACACCCACAAACTCAACTTGCAATTACAATCTCAAATTCACACACCCACAAACTCAATTTGCAATTACAGTCTCAAAACTTGCAATCTCACCTTAATACTTGTAATTTGAATCTCCACAACTCGAATATGTAATTTTGCAACTCCAACTTTGTATGCCGACCTCCAAGCTCACAACTCCAACTTCACAACTTTTTCACTCGAAGTTTACAACTAATAATTTACAACTCAATCTTTTAGTGTTTAACTCCAAAAAAAAATTGAACGTCCAATTTCTAATCAAAAGCACAGATTGCAACACACAAATGCATATTTGTCACACCCAAAAACTCAAGCTAATGCTTTGCAGCGCAATAGTCCAACCATTCTCATGTAGTTTTTATATTACAAACTATATTTTAAAAAAGGTAAGATGATTTATTGCGTCGTTGGCTGCACCGTACCCATAGTTTACTCCAAGGTTGACAACGCAAATGATCGGTCCGTGGTTCACTGTGCGGATTATGATTTTAGTAGTACGATGGTATGTGCCCAAAAAGATAAAGTACTTTTGTTGGTTAATATTTTTCTAGACAACAAGTGCCTAATGGAGGTTCAAGATTTAGGGTGACACGAATAGATGAATAATGAATCAAAGTTTCGTAATTACATCCATTATTTCTATAAATGTTATGTATTTACCTTTTAAATTCTGCTAAGTGGTTTTTTGTTATAAGTTTTACAAATCATCGACATCACAACGTATAAGTGTTATGAGTTACCGGTGCCTAATAGGAATTTGCACTACGGTGGGGAACTCCACCGGCTGGTAAGAAGTCTCAGCAAAAATTATTAGTATAAATCTTTAGGACATTGTTTGTTAATGTGGACAATAGTTGACCCAACTAATAGAAATGAAATGATATTTGCACATTAGACGAGTGTGTAAAAGAAATTTCAAAAGATGTCAATATAAACATAAAAAGAAA
This sequence comes from Bryoerythrophyllum caledonicum, assembly GCA_963971425.1. Classification (NCBI taxonomy): domain Eukaryota; kingdom Viridiplantae; phylum Streptophyta; class Bryopsida; order Pottiales; family Pottiaceae; genus Bryoerythrophyllum; species Bryoerythrophyllum caledonicum. The sequence continues at coordinate 8,698,908 of OZ020526.1, read as the reverse complement.
GACTAGATATATCTCGACAAAGATTGATGTCCAAATATAAGGTCAAACTAGGACAAAAATATTCTAAATAAATTATGTATCATAAATATAAATTGTTTTTAAAATTTCCAGAGGGGCTTGTTGCCATGTCATCATGTCTTTTTCTTCTAATTTCTTCAATGCACCAACTCTTAGTAGATGAAAAATCATTTTCCAGAATAGTTTTTGATTTCTTTGAACAAAGGATGGATATCTCCCATCTACTTAATGTTGTAAGGTCCAACATGCATTATTGTCCGCAATCACCTTTCAAAATCTATACCATTTATATCAAGTGTAAAAATGTAGTAAAAGTTGTTGGAAAAAATGTTTCTACTTGTCTAGTTTGTGTGGTAAAAAGCTCACATGATTTCAACAGTGTACAATACAAGATTGAGAGCCACTTATTACACCGGGTTAACTCTACTTCTTGTATAGAAAACATAATCTAGCATAGAGTTTTTGGGCGACTATCAACTTTGAAAATCTAAGAAAGAGTAACAAGTAGTAAACTCCTACTCTAAACACAAACCCCACAATCATGTCATTACAATTAAAGTACAATTGAAAGTCAATAGCAATAAAAATTTGCACAGTATGCAGACTCCATTCCACTAGTATGCACGTAATTCACTGAATGCTAATCAAACTAACTTTAAATTTGTACCACACCAACTAGAAAAAAAATGCGCAATTTACTCAACAATTTTTTTAAAAGATAGACACTCGTGGAAGAAAAAGAATGAACTTGAACTTATGTAAAATTCAGCAAATTTGTAGAGGGAAAGTTCATTTTAAGCAAATTGTTCTCCTCAAGTGGTTTGGTTTTTTGTTTGGGGGTTGAGGTCAAAGAAGAAACTAATCCAGAGCAAAGGACCTCTTCAATATAGTGTCGCCACATAGGCATCCATGTCATATTTTCATCCATGCTTGAAGTTCTTCACCGGTCAAGTCGTAGCCATAGTGTAAATTCAATCCAATGAAGAACAATTTGTACTCCGATCTTATTGCTCCATTTCCCTTGAATTCTTGGCCGGTGGAGTTCTCCACCATAGTGTACAGCGGGCCTAAGTGTTAACAAAAAGAATGCTCCCAATCCCTAACACTTCTCGAGGTCTGACTTTATAGGGAACGTGGGCAAAATTTTTAGAGGCGCGCGGACAAGTAACTGAGTGGACGCGGAATCTGCATCGGACTGGTTGCGGACGAAACGCGGACTGCCCGCGGACAGGGCGCGGATAAGGTGCGCACTGCCCGCGGACAGGGAGCGGACTGCCCGCGGACAGGGCGCGGATAAGGTGCGCACTGCCCGCGGATATGG
>OZ020526.1:8527834-8697369 GCA_963971425.1 Bryoerythrophyllum caledonicum | reverse complement strand
CCCAAAGCGGACGACCGTGCAGTCAGCTGCGGCGGATGTCCTAATGGGGCCGAAGACGTCCTCCGTCTGGACGACCGGACGTCATGGACGTCGAGCGTCCTGAATACTCTGCAGGTAAACCATTCCTTCTGAGGTAACTGAAGATAATTTCGGTGCAGGCAAGCCATTTCTTGTAGCATTTTTAAGCTTGGGGTTCCCTTTTAACATGCCTTGTGTGTTTCTAAATGATGTCTGGGAGGGGCTGCTTGTAACATCCTTCAGATTCAAAAGGATGCAAGGAAAGGAGTGTACGTGGAGGGCTTGACCAAGGTCAAGGTGACTAGCGTCGAAGACGTTATCCAGCTGCTTAGCCAGGTGACTTGCACTGCCTCTTTCTAGAAATCGTTGAGTGAAGATTTGGTCGGTTGAAGCGTTGAATCTTCCACGTTTCAGGGATCGGCCAACAAGAAGGTGTCAGCCACCCACCTGAACAGAGATTCCAGCCGCTCTTATTTTGTAGTCACATGTAATATCAAAAGGAGGTGTGAACGCCACTCGACAATTAATATCCGGTTCGGTAGACTTCATCTCGTTGACCTCGCAGGGTTTGAGAGGCAAGCACATCTCAATTCGAATTGCATGGTTGAATTTGCGTAGGTATACCTTCGCGCATGAAGCTAATGAACTAGTAACGGAATTTGGGTGTTTTGCAGGGCAAAGAGCTATTTAGTCAAAGGTGAGCGGTTCAAAGAAGCTGTCAACATCAACAAATCTTTTTCCTCTCTTGGGTAAGCATGAGTATCGTACTAGGTGAGGGGAGAGATTGCTGATGTTTGGCGCTGTTGTTTTCATAGTCTTCTTCTATACCAAGGAGAAACCTAAACATTATGAGGGGATTTGTGCAGATTGGTTATTATGAGCTTGGTGGATGTCGCAAATGGCAAATCATGTCATGTTCCATATCGAGACTCGAAGCTCACTTTCCTTTTTCTTTGAATCAAATTTGATGGAATAGAATGCCTAATCTTAGAACCCAACCTTTCAAAATTGAACTAAAACCATTACCTAAAATTTGGGGAAAATTTGCACAACATCCAACAGTTGATGGAATAGATTAAAGTTACCATATGTTAATTATAAAAATTGTGAACTTTGGAGGGTATGCTAATTTAACCATCAATAGATTATTGCAAGAATTTATGTGCTTTAAATAAAAGAGGATCACATGAACACTAGGTTGATAGCTTGGCATTGACATACCATATGTCAAGAAGACATTTATACATGATTATTGATGATTTTTTACTTCTGTCTACTTGATTGTGCACAATAGTGTTCCAAACTTATACGAATCAAAACAAAACTTTGTATGCAATGAGAGAGATCAACGATCACAAAACAATGAAGAATCTCTTAAAGACAAATTTCAATCAAAATTTAATACCAAAGTCATTTTGCTTGTGCATAAAATACAGCATAGTATGCAACAAGGTATACATTGTATATTAGAGTATTTGATGTATTTTTTTGTTGTATTCCTAGCAAATATTTATTGTTGTATTCAATTGACAAATAAAACTAATAGGATTTTGTATTGAACTCTTCAAAAAATATGTGGTCAAAATTTTGTGACGTTTGATTGCACAAATTGAAAGATATTTGCATCCAAAGAGAAAAGTTTTTTTTTTGGGCCTTGCCCAAAATTTTCATATGGCTTTGATTGCTGCTTGTAGATTTTTTTTGCACCAAATTCTATGAATTTAATTTTTTTTTCATGTTAGTATCATGTTAGTATTATGTTCAAATCAATTTAAGACATGGAACACATTCTAAAATATACCCAATTGTGACAATGTCCCAACATTTGTCAATATACTACCTCATTTGTTAATTCATTTTCCAACCATGTACTTTTGAAGTCTAGTAATCCCAATGATGCATCAAAGGATGTTATCATAATTGACAAGTGAAAAAAAAGAAATTTTGAAAGAATCCAAAACCTCTAATTTCTATGGCATATCAATGCATAATGTGATCTCCACATACCTAATTGCAATGGGCGGCTCTTAAAAATTGGGTTGCTCATTGTTTCCGGGTTGTTCCCAAGTTGTTTCCAATTATAGTCGGTCTCACTTTTGATATCACAATTGGTGGCAGAGACGGCTTGTTGGTAGGTTGCATTCCATGTTCACTTACTTGAAGCAAAGGCAACACTTTGACCCATAAAGGATCAAGTCATATTTGTTTTTGTATTTCTTTCTGCATTGTCTTTCACTATTTTAATGTGAGAGGCAATTTGGGGAATTTGATTTAGCTTAAAAGTTAATTTGGTTAAATGTTATATAATCCCAAATATCCAATGAGTTCAAGCCAATTTAAAACAACACACAAAGGTATAATGTTTAATCACAATATTCAAATCAAATTATAGCTAAAGAATCAAATATGACACTAATTTCAAAATTATTGTCATGGATGCAAAAAAGAAAATGATAAGTAGAGGGTATTGTAATATTTTTTAATAGAGTAATTTTTATAAATTAAACTCAAGCATATTTTAAAATTGTGTTTGCTTTGGCACCACAAGTGCCATTAATTTATGATGACAAAAAGACCACTCTATAACACTATAAATATATAATCTTTATCCACACAAATTCAAAACATTTAAATCTGATTAGATATAAATGTCTTAAATTTAATCAGAGAGTTGGTTAAGAAGAACAACCTTGAATCCTTGGCCAATGGACAATATTGTTTGATTATAAAAATCAATCAACTATTATTTAAGTGAAATGTATCTAATCAATTTAAATAAAGGATTTACAAGAATATATAATTATAAATATAAATTATAACAAATAGATTATAATTAGAAATTAATTTATGTTTTATTATTTATATATATCTAAAGAGGTGAAGAAAATTAATCAAACTGTATGGAGAGGTTGTCAAAGGAAAAAAATAGAGGGATTAAAATAATGGTTTAGGTTTAAAACAACAATATGACATAATTTGGTACATTCCTAAGAGTATAATATATAAATATTTTATTTTCATACAAATAGTATATTGTTATTATATGGTTTTGTTACACTAAATAAATTATACACTTATTATATGAGGTTACACTTATATGAAAATATTAAAACTTGGATAAATACCATATTGTTTTTGAATTCCATGTGATTATAATATTATGTTATCATGACCATATAAAAATATAATGTTACTATATATATACATACTTGTTATATTAAAAAATATCACACGATTTTCATTTTCTGTAGTGTTTTTAGGATATGAGCTAGAGGGGATTGAGTTGACATTATTGTTATATACATGATATGGTCTACTTTGTAATGGAAGCATATAACATTCACATAGAATCTACAATAGTATATACTTCATATTGATTTCATTTTGTTTTTATACTAAGCCAATGGCCGGAGGTGTTTAGCACATTCAAAGCATTTAATCCTTTAAGGACAAGGCCCGGAGCAACCTTGGACAGAGTTTTATTTTTTCTAAATCCGACATTTAATGAAAAAATAATACAATTTTGAATTTCAAATAGAGAGGGCGGGCAAGTCGGGCACCTGCAATTTTTTTGCTAGGACACTCTATCAAATGTGAGATCTTCAATAATAGCAAGTAGTATTCTTTTCTTTCATATTGTCTAAAAACACTTCTTGTCTTTTAGTGAAAAATAGCGCACTAACCCAAGTCAAACATTTCACACATTGTCACATATTATTGAGCAAGGTACCAAAAAAACTTCTTCATACCCACATAAAACTTAGAGATCTTCATATTTTTCACTTTTTAATTTTTCTACTATAAAATGTAGTGTAAACCTCCTTATTGACTATTTGGATTCTCATTCTAAAACATATTTACTTCACAAATAAATAAAACTTGAATTGGCAATTTTTGAACCTCCACTCTTTGCATTATTGTTTTGAATATGCTACACCCCTTCTCTACCTCTAAAAATTAATGTACAAGGGGCTAACATCATGATTAACATGGTGGTAATGAATTTACACCTTGTTTTTGTCACCAAGTGAAGTTAACTCCTAAAGGACGACGACCTAATTCGCTCTAAAACCAGTCCAAAACTGCCACTGTCAAAAAGAGACATGAAAATCACATCTTAAAGTGAATTTTGGATTTTCAACCGTAAGATCTTAAAATAGACTTCCATATAAACATGCCATCAAATTTTGGTTGCAATCCACCGCACGGATTGATGAATTTTAGTGTTTAAAGTCAAAAATATGGTTCAATTTCATCCCTGCGTTGAGTAGATCAGCTGACTTTGACTTCATTTTGTATCAAATTTTTGCATTGTACAAGGTCTAAATCTTTTACCATTGTCTTAAGCATGATGTTATTTCCCAACACACCAATTTTTAGAGGTAAAAAAGGGGTGTAGCATATTCAAAACAAGTGTGCAAGGAGTGGAGGTTCAAAAATTGCCATTTCACGTTTTATTTTTTTGTGAACTACGTATGTATTCAAATGATAATCCAAACGGTCAATCAGAAGGTTTTCACCATATATTGTTGTTGAAAAATAAAAAGTGAAAAATTTGAAGATCTCTAGGTTTTATGTAGAAAAGATGAAGTTTTTTTCCCCCGTTGCCCGACAATGTGTGAAAACGTTTGACTTGGAATAAAATGCCTTTTTACACTAAAGACAAGATTTTTTTTTGAAAATTTCCAAATAAAAAAATATTCTTTACATGTGTGAAAAAGCTCAATGTCAATAGAAACTTTTGTCAAAATTTTTGGAGGTGCCCGAAGTCCCACTTTTGGCTTTAAGTGGTACTAACTTTCAAACCACATATCCAAAAAAAAATATAAAAATATCTCCACGAAGCTCTTATCAGATCCTATCCTGAAAAAAAAGTTGAATTAAAAAGGATTTTTTTTCGAATTGTAGGTACATGCCCAAAATCCAAAATGACCCCAGGGGGACGTTTGGTCCTTTAGGGGTTTAAGTCAGCTGATCCACTCAACACAGGGAAGAAAACAAACGGTTTTCTCTTCTTCAAACACTGTAATCTTGCAATCCGTGCTATCAAAGTTTTATGAAATCTTGTGAGGACGATATTTAGTAAGTCTTAATTTAGATCCTATGATTAGGTATAGAAACATAAATTTTTTATTTCCTCCATACTCATTGCACTAGAACGAGCAGTTTTGAAGTGTTTTGGTGTGAAACTGGCTTGGGCCTTTATAGCGGTTAAAAAGAACTTAAAAAAAGAACAAAATCTAAAACATATTGTATCTACAAATGTGGAAGACGGATAGTTTTTTTTGCATACTGCTCGAAAACTTTGACTCCTTGTAGAGCGAGGTTTGTTTCTTCTGTAGAAACTTAAAGAAGATTATGTTAACTGATTGTATATGAATGTATATGAAATCTCAAAGTTAGTGGACAAATTTCACATAACTGCCCAAATTTGCCAATAAAAAAAATACCTTGCATGAACCGCACACTAAAATCTTTTATACAAAAAAGAAAAGGAATTACAAGGGTCCTCACTTCAAACTATACACATAATTGATTTCTAATTTAATCTACAAAAGGAAAGAACTCCTAGTTTTATTTTTTTAGTAGCTCAGCAAAATTGATCGCCAAGATACTTCATGCAACCCTCATTTTCATGTTGCCTACAAAAAAAAGAAAAAAGGGATTGATGTGTATATCTGTGTGTAGAGGGAACTAACCTCCAATTCCAATTGTCGTTGTATTCAGCTCATTTCTAACCTCAACTCTTGGACAAACTCTTGGTTATGATGTTGTAACACTCTTGGCTAAGTTGCGAGGTTGGTCCACGTTGAAGCCACGCAAAACTGTTAAATGGTAAGCTAAAAGCTGCAGAAATACACACCAAAAAAAGAACCCAAAGTCAGCACGAAATTTAAAGGCTGTTGAGATCCATATGAATGCAACTTCTAAGCAACCAGCAACACAACCAGCACATTACGAGTAAGTCACACTACTCATTGTAATGACTTTTTAAATAAAATTAATACTTTTACCAAGAGAAAAGGTACTAGTGCTACTAATGTAGGACACTTGGTAAAAACATTCACCCTGCAGAAACTTGTTAAAACAAGTTATGTAGGTGGCAATATTAGTGCAGTGATATAAACGTGGTATTGAGCTTTTCCGCTTTTCCCTACATCACCTGTAAGGGCCAAAAAGCATGACCGTAAAAATCCCAAATAGATCTATATTTCCGCAAGTCTCTAGAATGCTACCGAAAGGGAATGTAGTGCTTCTGTTGTAGGACTATGACATATGATTTCATTCGACTGGCAATATATAAACCTCCGGTACATGGAGAGTGAATGAACATCGATTAGAATTTGGAATTCTGTACCATGTATTAGCAAGAGAGATTGGAAAATACCTGGAAGGGGACGATGTTGATGATAGGCTGTAAGCAGTCTTGAAGTTGTGGCACCTCAATGACACGGCAACCGCCATTCGGGCACATGAGATCAGCGTCACCCTTTGAGCATATCACAATAAGACGGCCTTTGCGAGCTTGCAGCTGTTGAATGACAGATTGCTGCTTACTGCAAACCGATTAAAATAGGTATCAACATCCAGTGCACCCTTTAAGACTAGAAAAGGTTTAGATATCTTTTACCCAAAGTTTCACTAAGATTATCCCCTCGTTTGGCTCCTCTTTCCTCAGTCTAAACAGATCAATAGAAAAGCTTGGTGGTGCAATCCTTCAGTTTAGTCAGTGGAGTAGTTTTAGCCATCTTTGAAAGTGAAGAAAGAGTTTCAGGCATGAGATAAGAGTTCTTTCCATAGTCACCCACAGTTTCAATGAGATCCCCCACTTTAGGACTACTCTTTCCTCACTCTCAAAAGTTCAATTAGAAGAGCAAGTCAAAGTAGTTCTACCCATCTTTGAGAGTGAAGAGATCAACAACGAATATTAGCCGCCTGTCTCTCTTTGAGGCGATTGAAAACCTTTTCGGGGTGATTTAAAATGAAAAAAGAGGCGGTACCTCATTCAAGCACAAATATTTAGTAGAAACATGTACCTGCAGGTTGCATCTCGAGTGGCAATAACAATGATAGGAAGGGTCTCATCAACCAACGCCAAAGGCCCATGCTTCATCTCCCCTGCCAAGATGCCCTCACTGTGCATAAGAGCCACCTCCTTAACCTTGAGTGCACCCTCCAGAGCCGTAGCATAATTATACCCGCGACCAAACACGAGAAGCGACTGCTCTTCCATGAGCTCTTGCGCCAAGATTTTCATGTCATTGTCCAGCTTCAGCACCTCTTTGACCATATCTGCACATCATCAATATAAACCCTTGTAACAATGTCCTATAATTCTTGTATGCAACCCATCAGAGCTGTAAGGGAGGTTGAGGTATGTTACTTGGAAGGTTGAAAAGATCATCAGTGATTGCTTCACGTCTGGTGCGACTTGATAGAGTGTCCTCTCCAAGCGCCAGAGCCATCATTGTCATCGCTGCAATTTGACTTGTATACGCCTGTCACTCAACAAAAAGAACTCACTCAGATGACGCGGATAATTGCGAAGTAGCTTGTAGATCAACTGAGGAAAGAAACAGAACTGCAACAGGTCCAAAACTTGTAGAACCATAAGAACACAGAACAAAGTAGATTTGATCGTTGCTATTTCACATATTGAACTGAGAAGTGATAGTTGAGGGATCAGATGTAGTACCTTGGTACTTGCCACACCAATTTCGCAGCCGGCATTGATATGCACTCCACAGTGGGTGCCTCTCGCAATAGCACTACCTACAGTGTTTGTAACTCCCACACACAGGGCACCGCATGCCTTGGCATATTCCAGGGCCTGCAGTGTGTCTGCTGTTTCCCCCGATTGGCTGACGAAAATGGCTGTGTCTTCTCTGTAAATGGGCCCTTGTCTGTCAAGTAAATCACTAGCCAGTTCCATTGTCACCGGAACACCTGGTTACAGAAACCATAAAGTATCAACAACCACCAAAAACAATTTAGCACTAACATCCTCACTTAAAGATAATAGAGTTATTTGTTAAGCCACCCAAAGTTTGAATAACATACCCCCTCTTTTGTTTATTTCACCACTATCTGTTAAGTAAAAATTTGTATTAGATCAATGGAAGAGCTTGGTGTTATCTTCCAATTCAGTCAACGGAAGAGCTTGGTGGTCTCTGAACTCAAATCGAAGTAGATTTAGCATTCTTTGCGAGTAAGGAAATGATATCAACCGTCATGAATATTAGCCACCTCCCTCACTTGAGCTGATATTAGATAGTGCGAACTATTTGAGGTGAGCCTAAATGAAAAAAGAGGGGCTACCTTATTGAAACTTAGGGTGACTTGACAAATAACTCTAAGAAATCAACATGTACAGTGGTTATATTGATGCATAGCATAATCGGTTTTTGACTACCTGAGAACTCTTCCACGAGGGCTCGTGTTGCCAATCCAGCGTGATAGCTCGTTCCACATCCAATAAAAAGGATCCTCCTGCTGCGTCGAATGGTTTTTAGATGGTCTTTGAGACCACCCAAAAGAACACCCTTCACTTTGTCGCCTCCTCCTCTTATCAAGCGCCCCCTCATTGTCGTGGTCAATGAATCCGGCTGCTCATGAATCTCCTTCTGCAAACACAAAAGGTCATCATATGTGAGGATACATTTAAAAATCAGCCCTGAAGCCAAAAAAATATGAATTGCGGACATTTCATAGTCACGAGAAGAAAAGGAAATGTACTAGTGTGAGCAAAATGGAATGATTGTAAGATGCTGTTATGGATGATGTTATGTATGTTGCTACTTCACGAACCTGCATATAATGGTCGTAGTTTCCCTTCTTAATCTGCTCAACCTCCATAGCTAAGATGGAGAGGGCACGTTCGATAGAGGCGGGTCGTGCCAACCCCCCTGATGCAGTCCTTGCTTTCCCAGCCTCAAATTTGTAAATCCGCACTGCTCCATTCTACAACAAAATAAGGTCCAGAGAAAATCAGATAGCAATCAAATTTCAAGTATGGTCGACGAACATGGACGAGGTTGTGCTCTACCACTAAGTGCAGAAGGTAAATAAAAAAGTCAGAGTACTCACTCGAAGATGCACAACTTCATTGTCTTCGATCACCATGACCTTCTTTGTGTGCTCCACCACAGCACTGGCATCACTGGCAAAGTAGAATTCCTTCGGATTGCCACCTTCATTGGCAAGCCTCAGCTCAGTCTCTGCAAATGCACCTCTGTTCTCAGCTTCTCCTACCTCCTGCTCATACCAATCATCATAAAGCCAGTAAGCAACAGATGATAAATACATTGACGTGGACTATGAAGCTAATGTGCTTGGGAGTTTACCTTCACGCCCAATAACAAAGGACTACCACACTTGCAAGCCACAAGCTCGTTTGGATAATGGGGGCTCTTGAAAATGAGGGCATAGGCACCCTCAATCTGCCGCATCACCTCCATAACAACTTGGCTGAACTGAATGTCTTTGTCACCTGCAAAACCACCACCTATATCACTCCTGCATCAATAAAATTTCATAACAAAAATGTGAAATCAAAAAGCAAAAAAGTTATTGGTAAAATCACCTGACGTCTCCCCCTTGTTTTTTTGAATTATAATCACCTCTAAATAGTTCTCAGTTAACCTTGAATCAGCTGAAAGGGAGCTAATATTCATTAAAACTGATCTCATTTCTTCGCTCTCAAAGACGGCTACTTACCATTTCCATTCGCAGCCTTGTTCTCCTCGGTCCAAGAATCGTGAACAAACTTCGCAAGCTTAGGTATAACCTCTGTGTCCGTGTCCGATTCAAAAACAAAACCATGACGCAGAAGAGTCTCCTTCAAAACCTTCACTCCAAAAACCAAACAAAATGTCACAAATCAAATTCTGATAATAAGCACACATCAATCAATCAATCAGCAAAACTGTCCAACTCAACACACCTTGAAAGAATGCCATAAACCAATACAAAACACACAAAATTCAAAATCCAAACTCCAAAAACCAGACCTCAATTTCATAATTAAAATTCTCAGAAAACAGCACATCCTGAACCGACTCATCTTCAAAGGATGTCATAAAAATTTAAGAAAAGAATTTCAGTTAACAAATCGAAGAGCAAATACCATGAAATTTGTGATGATGCCGTTGTGCACGACGAGAAAATCGTTGCCCTTCCCTGAAGACTGCGGATGGCCATTCCGGGGCGACGGTGGGCCGTGCGTCGCCCAGCGCGTGTGCGCAATCCCAGCGTGGTTGACGAACTCGTGATCGAGATCCAGATCAGTCTCATTCACCTCTGCAAATAATCAAAAAGCTCACCAAAAATCACAAAAAATCACAAAGATGTTCACAAGAACAGGAGAGGACAATGGAAATGTTTGCCGCCACCTTTGTAGACGCTGGTGACGAGTTTTTCGATCTTGCCCTCCTCGCGGAAGACAAGCGGGGACAATCCGGGCGCGGCGAGACCCCGAAGCTCCACGGGACCGTCATCGTCGATGGAGATGCCCGCGGAGTCGTAGCCGCGATACTCCAGGCGCCTCAGCCCGTTGAACAGCACCTCCAGAATGTGCCGCCGCTCCCTCGACACATTGCAATTAATGTACGCGAAGATCCCACACATCTCTCACGATTAGGTCACTGCATCAAACCAACAAAACCACTCAAAATTTCGCAGCTCGAGCTCCAACCCAACACCTGAATCCCCCTCAATAGACGAATTCGCCGGCAATCTCCGCGCAGCCCAATGTGAGCGCCGAGGTTTGCTGATCGCTGCTGCGCATTGGGGGCAGGGGAGAGAGAATACCACGGATCTAAAAGAGGAGGCGAGCGTGATGAGTTACCTTGGTGTGAGGAGATGTCTGATGGGAGAGAGCACCTCCGGATCCTTGCACCCGATGCTGCTCAGCTGAATTCCTGCCTCCTTCGTGGACGCCGAATGCACAAACACACACACGCCCTGGTTTTGCTGGTGTTCTCTGTCAAGTGGGAGTGATGCTCTCTCTCTCGCGAGGTCGTGGTCGCGGTAGTAAGTTCCGACTGCGAAAAGGAAGTTACTTCCGGCCCCCAAACCCGTCACACTCCATCCGCGCTACTCATGTGGAAATCTTTTCCCGATTGTGACGCATTTGGGTACACCCCGCGACTGACGGAATTCAGGGGTGCTTCGGTGGGCTTTCATGGTTGCAGCTTTTCTCTTTCTTTGAAATGAAGGCTTCGAGTTTCCTCAGTTGCAACCTTCATTTCAAATTAGCGTGTGCACGTTGACGTTAAAAACAGAATAAGTGTCGCACCAGAAGTTGAAAGGTAAGTGGTACGAGGGAAACATGGGACTGCGGCGCTACAGTGTGAGCAAGTATCAGAACTAGATCTTGTGCAGAGCATATTCTCGACTGTCTCGCTTTAAGTGTTGGAAAGATGATCTAGATATCTATCTATATCTATAAAAGAATACATGATGAAGAATGCGTCGAATGGATGAACGTGTCGATGAAAAAGGCTTTTGGATGAAAAGCTAAGAGTTAGGGTTTTGGATCAAATCAAAAGCCAAAAGTTAGGGTTTTAGATAAAAGGGCGGGGACGAGGACGGGGATGGGGGACGGAGGACGGGGATGGGGGACGGAGGACGGGGATGGGGGACGGAGGACAAGGGGACGGGGGACAAGGAGACAAGGACGGGGACGGGAACAAAGACGGGGACGGGGACGGTGACGGGGACGAGGGATGGGGGACACGGGGACAAGGACGGGGGACGATGGATTGGAGGGAAAGGGCTAGGGGACGGGGAGGTGGGGACTCAACACAAAAAAAATGTTGAGTCCGGAGGACACGGGTAACACTCTAGTATATCTATAAAAGAATACATGATGACAAACGATCCTTTTGGATGAACACACCGATGAACGTGTCGATGAAAAACTAGATTTTGGATGAAAACAATCCCAATTAGGGTTTGCATCTACCGGACTAAATCTGGCATCGGAATTTGTGCCAAACAGGGGAATGGGTCGAAATAACCCAACGGAACATAGGGTTGGTGTTTCGTATTGAACTTGATCATAAATAGCAACTAGTAGGTGTTGAGCCTGAAAAGAGTACAGTGATCTATATATATAAAAGAATATAGATGACAAACGATCCTTTTGGATGAACGCACCGATGAAAAACGAGCTTTTGGATTAAAACAATCGCAATTAGGATTTACATCTACCGGACAAAATCTGGCATCGGAATTTGTGCCAAGATAGGAAAATGGGTAGAAATGACCCAACCAGCGAAACAGGGGGTTGGTGTTTCTTATTGAACTTGATCATGAATAGCAAATGGTAAGGTTGGATGACCTATAACCACCAACTTAAGCTTTCTGACCTATTTATAGCGTTTGTATACGTGGTAAGACATTTTTTGGGAATTCAAAATAGGATTTCATGAATATTGCAATTGTTGTGACCATTTATTTCTTCATACTGAAATTGCTACAAATTTTTTAAGTGGATAGTAAGCCGTGACCCATTCCTCAACATACCAAACTCTCTATTTCCATACTAAGTTGTACTAATGACCACTTTTGCATTGACTATAAACCAGCAGCTTTGAACCAATCATGAACTGCCACCCAATCATATTTGACTTCCTAAAATTTCGGAAATGGGGTGGGTCTGTGGTGGTTTTGGTCCACTTTAGCTTGTTGGTTCTGGGGTTTGTGGTGGTTTTGGTCCACTTTAGCTTGTTGGTTCTGGGGTTCGTGGTGGTTATAGGTCATCCAACCTTAGGTGTTGAGTCTGAAAGGAGTACGGTGAGTCAAAATAAATGAATCCAAGGTGTTGAGTCTGAAAGGAGTACGGTGAGTCAAAATAAATGAATCCATCAAGCGTTCATGGCACATGATTTGAGGAATATGATCTTTCATCATCAGATGACATCATCTCCGTCGGGACGACGGGTACCAACCCTAGTTATTGATAAATGAGTGGTGACTTCAACTTGACACACATCTACAAGTGGGTGTGGATTTATTCATAGGTGTAGAAATATTACATGGATGCACCCTCCTGAAGATCAGAGTGGCATCAAGCACTCACGATCATGTGTTGGCTCTTCACAAAAGCCTAAGGTTAAAGTATTAACGACATAACCATATAGGTTTATCTGCCTGCAGCCTCGTAAATGAATTTAACTCAAATGGGTTGTTCTAGGACCCGATAAAATGTGGGTCTGGGCCGTGCGGTACATGAACTCTACATGTACTCACCATGATTTTAAAAAAAGGAATTTATGGAATCAAAAACTTACTGTGTATGTATCAACTCGTTGATGGTCCTCCTCCTGTCGCATAGTTCGGTTGCTGACACAGCTCATGAAATTTGGATGCTGCTGACTTTCTTCCACGAAAAGCCCAAGCACAGGCTTCTTGTTGTATGAAGAGAGGTCTACATGACGCCGTCGTTGGTGTGGCGTCCAGCATCCACAATTTTACAGCAGTTCTGGCTATGTGGTGTGACAGCCGCCAGTGAGAATACTTGAATCCATCATTTGAGTTCTGAAAGACCAAGGTTGGGATGATGACAAGTCCGCCGACCCAGGTACTGAACAAGTGGAGTGCCAGAGGTATGAACCTCTGAGAAAGTGACCACCTCTGAAGCTCACACTGAAACATTTGTCCAAGATCAGCTTAAGCAATGCGTTTCGGCTTGGAAAGGCCTGTCAACCATTCCAGCGCCACTGCACTCACGTTCCTCTCCGCCATCTTCTTGCTGGGAGCGGGATCGCCAGTAAATCCCCTGCCTTTCACCTCAATGGACGACTGGTAAAGCTGCCCCTGGAGCATCCGTGTTCTGTACACGGGAGGCTTCTTTCCGGCCCGCTGCAGCACAGTCTGCAGCAATCCCTTCACGTCTGAAGTGTCCGACGACTTCGACAACGGCTTCGGAGCCTTCGCCTTGCGCCCGAACGTGAAGGAACCGTCGCACTGGTCAGCGTCCAGGACCTCAAAGACGGCTCTCATGAGAACTTTTCCCTCTTCGTATATATTCAGCTCCGGGTTCGCTAGCTTCCTCGAGATCAGGCCATCAAGCTCTTTTCGCAGCCTCAGGTACATCAGCGCAACGCTCGGTTCCATGAACCATTCCAAATACCCGCCGTTCATCACCAAGTGGCCCGGTTCAGTGCCTTGATTTACCTGCACCACCGCAAAAAGTGTGAATAATTCGCACTCTGCTTTCGGGAAAAAGAACCAGGTGCCCAGCTGTGAGAAGGAAACGGCTCTTCTCACAATTATCAATAGATCGATGGTGTCTAAATTCCACTCTGAAACGTGAGCCATACCTGACCACCGAATAAGAGAAGCATAGAATCTGTGACACCAGTGGTGTCCCGAATCATCACGTTGGAGGTCTTCACTTTGTCAGTGAAGACAAGCCAAGGATATGGAAAATCAACATCCTTGCTGTTCACTGAGTTTTGGTGCAGCATAACCTGCCCATCTTCAATCGTCTTCAAGGTGGTAGATCTGAACCCAAGAAGAATGCGTGTATACAACGTCAGCGTCAAAACGAAAGAAGAAAATTGAAACGACAACAGCATAGTTTGTGCCTTAGTGTGGAATTTAGAACATTAAACAGGAAAAAGAAAGCTCCTCACTAAGTCCAAGATTAAAAAAAAGCTGCACATACTTTGTCCGCCGATAGACCGAGATCACTCCCGGATACATGCCTGAGCAGATCACGCCTCTCACGAGGTCGCGGTCACCGCTGTACTTGTTAAAGTTCTCCATATCGTTGTCCAGAAATCCAGCGTCCATCAGGAGGCTGGAGAATTGCTTTCTTAAGGACGTCATCCCCTGCAGAGTTTGGAAAGACAAGAAGTTCTTCCAGCAGTAATCACCCGCTGTGCCTTGCTGCATGGCCTCCTGCCACCCTTCGTAAGCCCGCACCAATGCGATGTGGTCGCTGGAATCGCCCCCGGCAAAGCTCAGCCTGGATTCATCAGCGAGTTCCTTCTTGTCAGCGGGCAAGATGAAGGGATCGCGGACAGCGAGTCCTGCAGCTATGGTAAGAATGGGGTCTAAGCAGCCGAAAATGGATCCCATGAGGAGCATCTTCCCAATGTTCGGTTCCACTGGAAGAAGAGAGAGATGCTTCCCCAGATTTGTGAGGTTTTCATTCTCATCGAAGGCGCCAAGGGTTTTCAGTAAGTCTACCGAGTTCTGAACCGCCATCGGCTCCGGAGGCTGCAAGGCCCTGGACAAAAACTGGCCGATGCTGCCAAGCTTGAGGCTCTTGATCTGAAGGCAGAGGGAATGAAGCGGAGTGCGAAGGAGCTCAGGCTGCTGATACTCTGCAAAAGCATCATACACGGCCTTGGGATACAGGTGGAAACACACGCCAGGCATCACCCTGCCAGCCCTGCCTCGTCTCTGCCTCGCTGATGCCTGTGAAATCCACGACGGCAAAAGGCAGGGGGTGTTGTTCAAAGCATCGTAAGAGGTTTCCTTGGCTTTCCCGCAATCTACCACGAAGACCACATCGTTAATTGTGATGCTCGTCTCTGCCATGTTCGTTGCCAGCACAATCTTGCGGACTCCGGGAGGGGGGTGCCCGAAGATGAGCTTCTGTTCTGCAGTAGCCATGGATCCGTGACAGGCCAGCACCTGAGCCCGGGCAGGGTTGCCCAAAACGGGATGGCTCTGCAGCTGCTCCTTCAGCGCACTGATCTCCTCCCACCCTGTCATGAACACCAGAACTGCGCCATCTCGATCCTGTTGCATGATGTTCAGGAGAACATTCTCTATCAAATTGAACCCCAAATTGTCTGGACTCCAGGCTGCCAAGGAGGCTTGTGTTCTAGGGGAGAGGTGGCGATAGTCTTGGTCAGCTAGCGCCTCATCAGCTAAAGTGTTCAAAGGATTTTTCTTGCGCGTTGTCACATACTGCTTCTTCATCTTCCACAGCTTGTCCTGACCGTAATCATCAATCTGGTTTGAGGATGTTAGCCGGTAGCCAGTGCTTTCAAGAATGTCTTCCAGAAATAGCGACTCCACAGGGTGTGTGAAACCCGGGATATGTGCCATCGGAGCTCTTTTGAAGAAGGAAGAAAAGAGCTCCGCATTCAGAGTGGCACTCATAAGTACAAGCCGGAGGTCCGGCCGACGAGGAAGAAGGTCTTTCAAAACGATCAGCAGGAAGTCTTCATTCATGCCGCGCTCGTGGATTTCATCCACAATCACATGACTGACCCCTTTCAATTCCGAGTCGTTCATCAACCTTCGAAGCAAAATACCTGTCGTGCAGAAGAGTAACTGCGTTTGCCGACTACGCATGCCCTCCAGTCGAACTTGATAGCCAACAGATTCACCAATGCTTTCCCCTCTTTCTGCGGCTACCCTCTCCGCCACTGACACAGCAGAAATCCGACGAGGCTGTGTGCAAATGATATTGCAACTTGCTCCTCGCCCTGCTTCAATCTCTGATTCTAGAATGTACTGAGGCAACTGTGTTGTCTTCCCACAACCCGTTTCACCAGAAACCACAATGACCTGAGACATCACAAAACCATCAAAACGATGGCCATCGAATAGAAGAGAATACTCATTTTCTCAGGTCATATCCCCTCATCAGCCAAGTGTCCCTAATTGCCACACGCAAAACGTTCACATGTAACATAAACAGGAATGCAAATGTGGACAGAGCACACAGAAGAATGTGATTATTGCCATCCAATACATCAATGCAACTCATAACAAACATTACCTGATTCCTTTCAATAGCTGCCAACAAAGCATCTCGCTCCTTGAACGCAGGGAGAGTTTTGCGAAATTCAACCATCCTCTGACCCTCCTCAGATTCTTGCCAGCCTCTTTGCTTGTTCCGAATTTGTCTACTACGCCTTTTCTGCATCTCTTCCACTGCACTAGCCATACCTGGTAAAACGTCACGACTCCCAGCTTGCAACTCCCCATCAAGGATCTCACCTTCCAAGTCCTCATGTAAACTTCTTTCCTCCGGCACCGCCCTCAGACTCTGCTTCTTGCGAAATGCAAATTCCTTGAGCAGGGCATCAACTTTCCTCTGCACTTGATTTGGAAACGAAACCTGCGCCATAGAAACAATACACGCTAAGATGCGAAGTATAATAGCGTTTTTGGTAAAATAACCTGAATTTGCATAACGTTACTGCACACCTTTCAGTCGCCAGTTTTAAGCAGATTTCCATAATTTATTTCCAATGCATACAACATCACCAGATTATACAACATTACCAGTCGTTGTGGTCTGCGCTCATCCAGATCAGGCCTGTAATTAGGAAGCGGCACTTTGCTGATAACCAAAACCCTGGTATACAGCTGCACATGCAGCCCCATCTGCTTCACCAACGCCTTGATATGATCGAAATCCCGCCTGTCTTTCTTATCGTTCGACACAATCTCCTGCTGCTTCCCATCGCGGAGAAACTGGTTGAGCCGCCACTTCCATCTCTCAAGATCAACGAACTGCGGTGTGACATCGAACTCGAGCTCGTCATCCGAGTACTGCTCAAACGAGTAGTACCCGAGCTCCCGCACCTGCTGCTGCTCCCCAACAAGGCTCCTCCTGCTGTTGAACACGCTCGGCGTGCTGAGGAGCTCCCGTCTCCCGTCCTTGTCCTTGCGGAACCTCCGAAACGAGGAGTCCGCGAGCGAGGCGCGCGTCGTGGGGAAGTAGCTCCGGAACGAGGAGCCCAGCCGCTTCTCCTTCGTCTCAGAGGAGACCTCGGGCCGGTGGTCGATAGAGGTGAGCTCCTCGCTCGCTCCTCGCTCCTCCACCTGCTTCGAGGAGCAGAAGCGCAGGCCGTGAAAATCCGAGCGGCTGTGGAGGAGGAGCCGCCGGTGCGCCTGCAGCCGCACTACCCTCAGCATTCTGTCACTTGATGAGAAGAACACCCTCCTCGCTGTTGTTGCTGGTGCCGCCGCTGTCAGTATGCAGCTCCCTAACATGGATCCTTGCGCCGCGATGCATACCATACCCTCAACTGCGCCTCAAGCCCTAATTAAACTCCCCGTCACTCCCATTTGCCCTCAACCAAAAATACTCTTCCAATTGATAAACCCACTTCAAACCTCTCCTTCCTGGCCCTCAGAAATCGACTCTGCCGAAAATTAGAGCAAAAGTCACAAATTAGGGCAATCCTTATAATATCGCACCTTACAACAATTTTCTGCCCCAGAGAGCAACCCCCAAACCACTAAAATTTCCAATTGGAAAAACACAACCAGAACCGCCGCATTCTCTGCAACATAATTGCTCTACTCACATAAATCCTCATACCAGCACAAAAATCACACACTATACAATAGAACACTCTTTTTCCCCATAACAAGCCTCCAAAGTACTAGAATTTTCACGCCGACACATTCTCGATTGCTCCAACCAATCAACACATAAACCCTACCACCAGCACGAAGGCATTTATTCTAAAACCCCTGGATGCGAGATGAGGAATGACTCACAGATGATGCAATGACGAGAGAGCTGCTGCTGCTGCGAGTTCGAGAGGAGCCACGTCGTGCTCCCTTAAACCCTAGAGCGGGCGAGCGAGCGAGCTCGACTTTGCAGCGACGCTTTGTATGGACGGAGAGCGAGCCACCGCGCAGTTCCGGTTCAGCGAGAGAACCATGAACCGCTTGGGGACCTGAAGCCGCGGGAATTTACGTTTTGGGGTGGAATCAAGAGCTGGGGTAGATGCTGCGGCTTATGGTCCCCTGTTGCATCAGTGTAAAAACGACATGAAGTATATACTCTTGTAGATTCTATATGGATGTTTTGCAGTGACTTCAAAAACTGAGTCTATGAAAGAAGAAACAACTTCAAATGACAATGCCACAAACACAGATGATCAAAATCAAAAGCTACAGAAAACAAAATTGTAGAGAATAAAGTATTGTACAACACCATAATGAAAAAAAGATGATTTCAATTACAACAAAGTAAAGAAAGATCTTGAAGCAAAGTATGTACTGTACATAAACTCGGTTTTTGCACTACACCTGAAAAGTCATTTAAAAATTTGTCCACCGTCCTTTTGCAGCCAAAATAGCTGCAATTTGATCACGCATGTCATCATACACACTCTTCTACACTAATAGAAAAGAAAACTTCTTGCACTCACTTCCATAATTGAAGAATATCATTAGGAGTGGAATAGAAATTCAATTGCCATCTGAGTGAAGCCCATACATTTTCAATACGATTTAGGTCAAGGGACTGTGCACGCCACTCTAAGATACAAAATGGTTGCCTTCTAAGCCAATTTGAAACAATCTTTGCTAAATGAATACTAGCATTGTCCTGTTGGAAAATAACTTCCTCAATATTGAATACCAAATCCCGCAATGTAGAATCCCAATGCTAAAGGGTCTAAAATCCCAATGTAGCCTTTAGCATTTAAACACCCTTGTGTATTGTGCAATGCCCCTATCCTTTAGAAGTCAAACAACTCCAAAGCATAATGCCGCCTCCACCATGTTTGACAGTTTGATTGACAGTAAGTACAAGAATGTTTTATTTGTCTTCAACCCAACACCAAGCTCTTTCGTCTGAGCTAAAACGACATATTTTGGTTTCATCATCAATTACCACCGGCTCCCAATCACTCACTCTCCAATCTTTGTGATTTTGAGCAAATTGATTCCTTGCATTGATGTTTTTCTCACTTAAAAAAGGCTTCTCAATTTTTCTAGAAGAAGACAATCCTTATCCCCTCAACGCATTCTCCAAGGTATTATCACACATTTCTATACCTATCTCTCTTCTAAGAACTTTTGCAACCTGTGTTGCACTTTCTATACCTCCAACAATTAATAAACCTGAAGCATATCGCTTCTCCCGCTCTGTTAGGACTTTAGAAGGACTTCTTTTAGACAAGTCTAAGTTGTGAGAGTGATGCTTTCTTACTCTATTAACTGTAGATTGTGATAAACCCAAGCTTCTTGTAATCTTTCTAGTGCTATGTCCTTTTTCTACCAAAGCTACAATATTTACTTCTTTGTCTCTAGAAATTGGCCTCATCCTTTGTTACAACTTTTACAAATCACAAGAAGTGTATAAGACAATCTAGTACAAACCCAAGGAAAAAATTATCAACTTTAGTCTTTCATGAAGAAACAAGAACAAACAAGTTACCGAAGAAGGTAGCAAGGAAGGCCTCAAAAACTAAGTCTATGCACTCTCAAAGCTTTCCTCTCTCTCACTCAAACCTTCTGGAAGAGAATAATGTCATCATGACATCATGTCAAAGTGAACTTGAGGTTCTTTTTCATCTGTATTCTACATCCACTAAAATCTCATTATTTTTATACCAAGTGGCTTTGAAAGTGCTTGTCCATAACATTGACTTTGTTTTTGGAGTGATTGTATACTTCTATACGAGATAAGACCATATATATATAAACAATTCATTTATATAAAAAAATATATTGATTCATTCCTTCTCTAGCTCATATTCTAAAAACACTATATGAAAAATTGTATGCAATATTTTGAAATCATAGGTAACGACAATTTAGATGAGACCATTGACGCACAAATCGACACCGGGGATAGGCGATCAACTTGATTACTACAATCAAATATACCTTCTCAGTAAATGATGTTCTACATGATCCTATAACACTTGATGATTTTTCCCATGCCTTGTGAGCTTGTAGGCTTTAATGGGTTAATGCTCACCGTTTTAGATTAAGATTGCGTAAAAAAATGAGATCACAAGAAATCAAGAATATTTTGTTCCTTCTTGTTGCTTAAATGTTTTGAATGTGCAAGTATCTTACAATCTACACGCTCAAAACATTTCATCAATTTTGAGCGTGTAGATTGTAAGATACTTGCATTTAAAGAGTGCAACAGAGTGTTTTTTTCCCCTTGAGCGGACAAAGTCAACATACTTTGGCTCATATTGATGGAATAATTTTTCACTACACATTGCATAAGCTTTAAAGAAATAAGAAGAAGAAGAACTCTCAGTCTTCAAAGGAGGCCGGAGTGAATAAAGTGTTTGTCCGTTCCACCACTAAATCCAGGTCCATTGGACATAGATTTAGTAGTATGGAACTACTCCCCCAACTCGAAGGTAGACACTATGTAGCCAGAAACTAATAATTAATAATTCGTAACTAGAGACCAAACACAGCCACAAGGCTAAGTTTTTAAAGGTATCCTATAAAGATTAAATGTGTGCTATTGAGAGGTTTTAAGGGGTATCATATGATTTTGAGGAGAGGTTGGTTATTTTTGAGTTTCCGTTTGTGGAGAAGTATGGACATTGCATGTTGGATAGCAACAATGTTGGTTTTTGTGAATGTCTTTTTACTTTGGTTGATGGGGATCTTGAATATTTTTTCAAGGCTTTTCAAAGAGGGGATTAAGGAAGTAGCTCTAGCTCAAGCGGCTATGACAATAAGGAGGTCAACTTTTCATCCAAGAGCTGCAATGTCAACAATAAGTGGTTAGTCTTTATAAAATAAATCACATCTAATTTATTCTGTATTAACGGTAATCTTATCGACCTCAATGACTGATGAGAATATAAGATTTCAGCAAAAGTGTGGTCTGAAATAATATTCGTACAATTAAAGTAAAAGTATATATATCTCCGTATAAGGTTGATACCGCAAATAAATATTTTCATACTCATTTTTCATGTATATTTCCTTGTTGATACATTTGCTAATTGGTAATACATTGTAAAAATCATGCCATGGCAAACAAAGTATTTTGCCGGTCAAGATGTTTTCCTTCTCATCAAACCATCAACTTTCCTTGAGAAGAATAAATCGGATTACATTGACTTTCGAATCATTGACATGATTTTTCTATAATGAATGAAAATATCGATGTTTATTTGCAACCATCTGGCACACAGATAGTTCGGGTCTAAGATCTTGCCCTCCATTTGATACACATTCCATTCATTTTCTAATAAACTGCTTAATTACAGGCTATGTGATGAATCTATTCTTTCCTACCCTCCCACAAAAATTGCTCCAAGTCTCATGACTTCTTCATTAATTTTTGGATTTTAAAGAAAATACTCCCACAAAGCTTTACAAGGACGTTTCTTTAGGATTACCAAGGAATCTCACAAGGTAGCTGACAGAAAATGAATCGCCGAGAAGCAAATCGATGCACAATGGGAAGCTAGTGCTCGCGCTTAAGTTGACGAGGGGAAGAAGAAAAAGTCCGGGTTGCAGCGGAGCCCGCCCGCGGGCGTGATGTGCTTCCCGGTCAGGAAAGCCCTGACGGCCGCCTCGTTGAACGTGTTGGAGGTGTGAATGCCGTCCCAGCTCAAGTGGCCCCTCGGGTTGGGGCACGGCGTCCGGGGCAGGGTCATGGTCAGGTTCACGAACTTGCCCTCCACCAGCCCTGCGTGCCCGCATGTGACGTCCTTGTTGAACCTGTAGTCGACTCCCACTCCGCAGCACGCCTTCAACGGATCCGAAACATCTGGAGAATCACAGGGATCCCATTCATGAGTCACTATGTCGAATGTTAGCCTGAGAGATTAGCGAAGTGTTCAACTTACTGTATTTCTTGGTGTGCTTGAGGATGTGGGTGTATACGCCGTGGGCGTCGCCGTAGTAGATCTTGGCCTTGGAATGCTTGGCCCGGAGCGCCTCGACGCGCTCCCAGAGCAGCCGGTTGTGCGCGCTCGTGATCTTGTTGAGCTCGCTCAGGCACCCGCCCGCGTTGTACTTGGCCTTGGGGCCGCCGTAGAGCGTGAGCATGGCGGGGATGCATCCCAGAGGCGGCAGGTTCACCACCAGGATCTCGGTGGCCGTTGGCATCACGAGTGTGGGGAAGCCGGGCGGCGTGTAGTACACAGGGGTCAACAATTTGTCATCAGTCAGGCCACATGTTTCGTTAGACTAGTGCACGTGATTGGAGATCGGCTTCAGAGCATGAGCTCACCTCAATGAGCGTTTCGATCTTCTTCGTCTGCGAGACCGTCAGCTTCTTGTCGTACAGGCTGGAGAAGTAGTCGTGGTAGCCGGCCCACACCAGGAACATCGACTCGTTCACGGTGGCCAGCTTCGGCAAGCTCTACACCAGTCCTGATTCAGTGACAACATCAATCCCGCGTTGAGAGTATGACATCTTCAGATCTGAATAATCTCAGACTGAACCAATATTCAATATGCAAACTTGTAAGATGAGTTTTGGATTTCGAAGTGATGTGATCCACTTACTGCCATTGGGGTTGTACACGGGAGACTCGTAGAACCAGAGCCGGATTTTGTAGCGCTCGTAGCACTGCTGCTGCACATCCAGTGAGAACGGGGTGCTGAAATGGTCATCCTTGTACCACACCTTCACGGTCCTCGCCGGAGCGCCGTACGCCGCGAAGTTGGTGCCGTACGTGAAGTCACCGGCTATCCCTCTCAGCACCTGGTATATGGACCGCCTCCTCAGCCCGAACGTTGCACCAATCAAGATCATCCAAGTCAATCAGCTCGAAAACATCACAGGCCTCGTCTAGATTCTAAGACCCTCGATTCCCACGCAAATCCTCAGCCTGATCGCCAGACAGAGCGAAACAAAACTACTTTGCACTCGACGTACACCAGTCCATCCAAATCGACTAGCTCATAATCATGCCTATAATCACATGCCTCTAGTAGATCTACTACGATCAAGTGATTCCAAGAATTCTCATCCTGATCACCACATGAACTAGCACTCCGTTTTCACGCATAACCATCGATCATGTGCACCCTGACGACGACGTACCGAGGAAGTCGACCAAGAGCTTCCCGTCGGAGTACCGATCCGCAGCGTGCATGGGGAACAGGATGCCGTTGGGGTCGAGCTCGGCGTTGGCAAACTTCTCCGGGAACGCAGCGATGGAGTTGCCAGTGTCAGTGAGCGAGTCTCCGAACGCGTACACTGCAGGGTACGAGCAGTTGGGCAGCGCCGTAGACGCGGCCGCCTGCAACATGAGGCACAGCAACAGCGCCCCGAACCCGAAGACTCGCATCCTGATCCTCCCCGGAACTGCCATCCCGATCGACCTGTCCAGAACCTCTGCTAATTGAAATGTAATTACAACCTTCATCGAAGGAATGCAATGTGCCTGGTTAAGTACAAGTGTGAGAGTGGTGACTAACAGGGAACGTACTAGAATGAATCTAGAGTAAAGAAGTGAGTTGCAACAGTAAGCGAAGTGCACCCAAGAGTATGGTGTAAGTGTGGTTTGTTTACACCAAATTACAGCCCCTCTCAAACCAGTAACAATGTATGGACCAAGGGAGAGAGTTCAAGGGGTGATAACCAAGTTGAGAGAGCAGCTGAAATTGTTGACTATGGTAAGCATCTAATCTAGTATACACAGACTAGTTGGAGATATGAAAGGAGGGTACTAGTAAGATCCCTACTGGCAACAAATTGATTGGTTGCCAAGGGTTTCGTGAGAAAATCCGCTACTTGGAGATGGGAGGGGACATATGAGATGACAATTGAGCCATCATTATATTTTTTCTTAAATATAGTGATGCTCTAGTTCGATGTGTTTGGTCCTTTGGTGCACTACTGGATTACGAACCAGTTTTATGCTACTACGATTGTCACAGAAGATATGAGTTGACGATGGGCTATTTATCTTGAGTTCTTCCATGAGACGTCTAAAGTATGTGATGTTGCGAGCGGCCTCTGAAAGTACTCGATCTATGGCCTCATTGGAGGATAATGATTGCTCCGATGATGTTGGGTGGACCATTGAATCCCTCAAACAACTCCATGGGAT
This sequence comes from Bryoerythrophyllum caledonicum, assembly GCA_963971425.1. Taxonomy (NCBI): domain Eukaryota; kingdom Viridiplantae; phylum Streptophyta; class Bryopsida; order Pottiales; family Pottiaceae; genus Bryoerythrophyllum; species Bryoerythrophyllum caledonicum. The sequence goes on along the minus strand of OZ020526.1, from coordinate 8,672,578 downwards.
GAGTTGGAGCATTCATGCACGTGCTCCAACGAGGTCACTCTTTTCCTACGCCCTTGTGATGGCGAAACCTTTTCATTCGTTGTTAACTCCTTATCTCCGCTTTCGAGGTCATACAACCTGTTCCCTTCCTCTTCACCCAAACAAATACCATGAGGTGTCCCAGCCTCCATGCCCGTAAAACATGTTGGAAGTAATGTTATCATCCACAAAAGCCTCATTTCTTTGTGTTACCGTATGATTTCAAACCGTGTGCTTCTCATCAAAGTAGTCCAGCTTGTCATCACAACCATATGCATGTGGTGGCAAGACGTCATGGTCTACTAACACCCAAAGCGTCGCCGTGTTGATTGGTCTTGGCATGATTTTCACAATGTATTAACAATTAGTAATTTTTTTAGCGAATTGGTGAACTGTACAATGAGCTCCCTTTATAACAGCCCCGTTGATTCTGCCTGTTATGTATAGAGGCTGTAATATTGAATGGATGTTGTAATGGGAAGGGTGGGGAAGGCTGTTAAATGGTACTGTTGAATGAATGATTCTATCAAAATATGGTATCAAAGGATGATGGTGCAAGTAATCTTTGTATGACGCACACCAGCCAAGGAGTTGGTCAGACACATGCAGAACTAAAAATAGCTGAGCATTTAGTGCAAGCAATTAGTGCAAGCAATTAGTGCACATTAAGGCAGTTGATGGGCATGTAACCTCAACAGTGAATGGCATGTAACTAAACTTCATCACTAATGGCAACTTTTTTGTATTGTAACTGTGGTGCAACTTCAAGTTAACTCTCATGGGAATCCACAATAACAAATTTATCTTACCAATGGGAACTATTCCTTGATAATGACCAATTCTGACATGCCTTAGATTGAATGGATGTTATGTGGGGTGACAATTTGATTTGGTGGAAGTTGTTGTAATAGCAAATGGTTGCTGTAGAGAACAACTAATGTTATGGGCCCACGCCGCCTGTTATAATGAATTTGTTGTTATATCATATGCTTTTATAAAGAGAGCCCACTGTACATGCAATAGTGAGCATGTAACTATTTATACATGGTACCAACTTTTACTTTTATTTATACCTATACATATATTTTTATTTATACTTTATTTTATTTATATTTTTACCTTACTTTATTTTTAATTATACTTTTACTTTTATTTTACTTGCACCTTACTTTAATTGAGCTTTAATTAGTTTACACTTTTGCTTACAACTGTTGCTTTCATCAGTCAAAGCGTTCGTCCAGAATACCAGTGATACAGAATTTGCGTGTTTTCGAACGAGTCACCAACTAATCATTGCTGTGCCTGTAATTGTTTGACAGTCAAGATGTTGTCATTCTCATCGAAGCATCACCTTCCCTTGAAAAGAAGTAATCAGATAATAAAGACTTTCAAACCATTGTCAAGATTATTTTGTAAAGAATGAAAATTTCGACTTTTATTTGCAGTCATCTGGCACGAAGATGGTTCGGGTCAAGAACTTGCCCTCCATTTGATAGACATTGCCATTCACTTTCTGATTCTAAGAACAACGCTTCACCGATTCACGATTCTCATGACCATGCGACACATCAAATCAATATGAACTCAGATGAATCAAACAGAATTCGTGCATTGTGCAATTCCAACAAACCACACACCAAGCTGTGAATAAATCATCAGATTGCAGTCGACAGTATTCATCTTAAGCACCAATCTCTTTGTGAGCATGCAAATTCAACTGCTCAAGACAATGTCAACTGAAGAATACTCAAGAATTCAGGTCAACAAATTTGTGGCAATACACATGTGACATCTGAGATACTTCATACGAAACTGGCTTGATTTAGCTGCATGAAAATAGGAGGCCCACCACCAACGGAGGACCAGTTTCGACAACATGCTGCAGCGGAGACCAAGACGACTTAGCCTGTGATGTTTTGGGACTTGTTCAGGATGACTCCCTCGTACTTCACCTGGAACCACTTCATGGCGTCCTCCTTGGTGACGCGGTGCTGGATGCCCACCCGCGACTTGGCTCTCCTTCTGCGGCCCACCCTGTAGCCTGGGCGCTCCAGGACCACGTAGAAGTCCATGCCGTAAATGCCCGTGGAGGGGTCGTACCTGCAAGAAAGCATTTGCTAGGATGAGAAACCATGACACGGATTGTGTTGATATCCAACTGCTCCAGGAAGTGCATGCTATGAAAAGTAGAATACCAGGATCAATTTCCATACTATGGCATTCAAAATAATGTGGCAGGGGTACTGTCAGCATGGACCTCTTTTTTCGTTTAAAATAATTAAGATTGGCCGGATCTAGCTCTAAATGTCTCTCATCAGCTGAACGACAAAAAAGGCGGCTAAGTTTCGTGGTACAACATGACCTCTCAAAGGTGGCCGAAGCCAGTTTTAACTTGAGTTTAAAGACCACCCGGCTCTGATAAGAGTGAGGAAAGAGTAGTGCAATAAATAAAAAGACGGGTAACTTAAAGAATAACATCATTAACCAATAAACGTCAGAAGGTGCCACTGGTGACCATGATATTGTACATGTATGGTGTCGTACTTGAAGATGATCAGGTTCAGATATTAAAATAAACTCCAAATGAAAGATGTTAGTTGAAGAATATTTAACCCGAAGGTGTAAGTTTTGCTAAACTTTCATACATTATTTATATTCTACAGAGTAAAAAACTTCCTGTATGCACGTCTAAGGGTTAACTAGTTTCAGTTGACTAAGCAAGAGAAAAAAAAGATGATCATTTAAAAACGAGTGTCAATATTAGAGTCTTCCAGAACACAAAAACAGAACGTTATTGTATTCATCGTGTTAACACGAAGTTCTCGTTATCATTAGATTCCTTGAAGCCGAACAGCCAAGTGCATGTGAATAGAAACACGTGAAACTTACTTGATGCCGAGATCAATGTGCTCCTGGATCCCGAATCCGAAGCACCCAGACTCACTGAAGTTGCGGCGCAGCAACTCGTACTCCTTCACCTTCAAGCCACTCTCAAGCAGCTGCATAGCCTTCTCGCCACGGACGGTGACGTAACAAGCAATCTTCTCGTTACGCCTGATGCCGAAGGAACGCACAGTGTACCTCGCTGCACAGCCATCACGGTATGAATACTAGATACGAAAACCCTAAAACCTAAATCCCGGTGAATTCCAACAATATTCAAGAACAGTGGATGACATACCTTTCGAGAAAACGGGAGTCTGGCCGCTCAGCTGCTCCAACACCTGTTCACACGCACCGAAACCCTAAATGAGCAACCAGCCACAACGAACATTCACCACCAAAAGCTATGTCCAAGCACCTTGGACGCACGAGTCAGTCTGTCTCCACTCTCGCCGACGGAGATGTTCAAGACGAGTTTCTGAACCTTGATGTCCCGCATGGAGTTCTGCATCTTCTTCTCCGAAGCCTGCCAGCACCGAAAACCCTAATCAGGCCGAAACCCTAAAAAAACAAATGGAGATAAGGCGCGAAGAGAGGATTGAGGGGAGAGGAGCGGGGAGAGCGCGTCGAGGGCGGTACCATTGCGGCGGATTGCGGAGCTCACAGCGGCGGCGATGGCGGCCGAGCCGAAGGTGAGAAAAAGAAAGAGTGCTGAGGAGGCTTCACCTTCTTCACAACGCGTTTCGGGTTGCTCGATGATGAATGAACAAAGCTGTTGGATGATAATCGTCTTCTTCGAGCGTAAGTTGGTTTGGTGACCCGGATGATACCCTTCTTGATGGGGAGCGGATATCGGAGCGGAATCGTTTGGTCTTGGCTTGCCCGTGCATGAACTGAGCACGATTGAGGACTCGGTCGACAGAATTGGAACCGGGTATAAGAGGAGAGTAATCTCGATCTTATTTGGGCCGCCCTAACATTGGTAAATATATCACTTTTCTCTCCATCTTCATAATGTACAATAGGGTGACAATCAAATTGGCCGTTTAGTAGTTCCAGGGATAGTGTCCTACACTGCTGCCAACTTTGACACCCTCCCCAAAGCTGAGGAATTGTTATTTTACCATGAAAATTTGGGGACAGCATCATCTTTATGTTGAAAACATGCATACCAAATTTCAAGTCCAGGAGACTTATACAAAAAAACTTATGCAAGATCTACCAACATGGGATAGCTGTGAGAAAAGTGTCACAGCTGCCAACTTTGACACCCTCCCAAGAATTGAGGAAATTTTTTTTGCCCATGATATTTTTGGAGCAAAAACATTTTTATGTTGTTTGCATGTGTGGAAAATTTCAAGTCCGAAAGACCCATACAAAAAATAATATTCCAAATCTACCAACATGTGTAGTTTTGAGAAACAAAAGGAAAAACCATTTTACTACTTCCAACTTTGACGCCCTCCTTAGGATTGAATTTTTGTTGATACATAGTGAAATTTTTGGCACAAGATCATCTCTATGCTGGTAACATGTGAGATAAGTTTCAAAGCCAAAAGATGTACACAAAAAAGTTATTCCATATCTACCAACGTGTATGTCCTCCATTAGCGTCAATCACTGCTAGTAACCTAGAGGGCATAGAATGACATAGTTGAAGGAGCTTTGTACCATTGACTAACTTCCACTCTCTTTCAAGAACTACCTTCAACACATCTAAGCTTCTAGGGCATTGTTTGCCATGTTGCACAACATCTTTTAACATCCTCCAAACGTTCTCGATTGGATTGAGATTGGGAGAGTTTGCAGGCGAGTTGAGCTTTTCGAGAAGGTGGCTTTGTCTCCATTCTTCACATATTTTGCTCCTACGGACGGGTGCCCCATCTTCCATAAGCACTCCTTGTGGAATTTGACCCATGAAATGAACCAATTTGGCATCGTAAACCACTTCTATAAAATCCTTAGCAGAACGTTGACCTTTAGGCATAAAGACAAGTTCTGACTTTTGTCCTCCAGCAAATGCGCCCCAAATCATTAAAGAAGTCCTTCCACTTTTAAAAGTAGGAGCTAGACAACTTGATGAATAACGCTCGTATGCACTTCTCCAAACATGAATTTGCCGAGAATTTTTTCCAATTTCAAAAGTAGATTCATCTGTCCAAACAACACGCTCCCACTCTTTTGCACTCCATCCACGGTACTTCTGAGCAAAAGCTAATCGTTGAGACATGTGACGAGGTGTCAAAAAAGGTTTTTTGACTGCAATTCGACTAAAAATGCCATTTTTATGTAAGACCCTTTGAATAGTACGTCTACACACTTGAGTAGGACATGCATTGGTAATCTCTTAGAGTGAAGAGCAACGATGAATTTTTGAGTAATGCACAATACTACGAACATCTCTATCACTAAGCTTTTTAGCGTGACTTCCACCGCAAGGTTTGCGCTTGTAGGTTCCATCTTCTCTAAATGTTTTTACTAACCTTGTAACTGTTCTAATAGGAACCCCAATAGTAGCTGCAAATTGAACTCCTGTAAATCCTCCTTCACTCAAACCTATGATGCGAGCACGAATTTCATCTGAAATTGCCATCATAAACTTATAGAGTGCGTGATGCTAGCTACAGTAGTAGAGTAGGGGTTAGAGCAGAGCAAGGGGGAGAGAAGGGGGCCAAGGGGCTAGAGCAGAGCAAAGGGGGTTGCAGGATTGACACGTGACAATTGACATAGGAAGGAGAACAGGGCTGGAGCAGAGCAAGGGAGAGAGAAGGGAGCCAAGGCGCTGGAGCAGAGAGGAGAGAGAAGGGTCGCCAAAACACAAGCCCATATGCATACATGAAAAATCGTTTTGCTCTTAATCACTCATCATGTATGCCCAATGTGAATCAACACTCATGCATCCCACAATACAACACTCTTTGTTTTGAGGATTGTCTCAACATTTAGTCTATCACAAATCACACACACCATTCCCTTAACATAGTATTCAATAGATATTTAGAAGAAAAAATTTGTCATGTGTCTAATGCACACTTTATGGCCAAGTGGATTCTTCTGCATGGAACACCTCTTCACTTCTTCATTTAGATGTTATTGATCTTTTTGAGAAGCATTTATGGTTGGTGGCTTACTCACATGATTGAGTTCAATGAAAAAGCATGAGGTGTCAAGGATATTTTGACATTTTCAATATGACCTTCAAGTTGTTTATCATAGTTACACAAGTTGATAGATATGGAATAACTTTTTTTATGTATGTCTTTTGGCTTTGAAATTTATCCCACATGTTACCAGCGTAGAGATGATCTTGTGCCAAAAACTTCACTATGTATCAACAAAAACTCAATCCTAAGGAGGGCGTCAAAGTTGGAAGTAGTAAAATGGTTTTTCCCTTTGTTTCTCAAAACTACACATGTTGGTAGATTTGGAATATTATTTTTTGTATGGGTCTTTCGGACTTGAAATTTTCCACACATGCAAACAACATAAAAATGTTTTTGCTCCAAAAATATCATGGGCAAAAAAAATTTCCTCAATTCTTGGGAGGGTGTCAAAGTTGGCAGCTGTGACACTTTTCTCACAGCTATCCCATGTTGGTAGATCTTGCATAAGTTTTTTTGTGTAAGTCTCCTGGACTTGAAATTTGGTATGCATGTTTTCAACATAAAGATGATGCTGTCCCCAAATTTTCATGGTAAAATAACAATTCCTCAGCTTTGGGGAGGGTGTCAAAGTTGGCAGCAGTGTAGGACACTATCCCTGGAACTACTAAACGGCCAATTTGAATGTCACCCTATTGTACAAGACGAACAGTTGCACTACGATTAGGATCATATTCAATTGCTGAAACTTTGCCCAAGAATATTGTTTATATTTTGTCAAAAATCAATTTGACAATATAAGCATTTGTGACTTCCTCCTCCATAACGGCTAGTAATAATTCCTTGATTATTACATCCTTGCTTATATAATATTATGTAAATATAGGAGTGGAACCCGTGTCCTCTGAACACAATATCGTCCAATGTGCCCTATCCCATATTCCCATCTCCGTCCCAAGTTCCCATCTCTATCCTTGGTCTCCAATCCCCGTCCCCTTCTCCGTCCATTTACCCCTACCCAATATTAAACACAACTTCTTCGAATGTTGTAACATTTTACTCTCGATAAAATATTTTTACCAACCACATTGACAATGATACTCTCTTTAAGTATTATAGCTAGTTAATCTCACAAAAAATCTTCATCAAAAGTAATAGATTATAGCGCTTTCAAATCATAAAATACCACTACACTAAACATAAAATTTATTGTACTATACTTCTCCCAAAACAACTTTTAATCCCTAAAGGAAAAATGATCTAGAAGTGACCAAAAAAATGTTCCCTACTCAAAGGAACATATTCTTCAACATATGGCAGCCACTTACTGAATCATATGAAATGTTGATATGTAGCTTGCAGATATACAACAATCAAGTTCTACCTAGATTTGGTCACTTGCATGTCAACCTTTCCTCCACAACAAACTCCTTGAGCAAGGCTTCTTCCATGTCCCACTCCAACACTTAGGTCTCTATGTGAGTTTTTTGTTTGTAAGAACCGGAATTCGTTGGTTAATTGAATCTGTAGAGCATATCTTCTAGTATACAAATAGTGTGAACATTTAGGTGAACATATTTTCTCTATACTATACATGCTTTTACTTTTAATTAATACTTTTAATGGTAGTATCAAACCAAAATAAAAGAAAAGCTTTAATGAGAGTATCAAACCAAGGTTAAAGAAAACCATTAAAGTGCTAAAATAAGTTTCTAAAAATAAAGCCACCAAAATTAAAGTGCAAAATCTTCACAAAATGTAGATAAGCGATATTGCACGAATAAATGTATGTATGGACGCATGGAAGGAAACCAATTCTATTATTGATATAGACTAATATATTCTATTAATGCACCCTCAAACTATGTTCTTTCATCCTATTATAAGGTTATTAAGGGCATCATGTGAAAACTTCAGTCCTCTAAGACTACTTTATAGCACAATAATAGACTTGTCAGTTTGAAGGTTGGAGCAAATGATGAGGCCTAGTAACCTCGATAAATAGGATACTCCTTACATTCATCTCCCCAATATATGTGACCTTAATCTTGTTAGGCTTGTTTGTTTATTTCGTAGGAATGATCAAGGGCATGGGGCTTTGTTGTTAAAGATACCCGTTTGAAGAGGGCGTTTCAAATGGACATTGGCCCTGGTTCAGTTTGTTGGAGCTGGATTCATTGGCAAGTGAACGGGTGGCACCATTGGTTTTGTTCTGCTTCTGAGAATTCTACATGTGATTGCTTGATTTTGCACAAGAAACAAGAGCTCCAGTATAATAGCACTTTGACTAACAAAACATTCCTTTCCTCTTTGCCTCAAACTCCAACATTATACATGTTCTTCTGAAACATACGTGTACCTGACAAATATCCAAAGTGAACAATATGGTTGTGTTAGTAGAAAAGCAAAAAATTATTGACGAGAGCACCTCTATTTTATAAACTTGGGCCTTTCAGGCGATCAAGGATGAAGTGCACTTGCTCAATTTGTCATTTCTTAAAGAGCGAGCGAGAGTGGATAAAGTCACCTTTGACGATAACACGGCTTGGCAATACCTTTGACTTTCGAAGAGGGTTTATGGATGTTGTGGCGGCATTGGACCCTGGTTTGGTCTTTGACGCTAGTATGTCCCTATCTTCTCATCATTTTATGTGTTTATAAAATATCTATCCTTCAAACAAAAGTTTCTTCTTTGTGCAACATTCGTAGATCATGTCCGCTTCCTATGTTCGGTTACAAAGATGACTTTGGTGGGTTTGTTGAAGTAGAAGGGAGAGATCTATCCACCAAACCTAGGTCTCTTCTAAGACCTCAACCTCCCATGCATCACTGTCGGCACATTGGACAGGACAATTGTAGTGTTGCGGACGATGATCAACGTGTCTCGCTGCATAGAGACTTACACCGTTGATTTAAGCAAGACGAATCTCAACGTCCGGGTGGCGGTGATGCTGACTACTTTTACCATTGCACTTGGCGCCAAATTGCTTATTACTTTCACCCTGAAGGCGGTGAAGAATGCGATTTACATCAACCAGACAAGCTTTGGGCACATTTACCTAGTTGGGAACTTCTGCCATAAGATAAAAATACTAATAATAGTGACATATCATAACTTGTAGAGTGGTTTGCAAGAGGTTTTGATCTATTCTTGTTTGGTTTAGGGACTCACCACTACTTAACTTTATCAAGAAAATCCTCAAGCCGAAGACTATTATTGTTTTTAAAAGTATTGAACAATATTCTAATTTTGGCCCACTTGTTACAAGCAATAGGCAGCCAACACATCAACGTTGGTTATAGCAATGATGGACCTCGCTTTGATATTGATGCTAGCCTCAGCCTTGGTAAGTGGCTTATGTTGGAAACGGATCCCACTTAGTACTGGTGACATTCAATTGTGAATTATAATTTGCCTTGAGTTTTATGGATGTCAATATTTTGTATTGTGCACCATGCATATGTGAAGCTCACCACGGTACAATATTTAACCCTTTCCATCATCCGCTCACTCACATTTTTGGCGCTATTCCACAACAACAATTGATGTTACGGTAGTTGATAACACATGACATGACGTTTTGGTTGAGTAGAGATTTGAGCTAATCATTTATGTTAATTGAGCAAGGGCATGGGAAGAGCGATCCACGTTTAGAAGCGGTTGAATATGAAGACGATGATGTGAGAGAAGTTCTCTTTTGGTTCTCTTAAGGTGCGGCCGTGCTACAAGGAATGGTTTCATCTTAAGAATTAAAAAGTTTTTGTGACGCTCAGTAGCCGGTGATGAATGTGCACTTGGAAAATCATGAAGTTTTCTAGGACATTCGATGCTTTCAAAAACAAGTTTTGCATAATTTGGAAGCAAATATGTTGTTGCAGGTGAGCACTTAGAGCTTTGAAATTAGAGACAGGTAGGATTTCTTAAGCCTCGTAATTTGGAATTGGACTTGTTGAAGTTTGGAAAATATGTTGAAGATTTGGATAGGGTTTTGTAGTTTGGAGAAGTTCAATTATTGCATCCAATTTACCATGGAAGATTTGTTGTAGCAACAAATGCTGATCACGATTTCAGATAATTCTGGAGCTATCTTGGCTTGAGTTTTGAGGGTTTCTTTGTAAACGAGTGCGAGCGTGAAATCGTTTAGTACACGGCTTGTGTGCCTTGCAAGCAGCGCCAAAGGAATTGCTCTTGGAAATCCTGAGGCATGCGCCAATAATTTGCATTGGTTGTGTAGGTGTATTTCACTTGGTTGTGAGCTATTCAACGTTTCTTTTGGGGATTTGATCAAATAGGCGCACAAGATGTGTTTGTTGAGCAAGCTGAAAGGGAATTGGCGTCCGCCTTCAATGCGGAGAAGGAGCCGTACCAAGATACGGTGTAGCCGAGGCACATGATTGGCAAGGTCACCAAAAAGCTCCACTTTGGAGAGGATCACATGAAGACCGCAAAAGAGGCCATTAGGCACGCCGGTAAGGAGCTCTTTAAGTAGTCCAAGTCCAACGGCACATGAGCACCAATTATAACTCCTATATCTTACAATAGGTATGTACCAATCACAAACATGTATCAAGGAAATGATGTTGTCCAAAAATTCATTATGTGCAACTACACCCGAACTTATTGTGCAACAGTTACAAATTTGCACAGAAAAGGACAATTACAAATTTGCATAGAAATGACAGTTACATATGACTTAGATGATATCCTTCTTGATGGAGAGCGGATTTCAAAGCGTAATTATTTGGTCTTGGCTTGCCAATGCATGAACTGAGCACAATTGAGCCTTGAAGACTTGGACTAATGGAACTCGTGTCTTTGAGACACAAAGTTGGTTTGTATTAAGTCCTCACTTCACCAGTCTCCATTCCTTGTCTCTCGCTCCTTTCCTTCGTTCTTGTCTCCGTCCCATATCCCTTCACCCCCTTGCCCTTCGTCCTTGCATCCCGTCTCAGACCCTCTGACCCGCCATCCCCCCTCCACATCCCCCTACTCATCTAGGGGTCTGAGATAGCACTTGAGCAATGAAAATTCCGTTGGGTTTTGGATAAGTGCCAAAAGAGGGATTTTCTAAGTAAAAGTTGAGAGTCTATGTTAACTCTTGTGGGTAATCTGATTGTTTTCTACCGTCTATCCTTTTGAATTAAAAACTTTATAGTAGTGTTTTTCTACTTATGTGACCAATGATGGCTCTTGGAAGATGACAACTATTCATAAGTCTAACGTGCTGGTACAGGTTGTGGGATATTATATCACATAGTATGTCACCTATTAGAACTATGAGATAGAAGATAGTTGTGAAGACATGAAGTCAAATTATGTGTTACATGTTGAAGACTGGGAGCCATCTACTCTTGGGGATTCTACACTCCCGTCAATGTATATCTCTACACGATAATTCTATCCATAAATTCCATTCTCAAATTGAATCATATTACAATCATATACTAATCATTTTAGTACTAAAAGGATACAATAGAAGAACATTTTGATTTTATGACTTTGTTTCAATGTTAAGCATAATTCTTAAATCAAATAAACCAAATATTATTGCCAATTTTTGGGGGGTTTCACATATCCCATAAAAAGAATCTTTGTTGTTGAAACATGGGATTTGCAAGACTATAAAATAAAAGCCTCGAAGTAAAAGCATGAAAACCTTCCCATATCATAGATAAACTTGACTCCACGAATAGACGGACAAAAATTATTTTTACTACATAAATAGACTAGTGAACCCCGTTGTCCCCAACTAGGCATTTGGTAGTCCCTAGTTAAATCCTCAATTACGTCCCAACTAAGCCCATGTCTTCTTCTTTGGAAACGCCACCTAGTATCTTCTAATACAATTTCCAGTTAAGTCCTTATAGTTCCTAGACATGGTTGAGCAAGGTGTGCCAAAACAGTCAACGTGGCTTCAAATAGCAAGGCCCTAATCTTTTGTTATGTAGAAAGTAGTAATAGAGAGATACTACTGGACCCTAACGTTGTTCTCAATAGGGTATGGGCAGTTCCACTTCAATCCTTTATTGTAGGGAGATTGATCTACTAATTAAGACCTAGAAAACCTTAAGAAACATTGATTTACTCAAACACTTATAAAACCTCGAATCACGTCAGACTTTATTGCCTAGTTCATAGTTTGTACATCTTAAAACCTCCAAAAACCTCTAAATCTTCTACTAACTTACTACAATCTCCTCTAAGTTCTCTCAAAACTTGCTCCTCAATCTCACACACAACGAGAGAGAGAGAGAGAGAGAGAGAGAGAGAGAGAGAGAGAGAGAGAGAGAGAGAGAGAGAGAGAGAGAGAGAGAGAGAGAGAGAGAGAGAGAGAGAGAGAGAGAGAGAGAGAGAGAGAGAGAGAGAGAGAGAGAGAGAGAGAGAGAGAGCACAAGAAAGCTTGCAAAACTCTGCCTACAAGGTTCTCAAATCTCTAACTTCATCCATCCAGCGGATGAAAATTGATCAAGATAAACATTCATCCACCTGGTCAGCTCTATCACCTCGTAAACGACCAGGTGGCTCAAAAATTTACTACCGAGTCCGGCAAATCCTAGTTCCTACACAAATTTTGAGAGGTGCTTGAGATGTAAGACATTTTAAAATTACTTGTGCAACAAAAAATTTCTTAAAAAATGTCAAAACTAAATTTAGTGCAAGGAAATAAGATTCTTAGTGTAAATGAGAATATGCTTTTGAATGAGATCAAAATGGATATGCGTATGTGATTTAAATCCAATATAGATCAATCTACCTATTTCAAGAAATAATAATATAATTAATTACTCATTTGATTTACCTTTGAAATATATTATAACTCATTTTAGATTATATTTAATTAAATATAGTTTATTTCATTCCATCTATATATATAAAGAATTCAGGATGAGGAATCCGTCTGATGAAAACGGTCCGTCAAATGAATGAACGCTACAAAATAGATCGACAATTTCTTTGCATGTGCCCTTTGGAGGAATCCATTGAATGTGCCCTTTGAAGGAATCCTTTGAATGTACCTTTTAGAGGAATCCTTTGAATGTGTCCTTTAAGAGGAATCCTTTGAATGTGTCCTTTAAGAGGAATCCTTTGAATGTGTCCTTTAAGAGGAATCCTTTGAATGTGTCCTTTAAGAGGAATCCTTTGAATGTGTCCTTTCATTAGGATTTGGATTTGATCTAATCCAAAACTTAAATTTTTCATCTACGTACATTTGTTTAACTCAAGATTGTCCTTAGCCCGTCGGTTACGACGGGGGTTCCTCTAGTTTAAATATAATATAATATGATTTGGCTTGACCAATCCTAACCAACATAATTAATCCAACCAATATTGAAATTTTACTTCAATTCAAATACTCCAATTTAGTTTATTTAATTTAAATGTGATTCAATTAATCCAATATACATTCATGAATTTGATTAACTTTATATAAACCAATCAATTTTTTATCTAATCAACATAGTTTGATTTAGTCATTGATTTGAATTTATACAATTAAATATAATTGATCTGATTTAGATTACATTATTTTGTTTTATTTGTTGGATGTCAATTATACAATTTAAGTGTATGGTTTTTGTAAGTTAGGTTTTTTCTAAATTGATTTGGGATGCTATTCTTTGTAATGCCTACAATATACTAATTAATTTTATTTAAAAAATATTATACAACATTACTTCTTTTATATTTGTACCTTCATTACCATGACTATAGCAAATTTGGTTGAAACCCAATTCACACACTCATGGAGGAGGCATTATCCCTTTACGGCCGAGGAAGCCCAAAATGGGACTCTGGAGGTGCTAAAACTCAATTTGCATGAAATCCATGAGGAATTAGGCTTTGAGATATGAGGTCTAGATTTGTGCACACATTACATAAACACTCTCTAACAATCAGATCATATCATTAATTAGTGGCTTGTATTTATTAATTTTGTTTTCAATTACTTCTAGGTAAAATCTACCATTACAATATTTGAATTCAATAAATTGGATAGCAAGGTTTGTATTTATTTGGTCCGGTGGGGGTCTTTATATTGTAGTCCTATGACGCATAGTATGTCTTTTTAAAAATGCCTACATATATGCTCGAATATACATGAACATGCTCAAATATTTACAACCTCGATAAGCATGGGGCTTATTGAACATTGGACATTACCTTTAGTTTATGCTTTTGACTAGGATGTTAACATCACTACACTAAAGATTGCATTTAGTGTTTGGTGATAATATCGAGGGGGAGCGGAGGGCGGAGCGCGGAGGAACCAATGGCGACCCACGCCAGACACAGCCAGGCACCCAACGCGAGGAAGATGAGAAACTCACGCCACCAAAAACAGCCAACTGCCCAACCAATGGGCAACGCCGCGCCCATCATTCGTCAAGCCCGTGTTGGAATCGATCGGCGCCGCCTACCCTGTGCACAACATTGCACTTCCAGTCCAGACCACCGAAACTGTTGTCGTTGTGGTGGTCGTTCCCACTGAATCCGGCTCTTGGGCCTTAAGACGAGCCGGTAGTGAGTGGTGAGACACTAGCAGCGGGCGCAGTAGAGTCCTCAATCCAGGCACCATCTCCAACCACCACCTTCACCACCCACCTTCGTCGTAGCCCTAAGGCACCGCCTTTGAATTTACATCCTGTGTTTCCTCTGAGGTAAGGTAGCTGATGAGGTTTCTCGTCTTCTTGTCACATCCTCTCGCATAACTGCTTGCTTGCATTTCATCCATCACGCGCGCGCCGCCACGGCCAAGGCAATGATGCACATGCACGTGCGCACCTCGTCGCACGTCGCGTCCTTCTCCGCACGCCTTGGCGACGCCTTCTTGCTGCGCGCCCGCCCTGAGGTGAGACCTCACATTGCCCACTTGGTCAATGAGGGAGAGATGGAATTGCAATGTTTGGATGTGGGAGATGGTTGTCGATGGTTGGTGTAGATTGGGTCTGGCATCTAGTAGAGTGAGTTCATGGGCTGCGCATGATCGTCACCCGAGGCGGCAAGGCTTCTCAGGAGGGGAGCACATTAGTGCAGGCGATGTTGACGAAGGACAAGCCGCTTGCCACCAGCTGATAAGTCGAACAAGGCACCGGTGAGTTGAAGAATTGTCATGCTCTCCTCGTGATACACACATTGATGTATGAGCAAGTATGTGTGTGATTATACCAAGTTTACAATGCTACTATTTGTATAGGCTTGATAGCTATTAGATCAAAAGAAGAGGTTGGTGGTCTCTCAACTGGAATGGACGAGCTTGATAGTTTCTAAACTCAAGTTAGAACTTAGCCCCTTTGAGGTCATGTTGACCCATGGATCTTAGGTGCCTCGTTACTCTAGGAGAGCCGATTAGATATTTAAAATGATTTAGGGCTGATATTACTTATTTGAAATATCAAAGAGGTTGAAAATTCTAGGTATCTTTGCCTTACAAGTTACTAATTATTTGAGTATCTGAACCACACCGCTCTGTCTTTGGCTGAGATTTCTGTCGGGTGGATGTCTCTGCAGGCCTATGAGCTTGTCCAAGGTGCCTTGGTACGTATTGCTCCTCGCATCCTATCTCATGGTTTCTTGTCTTGGAAGTTGGACTTGAAGTAAGCTAGTTTGGCTGAAAAAATAGCACTAAAATTTGGCTGAAGAAATAGCACCAAAATTTGGCTATCACTAGGCAAGTAAGATTGTTTGAGAATGTTGGAATCAGGCACGGTGGACTGAGGTGCGAGACCGTGCAGCACCGGAACCACCAACTACTGTACTTCTGCACGGTAATTTGGGTGGACATCGTTATTGGGGTAACTTCTTCTTGTTGCCTACCTCTGCAACGTTATATTTATATTCTGCCTACAGCCATTTCTGTTCTGGAATAATGTCGCACTGTTAGGTGGTATAGTCCAAGTTTGTTTTTGATTGCGTTAGATTAGACAGGTTTCGTATGTCATATTTGGATTGGTAGAATAGAAGGATATATAGGATGCTCTGTGTTGCTACAGGCAACAAATGTAGCAACGGTGTTCCACGCTTGACCACCGTCAATGTTACTTGGAATGAGAAAGCCACGTTGATGGCATGTTCATCGTCACGTGACGGCTGACAATGTTGCACGTCTTCACTAACATTGTCACACGTTCATCGTCACGTCACGGCTGACAATGCTGCACGTCTTCACTAACATTGTCACACGTTCATCTCACGTTAAAGAGAACATCACATAGAATAGCAGTTTTTTAAAAGCATGTTTAGAAAACGTCCGCAAGAACATGCTAGATGTTCAAGTGAACATGAACTCCAGCATGAAAAAGGTCAATGATAACATATAGGTAGAACACGCTAACGTCAGGATCGATGTCGTGAACAACACGAGCATGTCAAAACAAACATAAAAAGTAACAGCCTTAAGTAGACAAAATATGCTCTAAAAGCATGATGTCAGTTGATGTGGGTTGTCCACGTCATAATTCTTTGGGTCCAAGTCAGAAATTATTAAATTCCACGTCATTGCCCGCTCAAAATAGAGTTGGATGAAAAAAATCCCGCGTGGCACTGTCCAAAGGAAAACATAGCTGATGTAGACATGGGCCCCCTCCACGTGGAGCCCTTTCCCACACATTTCAGGCCACATTCAGTGGATGTCAAGAGGTTGACAACCATGTTACGACAAATTTTTCAACGTTTTTGGCCTGTTCATCTAGACGGATTATAGGTGACATCAACATTGACGCAACGACATGTTATTTTTGACATTCAGGCATGTTTTTCAACGCGTTACAAAAAACACGGGTTTCTTATAGTGGCCGTCCGATTTTAGTAAAAATTATTTCACTAAAAATATTTATTGTGGCCCTAGGTAAATGATTTTTTATCCCGCGGACGATGTGTCTGACGAGACATTCGGACAACGTCTCAGGGCGCTCCCATACCACTAAGAACGTTGGATTGGTAATCCTGGTTGCAGTACATGCTTTGCGGATGTATCAACGTGTCTACAGTGGGACAGTACCGGATAATGGAGAATTTGGAACAACTTTTGTGAGAGTCTTGATGCTGGACGCAAAGAGATGGAAAATCAACTGGGCCGAGGATATTGTGGAGCATGCAAAGGTAACTTTCACTCTATAGCAGTGACTGTGCACATGAGAGTAGTCAACAACTTACTAATCATGTGCGCAATTTTTTGAGCAAAGACCACAAATCTATGTATGCCTTGCTTTTCTTTGCTGAATTCAATGCCTAACAATATGCTTGAATTCTTATATGCTATTGTATTGGTGATTGTGACAAGCTTATTCAAGAAATTACTTGGTGATTGAACAAGCTTGGACTTGGTGCCATTGTCCCACTTTTGTATAAGTTTATGCGATAATATTTGATGGTGCTTATGTAGGGCCGCCTCAAGAATCCTAGTTGCAATCTAGACAAGCTCACTCCACCGTACTTGCGGGAGCACATCCAAGCCATGTTGGATGTGTTCAAGGTATTGATAACAAGAGTTGTCGCAGATAAGGACAAGGCACGCACTGCACGGCTGCATGGAGGTGTGCCCCGAGTTGGCTGCATAGTGCGTATGCCGCTTGCTACAATGACTGTCGTGGAAGCGCCACAACATGAATCACCAGTCAAGACCGATCCAGTATTGAAGAGTTTGGTGAAAGCACCGCGGTTCAAATCACCACTCCAGCCTACTACAACATTGATGGAACATGAGAAGAAAGACGACGAGGTAAAGCCGAAAGCATCACTACACAAGTCAACAACAACAAAGTTGATGAAGCAACGTCAAAAGATAGAAGCAGAGCTGCTTCATACCGGATCACGTCTACAACATGTAGAATTGGAGTTGGTAAAGCGAGACACTAGGACGCAGTGAGGAAGCGAAGTGGGAGGAGTTTGTAGGGATCCAACAATCAAAGCGTGGTTTGCTCTTGGACAACCATAGCAAGAAGGTGGTAGATGCTCGTCTGCACATTGTTATGGAGGGTGCCGTTGTTAGCTTTGGGCCTCGAGATTAAGCACTGGACTGTTGTAGCTTAAGGGTTGCGAACCAAATTGCTTCTGTTGCAGGACTCCATTGGTGACCTTAGCGCCAAAATAGACGTCATGCTTGTCGAAGAGAGTTATATTCGTCCACTACAACTCTTTTCAGCATTTTCTGTAAGCCACGAGGGAATGGTGCCGCTAAAGCAGCACCTCCCATGCGTCGCGTGTGGACGCTTTTGGGTAAATATGGCATTAGCAACCCTCCCTTGTGGTTGTCTTCTTCACCCAATTTGTTTGTTTCAGGTTGCATTGGCTTCTCACCCTTGTTGTCTTGGCTGCAATGTTGTACCAAGTGGAGCTTGGATGGGCCAATGGGGGTTTAAATCCGACAACACTTCCTAAGAGAGTGCTGCTGCAATAGTGCACAAGTGTTGTGACCCGGGTTCAGACGACATTGCAGGGCTCGTAGTGTGGCTTGTAAATTGTCTTGAGTATTTTGCTGCTGAGGACAGTACCGAAGAATTTTAAAGAGCGTTGAAGCAAATTGGGAGGGTGTCAGCTCTCAACTATAGAAACATATCATGTGTAATGTGTTGTGAGCTTGAAACACCAAGCTTCTGCTAGTATTGTTGATGATCATGTGGTAGCTCGTGGCAGGCGTGGCATTCATATCCTTCCGGAAACCCTAACCTACCTTCTTGATCGAGGTATGATTCCTTCTCTGGACTTATTTCAAACCTCTTTCATACGATTGCTAGTCTGAACGAGAACCTTAGGATGATGGTTTTTGAACGTCTGTTCAGCAACCATGGCCCGTTGTGCTTCTCTGACACGAAGAAGCATTTCGCCAATCTGGGATTGCCATGCTACGTGACCAAAATCCACAGTGAGGTCAACTGATCCTTGTCTTGCTATTTTCTGTGTATGCTTGAGAAGTTGCAAAATGGTCATGTATATATACATGTATGTTGTTGTGTTTAAGCACAATAAGTTTTAAAATGGTCTCTAAATGAAAGATGTTAGTTGAAGAATCTTTAATCCAAAGGTGAATGTCTTGCTAAATTTTAATACATGTTTTGTATGTTATTAAGAGTAAAATATGTGACCTTATATATGGTCCCCCACTGACCATTAAGGTTAACCTATAGAGGTCTGAGAAGCCACATTTGCGTTGTAACATGATGTTTTCTGTATATTTGCAAGCTGTAAAAATTGATGTGTAAGAAGTGAGAATCGTATAAATGAACTTAAGAATTAAGAACGATGTGAGTCTGATGTATATATGTTTTGAGCCCGATGTAATAAAACATGGCATTTCAAATTGAGATCATTATTGGGCCTACTATGGTACATGTTTGAGAAGTTGCACAATGGTCATGTATACTACACCTATGGTGTTGTATTTGAACAAGATAAGGTTTACATATTGAAGTAACCTCCAAACAAAAGATTTAGTTAACAAATCTTCAATGCAAAGGTGTGTATCATCTTAAAATTTAATGCACTTTTTGTATTCTAAGAATAAAAATGTGATTGTATGAATGGTCTTTCATATACCAAGGATTGCCCTCGGCCCCGTTGGGAACAAAGGGTCAATATACTAAGGTAGAGGCACCCAATTCTGATCAGTAGAGTATGCATGGCCTGGTGCATGAAAATGGCAAATGCATGAAATGGTGCATGAAGTGCCCCTAAACCGATAACTCAAAATCTGAAAATAACACTCACCATCGGCATTGGGTCGTGGAGTGTGCAATTTTGGGTTGCTTCACCTC
Organism: Bryoerythrophyllum caledonicum; assembly: GCA_963971425.1. Classification (NCBI taxonomy): domain Eukaryota; kingdom Viridiplantae; phylum Streptophyta; class Bryopsida; order Pottiales; family Pottiaceae; genus Bryoerythrophyllum; species Bryoerythrophyllum caledonicum. The sequence goes on along the minus strand of OZ020526.1, from coordinate 8,652,824 downwards.
AATTGAGCTCTCATTGGTGGCATTGCCTCAAAAGTCGAACAAGGCACCCTCCATGAGTTGGTTATCCATGACATGTCTTCTCTCTTTTATTCACTCTCATTTACTACACAAATGTTTTTGACATACAATGTCATTAAGTCCCCAACTGGCTCTACTGATCGGAATTGGGTGACTCTACCTTAGTATCGAGAAAGTGTGGACGTCATGTTGGAGGGAAGTTCCTACAAACCGACCGACCCTTCAATGGATATTCACAACTACACAAATTCAAGAATTTGCTCACGCGTTCATTGCTGGCTGATTTCTTACATGTTATTGTTGGTCCACATTGAAGATTATTACCTAATTAACGTCTTTCTAGTTCTCAAAGAATAAGCTTTGGAACCAAGTACGAAGCCATCTCTTTGGTTTTAATGTGGTTCTGGATTCGTCTCCAACTCCGTGTGGCTGCTACGCACCTTAATGTCATAATTCTGAGGCCAAACTTTTCTCTACAGTCAATGGCGGTCTGAATCACATCCTCTGTTACTTGTGATAAGATCGAGCATGACATAGACCAACAGAATTGTTTCCAAAAATTTGAGAATGTATGCCGGATGTGGGAAAAAGTACGAAGGATCCTCTCCAACTGCATCAAACGGACGTCTTCAAGAACCAGGATTAAACGCAAACCCGAAACCCTAAAACGTCAGTAAGATGTTCGGCGGGGTCCCGAGTCGGGAGCCACTCTCAGATACTACCCACTCATATCCCTCTCTGCAACCTCTCCGACCACACATGAGAACCAACTCATGCCGTCTGACATAGCGCCTTGCTTCATTGCTAAATCCGCAATTCTCACTCAGTCAACATGCAAAAACACCAAACCCTAACCCTACACTGATGTACCAAGGAATGTCCCAGTAGACAGGTCAACACGCGCTCATTGAAAGAGCACATTGGTTTGAAACTGGGCTTCAATGCACTCTTTGCTTCAGCCGACACCCACTCCGTTCAGAATTACAAAGTGGCAACGCCTCCAGCCAAAGCATATTCAACAACAACCACATCATCCCTCAATCGGATATCTTTTCTGTAATCACGTACTTTCATGATTAGCATGGTGTTGTCATCATAGGGATTGTAAGAAACAAATCGTCATGTAAGATCCCAAAAATGACCAAAGAGCACTGGTACGCAATCTCATCAAGTGAAGGATCCTCTCTCTCAGTCTTGGGACGCTTATTCGACTCCACAGCACGGAATCAGGCTGAGAAGACAAACTTTAGGCCCCGAACAAACTGGATCACATGCCAAATCTCGCTGCTGTTTCTTCAGATGCTCAGAAACACGGACCGATTGCGATCATCACTCCCAGAAAACAACGAAAACAGACAACGCGTGCTCAAATTCTATGGGTGTAAAGTAGTCTGTCATGCCCTTCGGCACTCAGTACGAGGAATTGTTATCATCATAGCACATAAATCATACTAGAGAGAGGTTCATCAGCGACTTAAATATCGGTAATCAGAAGCGAACTTCATTTTGTTGCAGTATTTTCGTCATCACACGAACCCTGGAACCCTAAACCTCCAGAACCCCGGCCAAACAACACGAAAGGCAAGCACACACTAAAATGACGAGACTTCGCAGGTGAGAGCTAGAGACGATAACCAGAAGACATGGCTGCAGAGGCATGAGCGCCGTCAATTTATGGAGGCGCAGGAGAAAGCCCTAGAAGGCGCATCTTGCGGATGACGACGAAGTACGGTCACATGTTTTCGTCACATATTTCTGATGAACATCATGTGCAATGTTCACAATGCTGTGAGGAACAGTGACGTCCGGTGCACGAGGACTGGATCTCTGGCATTGGACACAAGGTAAATCACGATACCCTTCAACTTTTTCATCAACCCCACTCGTGAAGGATCTGGCACCTTTAAGACCAGTAGGTTTATTAATTTTCTATGCGTCTTGTCATTCGTCACATATTGATGCTTGGACTGTATGCAGGTCTCACAAAGTACCGACAAGAATGCTGGCAGAGGATGATCAATCACCTCAACCATGAGGAGCTGCTGGATTCAAGAGATCAAGCAAGCTTACGTGATTCGGTGCGGCAAAGACTGAGAGCATTCACTGCCGTTGTCGAAGCACAATCCAAGTGGGTCATCCAGGAACAGGAATCACTGGAGGAATCCTCAATGTCCTCAGACGGAGTTTACAGAGAATTCCATACCACAGTTATGAATGTTCGATCAAGAAATCCCCAGCTTCAGATTTTGAATATTTTACCATCACATTGATTTGAATACATTTGATCGTAAAATTGGAACATGTACCAGTGCTTCATATGTACATGATACTCATCTATTTACGCCCCAACATGCGACCAACTGCCGTTTCAGCAATGCATTTTAGTGACCAACCTCTACTACACTACCTGCAGCAATTTGTACTATCTCTCCACCTTGACCAGAAAAATCCCAAGGAATCGGCGCCCAAAGATCAGCTGCACCGATCAATCAACTTCGAACTCTCGTGCCAAAATTTGTCACTTGGCCAACCTCAACTAGTGCGAACATATATAAACACCTGAATGTATACTCTTCAATCTGCAGTGTCCAGACCATAAACCTCCACCAACTCCGCTTCAATACGTCGTGATCCCAATAATTGAAGATCTGATGAGCGGTTATAGTACAATCAAAATGTACACCCCTTCGAATAAATAAGGTAGCACAGCTGCAATAGCAGCAGGTCTTTCACCAGGCTCCGGTAGCGTCTTCATGGATGGTCCGTGCAAAACTTTTGGTGCAAAACGATGAGGATCTCTGCAGTTGTCATGTCTTGATCTCTTCGGCCACTATCTCCTCCTGCACTATCACCTTGGCCTTCTCCTGTTCCTCTACCAGAACCCTTTTACACGCCTCATAACACATGAAAGAGATCCCGGCTGCTGGGATGATCTTAATGTAGCTTGCTCCAAGCCCTCGGTAATGACCTCCGAGACCTTGCTCGTTCACAATGCTAGTCAAGGCGTGCACCACATTCCGGTACATCTGGCGCCCACCAATATTACCAACCTGCAAAAACACCAGATGGTAGAAGTCAGCGTTAAATGCTATCTCACTTGTACTTTTTCTCTACTGAATCTACACATAAAGGCATGTTTAGGATTCCGAAATGACATGAAAAAGTTATAGAAAAATAAGTACCTGCATCTGTTTCCGGGCCACTTCTAGAGGGAAAGACGCGGTACTGGCGATGGATCCCGAAATGGACCCCATCAGAAGAGTTTCGATGTTGCCAACGTCCTCCCGCTTCGCAATTCGCTTGTACGTTTTCCTTAATGTATCGTAAGAGCAATAGTTGATGGCGGCATACGGTACCACACCGATGAGGCTCGGAAGCAAGCCCCTGTAGAGCTCAATCGGACCCTCTTCCTTACAAATCTTCACCAACGCGTGCAGCAAGTTATCGTACATCCCATGCTGCAAGTGAAGCAAACCAGTTTCAGCAAACCAATAAGAGGATCTAGGGTTTAGAATTTCCAGAGAATGCTCTACTGCCGGTGTCTTTCGTGATGAATCTAACATGCCATCTACACAACAGTTTTGATTCATACCTCGACAGTCAACCGTGTCTTGAGCAGTTCGAGAGGGTACATGGTCAATGTGGAGCACACGCCCGCCGTGGCGCCAGCGATGGTCGAGGGCGGGACTGCAGGAAACCGCGACGGTTCGCCGTTCTTGGGCGTCAGGAACGTCTTCACCGTGTCGAACACGAGCAGCTGCGCAACCGAGTAGAGGATAAGTAAAGTTCCCTCATCGCGGGAGAAGAGAAAAGAACGACTGGTAGGGGATCCTCACCTCGATTGCTTTGCTGGGCGCCACTCGGAGCACATTGACGCCGTTGCCGCGGAACAGTCCGCGCCAGCCGTCCCGCTCCATGATGATGTGGAACATGCCGGCCACGGAAGCCCGCCCGGCGCCGGTGCCCACCATCAAATTCGTGCGGATCGTCTCGATGGGCGCGACTGCCGTGCGCGACACCGCCCCCGCCACCGCGCCGCTCAGCAACCTCCTCAAAGACGCGTTCGCCACCTTCACCCGGAACCATATCCTCTTCTTCTTCACCGGCCGCTCCTCCTCAACCTCGTCCTCAAGCTTCCCAAAAACCTCCCTGAAAACCACACACCGTCAGTCGTGCCGTAAAAAAAGCACTCGGTGAAACTCTCCCCCCTCCCTCACTCACTCACTCACTCACCGAAACTCGGCTTCAGTCGGCAACGCGAACTCAGAAGACCTCCGCTTCGTAAACGCCGACGTGGCCAGCTTCTCCGGCACGAAGAGCTTCTGCACCTGGATCACCATCGCAGGCATCGTCGTCCCCACCGAGCACGCCGCCAGGGACAAATTCTCCAACTGGCGCCGTCCCATCTTGCCTCCCCATTCCTCTGTCATGCAAATCAGCTGACCACCACCGCCAAATCCTCCACAACGCCGCAACACAAGCTCCGATCTCACCCAAACAAACTAGCGTCGAGAAGGCGTTTATCCGCTTCTGACACTCTCGCTAGATCTATCCGCTTCCGTTTTCTGATAACATGCATAGATCTGGGTAGAACATGTACGCCAGGAGATGGATTCTGGACCAGGAGCGTCGCTCTGATTGTAGGAGATCATTTGCACTAGTGTCCTTCCAAGTGTTCGGGATGAGAGAATCTGGGAATCGTTCTAGTTTGGGTGGAAAGTGCATGTCATCGTGACGGAAGTTGCGCCACAAGGCGAGCGAGTTTGCTCGTTTGATCGCGCTCGTGGAATTCGCGGGCCGCGCGTAGGATCCCCATCAAGTGCGATTGTGGACGTGTTCGATTGCGATAGTTTTGAGGGGCTTGTATGTATCTGGGACTTTTCTTCACTTTTGGGGGATCTGACACTTGGGTGAGTCCACTCTACCCTCTTGTATGTCAACTTTATTGGTTTATCACAAAAATCTAGTTTTCACCCCTAAAGGACCACGCCGGATTTTAGAGGAACCTCTACTCCGTTGATAAAAAATTGCCAAGATGAAGTTTTTAAGAGAATGCAACCATAGGATCTTCTGCTAAACTTATTTGAGATGATGTGGTTAAAAAAAACTGAATTTTGACTCTGCGGATGGGAAGATAATTGCACCCGAAGTGGAAAAAATTGTCCCTTAGAGGGACACTTTGTTCTTTAGGGGTCAACCTCTACAGGACCAAGTTTTTGTTTGGGGGACTCAAATTTTCACTTTGTATATGGTTATCTTCGAATTTGTATGGTCAAAATTCACGAAAGTTATTTCTCATGTAAGTTTAGCAAAGATCCTACGGTTACATTCACTTAAGAATTTCATCTTGGTTGTTTTTAATCAATGGAGTAGAGATCCTCTAAAACTAGGTAGGGTTTTTCAGGGGTTAACTCTTTAGCGTCCAGTGCATGTTTCTGCATCATCAAATATATGTGTTTTTTTTTAATTTGAAGTAACTTTGATGGAAATATAATGCCTAACCTTACAAACTTGAACTCAAACCATGTTCTAAACTTTGGGAAACATTTGCATAACATCCAACGATTGATGAAATAGATTGTAGTGTTTAAAGTTACTATATATTGGGAGTGGAACCTGCGGAGTTTTGGAGGGTATACTACTTAATCAACTGATAGATTCTTGAAAAAAAAATCCATGCTTTGAATGAAAGAGATTTAGTTGTGCACTAGGTTGATAGCTTCTCATTAACGTATTGTATGTGAAGTAAACATTTATACATGGTTATTGATGGTTTTTTTACTTCGCAGCTTGATTGCATTTGAAAATGTTCCAAACTCATACAAACTAAAATGGGAGTTTTTGTATGCAATGAGAGAGATCAACAATCACAAAACAATGAAGAGACTTGACAAATTTCAGTCAAAATTTAAGACCAAAATCATTTTGCATGTGTATGGAATACAATGTGCAAAACAATATGCGACATGGTATCCATTGTATTTTGATGTATTTTGCAATTAACTCCTAGCTTTTCCATGAGTTCTATAACTCAAAACTGTGATATGATTTTTGCAAAGTGTACATGTAATGTGTACACAAATTTGAACTTCAAACTTCATAACCTCATTCCTCATGGATTTCATGCAAATTAAGATTTAACACATCTAGAGACCACACTTGGGTCTCATGGGCGCCAAAGGGTTAAGACATGTCCTTATAGCTGTGATACCAAGAGCATTCCCACCGTTTTGGTGCTCATGGCCACGGCGCGAGGGCTTTGGGCTAGGATTATAATAAGATGTCAGTGACCGAGAAAAAATAGATCTTCTAACGCGACAACAATTTGGTGTAGCCTGTAGCAACCTACTGCCCAATTTTTGCACCCCCGGCCCCCATGGTTGTTGTCCATCCCATGACAAAATTGTACCATAGATATGCTCTGACACACGAGGTGAAAGAAGGAGGTGAGAAATGGAGGCTACTTAGGCAATTGGTGAGCCTAGGTTATTCCTTGGCCAAGGAGGAGGCTAACTCGGATCTGATTCAAAAGTTCTCACAAGCTTTTGTAGAAAGGGGGGTGGGGCAAAATCTAGCCCCTATTTTAATTTTTGGATGGGGATCCTATTTTAAGCAAGAAGGGGCCTCCAAGAAAATTCTCGTAAAGAAGGCCTTTGAACCCCAAAATGAGAGAGCAAGAAAAATGACCTCATGTCATTAAGACATAGGCCCACCTCCCTCCGAAAGCTTGTGCCACCAAAATATTGGGATTTGGTTGCCCCAAGCCTGGTTGACATCCATGACTAGGCCGGCTAATATGCAGTGGCGTAGCGGCCGGGCTTGAGACCACACCAATGGTCATTAGCGTCCACGGAGCTGGCTTGTGGTGGCTATGCTCTACGGTGGGTCACAAAATTTTTGCTCTTAGTTTAAGATTGGTTCCCTGTTATAACCTCATCTTTACAGGAACGAAAGAAGAAGAAGAACTTCGGTCTTCAAAGGGGGCAAGAGTGAATAAAGTGTCACTTTGTTCCACCACTAAATCCATGTCCACTGGACATAGGTTTAAGTGATTTACAGGAACATGTAATAGTAGAATCCTTAGGTCTCGAGCTAGTAAATGAATGATGGAATGATAGAAAGAAAAGAAGAAAGAAATAACTCTTATTGTAGCATCTATTCAACTCAAGGGATGAAGGAGAGCCTAGAAAAGTATGGTCAAGGGATTAGGACCACTAACAAGTACACCAAACACTGCATATAGTGTGGACCAGAGTAGCTCAAATTTCTACACTACTTGGAAATTTACATCCAATCGACGACTGGCACTCACTTGCTTGAAAACAAAGAGCCAATCAGATTTTGACATGCATGTGCTTGATGCAATTAGTGTGGGTGATCCATATCAATTATAAATCCACACTATATTCAATGTTTGGTATTGTCACTTTGTTTGATTATGTGGAGGTAGAGAATTCTCAAGCTGGTGATTATGAAGGGGTTTCATCCTATTGGGCACCATGTAAGTTCATAAGATTGAGTGAAGTTGTTCCTACTCATTTACAAATTGCAAATATTCACTAACACAAAATAAATAAGACCTTTGGGCAGTCATAGTTTGAAGGTCCAAAAGACAAGCTCCATTGGTTATGGCCCATGTCATTCAAAAGGACCCAATCCATCGTTACACTATTTCAATTGCTCCATGTTATGAAATTTTTGCTCTTGTACTTTAAATGACCATGGATTCTAAAAGATAATGCTTGTTCTACTTCTGGTTTGTATGTCATTGTAGGCATAATGGAATTGCAATAACTTGCACTATCTCAACGTAATTCCTAAATGATGACGATGGCTAGTTTCATCGTGGAAGGCTGTAAAATGTATTCACAGAGGAGATGTTGGCAAGTATGGAGGTGTGGAAATTCTTTGGAATATGCTCTTTAAAGGTCATTTTCAGTGGAGATCATGTTTTGAAACATACAGTGCAAAATTCCTTCATGTACTGCTGCAAATACGTGATTTCTAACATCCTTTCTTAGAAAGGATTAGATGTGCATCAAGGAAGAAATGGACATGGTCCATTTAATAAGGAATTAATAACTGAATTAACCTAAGTAAACTGGAAATTCATACCTAGTAAACAAATGCATTTGTTGAATCTTTCCTTAAATCGACAGGGTGCACAGAACTGCCAACTCCCTAATCTCGGAGAAGAAAGCTCAGGTCCACCTCTAGTCACGAAATGCAGAAAACCTCTTTCAGGCTTGGAAACAATCGGCACCTTACTGTACAACTGGGGTGACTACAATTGCTCATCACCAATCAGAGTTTCCTGGTCACCGCCGATCAATGTTTCCTCCTCGTTCGCTCGCTCCTCCTCCAAGTTGTCATATTTCACTTCCTCCCGCTTCCTGTATTTCGCCAAGTACCAGTACGCTAGGCTTGCAACGGCGGCCAGGATGATCACCACTCCAACGAACACTGAAACCATGACGCCCACCTTCACCTTGTTGAAATGAATCCAGTTCCTGTCAAAACACAGGATAATGACTCTCAGGATATCATGAAAAAGTGAGAAAAGAGGTTAAAACTCATGGTACCTTTGCCTCACTTTATAAATAGCTTTACTCTGAGCTGCCTTATTCTCCTTTGAGCTGATTTTAGATTGATTGAGAGCTATTTAGAGGTGATCATTTTGATAACTATATATGGAAGAAGAGGAGGTTATCTTCTTGGAACTTTGGGTGCCTTCTACTGCATTCCAAGGTCGGGGAACATGTGTGGCTGCCTTACCAATTTGAGGGAGGCAGACCTCTCCAGCTTCTCAGTTGATAGGCACCAAAAACCTCCGGCAGTTGGACTGTACGCTTATCTAATCGTGCCACTAGTGCCTGCACCATTCATGCGACATCATAAGCCAACAACACAAATGTCTTCATCACCGCAAGATTCAGGGTAATTTTGAGCAGATGAATTTGAAAGGTAAGAAAAAAAACCTGAGCAGAAGAAGATGAAAAATATTGTGAGGACACTGCATATACAATACATCGCACCACCACTTTCGCCTCTTCTTCTTTGACTTCTTCAATGGTTACCTGTATAAAGTCACTCGAAGTAAGTACAGTCGAAATCATACAGAAAACTAAGATATTTTTTTGGAGTTATAAGTGAACAGAAATTGAAAACTTCACTCTGATAACAAAATACATAAGCAGACGAAAAGAAATCAATAACATAAATATTGTGGTTCTAACCTGTGAGGGTGGGACAGAAAAAACAGAAGCAATGCTTGACATGAACAGGACGGCCTGACTTGAGAAGGTTGTCGAGTTTGAATCTAGTGCAATTACAAGTTCAATGCTCCCAAAATTTTGTTCCCCTGTATATGAAAGAATTCAGCACTGATACTTGAAACATGGAAAAATCCAACATTTTCCTCGGAATGAATATCCACTGCGCACCCAAATAACGGTGTGTCTGGTTCTGGCTCAATATTGCACTCTCTGAAATCCTAATTATGCAGGTTTTTATGTGAACACGCGTTCCAATTTCAGAAAAATAAATGGTATACATACCCTCTGGCGAAGGTGCCGGTTGAGGAGGCGATTCGATAGGACTATTCTCAATTTCCGGAGCTGGAGCTGGTGGTGGTCTTGTTATTGGGGGTTCAGCAGGCAAAATGCTCCACAAATTTGTACAGTTCGTCTTAAAGAAGCCAATTTGTTGGTTAAACCTATCATACGTAACCAACATGTTTCGCACAATAATCCCTGCGCCATACGAAGTGGCACCGTTTATTAGAGTTAGAACTCGTGTGGTTGGCTCGCCAACAAAAAAATCTATCAACAAGCCCTCGGGACTCAAAGAATAAAGGCAAGACAGTACACACAAGTCTCAGGAAATCTCACATAAATCATAAACATTACTCACTACTGTTGCAAAACCAGTGTCATGCGAACAAAGTTACCTCCAAGCAGTGTGGTGGCGTCTTGGTTCTTGAAGAACCCCAAACAGTACGCACCAGGCACTCTGGAGTGCTGCAGCAAAAGAAAAGAGACAGTACTGATCAGCGATGAGAATCTTATTGCACGGCTAACGCCAATAATTTACGCAGTATAAACAGAGTATGTACAAAATGAAAATGAGATGAATGTGAAATTAAGCTCATGACTGCCTTACCTTGAACAGATAGTTCTCTGGCGCCAAAAATACTTTTTTGTTTCCTTCAAATACAAAATCAACAGGAGGAAAATACTTGCCCAGCTCCTTTGGTTCACTGCCACACCAGCATCAAAGAGTCATTTAGCTTTCCAGTCATTAAAAACAGACCAAATCCGCAATCAACACCAATCAGGTCACTGTCCTCAATATAAATGCATATTCAAAACAGTTTGGAAAAGCAATCAAAGTAATGGCACTCACTTCCCAGCGCCAGCGTAACAAATATCAGGATAACTCGGGTCAGGACCATCGACAGCTTGCAATGCCCCAAGCTGTTGAACAATCTGCTCTCAGAAACCACTCCAAAGACCACAATTAGCATTAATTTTCACAATACCGTGGTTTCCGTACCAATAGTATCTGATTCAAGAAACTTGTTCTCCACCAACAAGGTCAAAGTCATCCACGAGCTGTAAAACTTGCAGCGGCAATTCAGAAGCATTACTACCAAACTTGAAAGGATGCATAACTTACAGCATCTTTGAAAGCCTCAAAAGCCCTCTCTGGAAAATAAGCGTACGTTGTCCCACTGTCCAGAACGGTGCCGAACCTCCCATTAAACACCGAGCTAGACAGCTTCAAGCTCACTCCTTGCACCTGAATTTCGGACAACTCAAGGTTGTAGTAATTGCTGCATAAAAAATTCAAGTCAGTAAAATTTCACTAGTTTCACATACCCTGACCTTAAAAGCATAACTCCAATAAAAAGGGAGAAATACAAGACCTCTGATTAGGCAAACTTTCTGAGACCCTCTGAGCTTCCAACCTTCAAGCTTACCTGCGACTTGGATCTGATTTCGCAAACACCATGCCTGAAGGGGTAGGAATGGCGCCCAAGACCATGGACCCCCCGCCCTCGTCCATGCCGCCATAGCAAAGAGAGAACGAATCCTCCATGACGCCGTTCCCTACGAGCTGGTCCACAATACTGAGCGGGCCGCGCCCCAGCCCCATGATGCCATCAGCGTGCTGCAAATACAAGTCCCCCGTCTCGACCGTTTCACAGCCGAAGAGAAGAGACTGGGGCTGCAGGCGGCTGGTGGGGCCGAACCCCAGCAGGTCCTTCCCCAGCACGCCCTTGCTGGAGCTCTTCTCCGCGTACAATCTCTCATACTTGCATTGCCGCGTCTTGGTGTCGCATTCCTGCGAGATGCAGTCCTGGGATCCGCAGCCTATCGACTGGTACGAGCTCGAGTTGTCCGGCTTGAACCGAGGGTCCTGACCAACATTCACCACCAACAAAACAATCTTACATCCTAGAGCATAACATGACAATCTCATTCTTGCAATCTCATGTCAGATATGTTTGCAACAATCCATATCTTACATGAGACAACATTCTAGAACATAACATACCAATCTGTTGCTTAAGAATGGGAGAATCCCTCCCTCCCACTCATCAAGTTATCCGTATAAAACCATTTAGAAATTTTTGAGAAGGATGATTCCTAGATAAGCCTATAACTCCTTGAACTAGCCTGGAATAGGCTTTCAAGAAAATGAAGCAAGTGGCAATCAAAGGAAGAAATGGATGTGTAACTCATGTCTTACAAAATACAACCTGTTGCTAGGGTGGCCTAACCTTTGAGGAAGACGACTCCTACATGGGCTTAGAACATCTTCAACCAAACTAGAAATGGTCAATGAGTTTGGAAGGCCATTAGAAAAGGAATCAATCACTGTTGAGTCTTGACAGTGAAGCTGCCCTAGCATTGGTTTTTCATAAGACTAGTGTATTACCTGGTGATGGCCACAATGAATGCAGGTGGAGCAGGGAACGTATGTGACTGTGCTTCCCGTGTCCACTATCAGTGCAAATTCCTGCGGAGGCGTCCCAATGAACACCCTGCTCGTATAGTATCTGCATCTCAATGCCCACAAGTTGATCATTAGCAACTCACTCTTCTCAAACTCCATATAAAAACAACAACGTTACATGCTGAAAAGTTCTAGCACTCTTATAAAAAAAAGGAGGATACGCCACCGATTACAAAAAGCTCAGAACCTTGAATATCATGAAGAGAAGTTCCTTCTCCAATTTATCACTCTCAACCAGAGACTACTTTTTAAATTAATAAAAAATTTAGGTTCAGAATGTAAAAGAACTGTAAATGTGTCCAGAAACCGAATTCCGAATCCTATTTTACCAACATCAATGACGTAAACGCAGCATCAAATTAACCAAAACTAGAAACAAATTTTCAGAAAATTTAGGTTCTCTACACTCCAAAGCTTTCTAAGTGCAAATGAAACACACATGAGCTGCAATCGAACCCAAAGAATGCGCACTCTTTGGTTTAGAAACTTAGGAAAATATAAAACAGAAGCGGTGAATTCCACCAATAAAACTAAACCCTATTCTACCGAAAAACATGAAGCATCCAGAGACAAAAGTCCTCCTCTCAAACGAAAAAAAAACCGCAACAGATTGCTGTGAGCTCCACCAAAAATCCAGCCAATTGCGCCAAAAGCTGCTTGAAGAATAAATGAATGCGCACCCTCTGCTAAGCAGATCGTCGTGAAGCGTCATGCGCGCGTCGTCCCACTGCGCCTCGTACTCGAGCCGGCGGATCTGGTCCTGCTTCTGTTGCTGCAAGCCCTCGAGCGGCAGCACGAGCGCCGATCCGCGCTCCGACTCAATCCTCACACCACTGCTAGGGTTGCCAAATCCCAACAATGTCGTGAGAATCAGCAAAACCCCGAAAATCCCACCCATCTTGACCGCACCCACCTCCGATCGAAGCCTGTGCTAGGCTATTCTCTCATCAGGTTGGGCGTAAACACCCGGAGTTTCAACCTGGGCCATCGCAATAAGTGGATTTCCAGGTAGGTCACTCATGAACCCGGGATTCGCGATCGGCGAAAGAAAGGAAGGAAGTCGCTGCAAGACTTTTCCAGCGCCTTGACGCCGGTCACCCGCCCCCTTTCACATCGCCACGACCTGCCCTGAAACCGTCTCCTCTTCTCTTCTTCATCCTCCTTCATCCGTGCTTCGTCGTCCTCCGATGCCCCTTCTAGGGTTTTCTCCCGCGCCTCCATAAATTGACGGCGCTCATGCTTCTGTAGCCATGTCTTCTGGTTATCGTCTCTAGCTCTCACCTGCGAAGTCTCGTCATTTTAGTGTGTGCTTGCCTTTCGTGTTGTTTGGTCGGGGTTCTGGAGGTTTAGGGTTCCAGGGTTCGTGTGATGACGAAAATACTGCAACAAAATGAAGTTCGCTTCTGATTACCGATATTTAAGTCGCTGATGAACCTCTCTCTAGTATGATTTATGTGCTATGATGATAACAATTCCTCGTACTGAGTGCCGAAGGGCATGACAGACTACTTTACACCCATAGAATATGAGCACGCGTTGTCTGTCTTCGTTGTTTTCTGGGAGTGATGATCGCAATCGGTCCGTGTTTCTGAGCATCTGAAGAAACAGCAGCGAGATTTGGTATGTGATCCAGTTTGTTCGGGGCCTAAAGTTTGTCTTCTCAGCCTGATTCCGTGCTGTGGAGTCGAATAAGCGTCCCAAGACTGAGAGAGAGGATCCTTCACTTGATGAGATTGCGTACCAGTGCTCTTTGGTCATTTTTGGGATCTTACATGACGATTTGTTTCTTAAAATCCCTATGATGACAACACCATGCTAATCATGAAAGTACGTGATTACAGAAAAGATATCCGATTGAGGGACGATGTGGTTGTTGTTGAACATGCTTTGGCTGCGAGGCGTTGCCACTTTGTAATTCTGAACGGAGTGGGTGTCGGCTGAAGCAAAGAGTGCATTGAAGCCCAGTTTCAAACCAATGTGTGCTCTTTCAGTGAGCGCGTGTTGACCTGTCTACTGGGACATTCCTTGGTACATCAGTGTAGGGTTAGGGTTTGGTGTTTTTGCATGTTGACTGAGTGAGAATTGCGGATGTAGCAATGAAGCAAGGCGCTATGTCAGACGGCATGAGTTGGTTCTGATGTGTGGTCGGAAGAGGTTGCAGAGATATGAGTGGGTAGCATCTGAGAGTGGCTCCCGACTCCAGATCCCGCTGACTATCATACTGACGTTTTAGGGTTTTGGGATTGCGTTTAATCGTCGTTGTTGAAGACGTCCGTTTGATGCTGTTGGAGAGGATCCTTCATACTTTTTTCCCACATCCGGCATACAGTCTCAAATTTTTGGAAACAATTCTGTTGGTCTATGTCATGCTCAATCTTAACACAAGTAGCAAAGGATGTGATTCAGACCGCCATTGACTGTAGAGAAAAGTTTGGCCTCAGAATTATAACATTAAGGTGCGTAGCAGCCACACAAAGTTGGAGACGAATCCAGGAGCACATTAAAACCAAAAGAGATGGCTTCTTACTTGGTCCCAAAGCTTTTCTTTGAGAACTAGAAAGAGACCTGAATTAAGGTAATAATCTTCAATGTGGACCTACAATAACATGTAAGAAATCAGCCAGCAATGAACGCGTGAGCAAATTCTTAAAGATGTGTAATTGTGAATATCCATTGAAGGGTCTGTCGGTTTGTAGGAACTTCTCTCCAACATGAGGTCCTCACTTTCTCGATACTAAGGTAGAGGCACCCAATTCCGATCACATAAGCCACTTGGGGACATAAATTTCCGATCACATAAGCCACTTGGGGACATAAATGACATTGGGGACATAAATGACATTGTATGTCATAAACATTTATGTAGTAAGATGCGGAATTAGGATTGAAAGTTAGCAAATATTTTTTCTAATTTAATTACAACGATTTGGAATTGATATAGAATTTAAAAGCCGAGAAATTACCGGAACCTATAATCAAATTACAAAGTAGGTGACATTTGGTGCCCTCCTTTGCCCAATGCCAATAAGTGAGAGTGAGTAAAAGAGAGAAGACATGCCATGGATAACCAAATTTGGAGCCTATGGGCATTGTTTATCCTAGAGTACCCTCCCTTGCTATAAATAGGGCCTCATCCGTAAACAATATAGGGGCCAGGTTTGGCTCCACGAGCTTGTGGCCCCCTTGGGTAAGTCCCAGTGAGGGGGTCAATTTGCCCTGGTTCGGTAACATTGGGGCCTCTCAAAAACAAAAAATAAATATAAAACAAAAAAAAATCTTTTAAAAAAAAATTTAGAAAAAATGAATCAGTATTTCAGGCTCATGGTCTCCTTGTTCAACAATGAGAGAACCTTTTTTGCCTCTCTGGCTGCAAAATCCGGGGGACCCTTTTACATTATCCACAAGGCTTGTTTCTAGGCCTTTTGAGGACCTCAAATCCTTTGGTCACTTTTTTTTTTCCTCGTAGTGTAAACCCAAGTCATCGTGGGACGAGTTGATGGAGCCAATCACAGATTTTAGAGGTACATGGGACAAATTCTTGGTCCGTAGCGTAAACCGCTCCTAAAAATTCAAAGAAAAATGTTACTAAATTACATTGTATAACTCTGCCTTAAACCATGAAAAGTCCTCTGAAGGGACCCTTGAGAATTTAGAGGTCCTCTTAATATCTTTGACAATTGCACACTGAAAACACTTCAAAACTGCTTGTTTCAGTGCAATGAGTAAGGAAGAAAACCAAAACTCCTATTACTAGTTTTAACCATAGGATCTCAATGAAGACTTATTATGTAACTCACTTTAAAAATTCATAAAGTTTGACTGCAAACATTGTAATAGTGTAGTGTTTGAATTAGAGAAAAGGGTCCATTTTCTTCCTTGCGTTTAGTGGATCAATAGACTTTGACTTCACTTGGTGTCAAATTTTGCGTTGCACAAGGTCAAAATTCATTACCATCATGTTATGCATGATACTAGCTCCTTGTACTCCAATTTTTAGAGGTAGAAAAAGGGTGTAGCATATTCAAAAAAATTGTGCGAGTGGAGGTTCAAAAATTATCAATTTGCATTTTTTTTTGTGAATTTAGTATGTTTTAGAATGAGAAAATAAATGGTCAATAAGAAGGTTTACATCACATAATGGTGCGGAAAAAATAAATAGTAATAAATATGATGATCTCGAAGTTTTGTGTGAAAAAAAAGAATTTTTTTTGGTACCTTGCTCGACAATGTGCCATAATGTGTGAAAATGTTTGACTAGGATATATATGCTTTTTTTCATTAAAGACAATATTTTTTTTGACAATATGAAAGGAAATAATATTATTAGCTAGTCCCGAAAATCTCACATTCAATAGAGTGTCCTAGCAAAAGTTTTTGGAGTTGCCCGACTTGCCCACTCTCCCCATTTGAACTTCAAAACCCTATAACTTAAATGTTGGATTTAGAAAAAATTGGACTCAAAAAAAACGTTTAGTAATGTCCATCTATTTTAAAAATATGAAAGAAAACTATCATAAAATGACACCATAGGAACTTGCCCAAACCTTCTATAATCCCCTAAAGGAACTCTTGGAAATTTAGGGGTTAAGGAGCTTATATTCACAAGCTCATATCAATATTATTGACACTTTTGAAATATTTTTGTCCATATGGCATTTGTATTGATGAAGAGTAGTAGTAAGAACTCCGGCCTTAAAAAGGTCGGCGTGAATAAAGTGTCTGTTCATTCCTAACACTATATCAATGTCCAAAAGACAGAGAAATATATGATGAAGAAATATATGTCGTGCTCATGATTCTATATCTCCAATTCATATCTCTAGTATCTCAATCATTTGCAAAAGAATTATCGACTTTGTTTAGGTTATTGAAAGTACACTATACTATAATGTAATTAGAAATATATTATAAATATCAATATATTTGCTATACATGAAAATATTGATTTTGAAAAAAACTTATAATGTTATCATCAAGAGTGGAAGTGATTCTATACTAATCATTTGTTCAATGGGCATCAACTTGATGGTAGAACAAACAAACACTCAATTCAGGTTGGCCTCCATTAGTAATTGGAGTTCTTCTATTCCTTTGTCTCCTTCTTCTTGTAAGTGATTGACTTTCATATCTATTCATGTCTATTCATATTAAAATCCATATGCATCATAAATTCTTATCCTATATTATATTCTTTTTCATTGATGATCTAAATTTAAATTAGACAACGTGATGACATCATTTCAAAAATAAACTCATTCCACAATTTCCATTGATGTTAAATATACATATCATTAGCATGACATATATAAAATTAGTATACTCACCGTAAACCCGAACTGTGTCAAAAACCCGTCACTATCTACGCCCTCGCAACAGTGCCACCACATTATCCACCATCTAACAAACCCATGACTCACAAACATAACACTACCCTAACATAGACACTGGAAACTTCAAACATCTTCACATCACAAAACCCCTCATATTCAAGTCTAAAGCTACACCAAACACTGAATATAACGTGGATTCATAATTGATGTGGATCGCCCGCACTAATTTCCATCAAGCACATGCATGTCAAAATTTGATTGGCTATTCATTTTCAAGCAAGTGTGTGTCGGTCGCTAATTGGATGTAGACTTCCAATTAGTGTAGAAACTTGAACTACTCTGGTCCACACTACATTGGTTGTACCATCAGCTCACCATGAGTACTAGTACCGTCATTTCCCCCTTTCACATCCCAAGCAAGCTTTGAACTTCCCACTAAAAACTTCTCACTCGGAAAATAGAGGGGTTTAGGGTTTTGTTGCAAGCAAGTGAGAGTCGGTATCATGATAGTAGAAACCCACTACAAACTTCTCATGTGGGAAAAAAGAGGGGTTTAGGGTTTTGTTCCAAGCAAGTGAGAGTCGGTATCATGATCGTAGGTAGAAGGAAGAGAGCTCTTGGGCTCCCAAAGGTGATGGCTCCCAAAGTTTGAGAGTGGTTTTTATCAAGTTTGAGAGTGGATTGTATCAAGTTTGAGAGTGCCCCAAAGAGGGTGGTTTTCATGAGGGATGAAAATGGGAGGGTTTAGGGTGAGATGGAAGTGGGTTTAGGTTGAGGAGGCTTGTTTTGTTTCTTTCTTCTTAGGGATGGAGGTTGGGTGATTGGGGCAAAGGGAGGAGAATGGCTGCGCCTTGGGGCGCCGGTGCCCTTCACCAGCGCCTCAATGCTTTTGTAAAGAAATCTCTCATTCAGCAGCTCGTTCCTCCGAATGCTGTCGTAAGTTGCCTCCCTCTCTCTCTCTCTCTTGTCTAGAAATGAGGCCATTTTTGCAGGGAGTTTCGGAATCTAGCATTCTTCATCGTAATGGTGCTATTTTGGAGGTTTAGTCAACTTCTGGTGAGGTTTATGAGGTTTGTGGTTGGGGGAGTTTGCTCTGCAGGTGTGTGACTTGTATTGTGGACGAGGTGTGGACACAGAGAATTGGGGGGAAGCGAAGATTGGCAAGTATGTAGGCGTTGGTACGTTTCCCTGGTTTTGCACTGGAGAGAGTGTTTGCTGCTAGTGGTGTACCATTTTAATTCTTTTTTTTCCATGTTTGTTTCACTAGATTTGTCGTCATCTGCGTTGGAGGAAGCCAAGGAGGAGTGGGAGCGGAACGAGAAGCCTTTTGTTGCACGTTTCTGTGAACTCAACCCTTGCATGGTACTCACATGTGCTTATTTTATTGCAGAGTTGAACCAGGAATAGTGCTAGAGTTTGCAAACAAAGGGCAAACTAGTTGGTGATGGTCGTCCATGATGTAAAACCATTCTCATGTTTTTGTAATTCACCATCATCGTGGGCATTGTGACTTATGAAAGCAACAGGAGCCTGATCATGTCCTGATCATTTAAGTTTATCCCCTTTCTTCCCTCTCAGGCAGATCTGGAGAAGCACTTGGGCGTGGACCGGCTCTCCGTGGATGTGGTCACCTGCCTCTCTCACTTGCAGGTCTGGAGAGGATGTTTCAAGTTATCTTATATGTATGTTACACTCTTGGTGCTATTGTGTGCAGGATTTTGTAATTTGATGCTCTTTTGTTGGAATTCTGCGACATGTTTATCTTTTTTTGTGCAGGATTGCTTTGCAAACGAGGATATGGTGCGCCAGTTGCTGAAGAATGTGGCATCGCTTCTGAAGCCAGGTGGCTTTTTCTTCGGAGCCACTCCCGACTCCTCCACTATATGGTTTATGATCTTTCCCCATGGCCGTTTCAATTTCCACTTGCAAAACAGGCAGTGAAGTGAATTGCTTTCACCTGCTTTTTCTGGGGTCTCATATGATTTTGTGATGTGATATTCTTAGGTACAAGTATCAGAAAGCAGTGGAAGGCGCAATGAAAGCGGGATCACTGAGAGCAAACGGACATCTGCCTCGCGTGCGAACTGAGTTGTACAGCATCAGCTTCGAGGATGATCGGTACTCTTTGTTTTCCTTGGTATTGAGTTCAGTCACATTTTGTGCAGTTCAGGTTGTTGGAGGTAGACCCTTTTATGCCTGGATTAGGAGTTGCCGATCGATTACCTTTGTTCTTATCACATAATTCTTCTTCTTGCGTCTAGAGTTGTTATTTGAGGCTGAGGCAGGTACATTCTTTCTTTTTCTTGTGCAGGTTCAACGAGTATGGATCCAGATATCAGCTACGGTTTGCAGACGAGAGTGTGCCACCTCAATCCCAGATTCTAGTCCATTTTCCGAGTCTGATCAGGTAAATTCTTTAACTTGAGATCTGGACGACGCAATTGGTAGTTTTTGCTGTAGGAATTAATTTTTGTCCTGTTTTCTCTCAGACGTGCCGAAGAGTTAGGACTCGAGTGTGTGGAGATTCAGAACCTGACTGAGTTTTACGAAGACTACCGGTATTTCTTATTCCTTTACGACTTTAGAGTAAAAATGAATTGATTACTTGCATGATTTTGTAATTTTGGTAAATGGATTCTGACTCGACGTCATGTGAATTTTGCAGCGTTCCATTTGCAGAATCTCTCCAGAAAAGCTGTGGCACCTTAGTTGATGCCAAAGGACACCCGGTTGTGGATGGAAAGTCCCGCCTGTCTCCGGTTGCCCAAGATGTGCTAAGTATGTCGCTTCTCTCATCAAATCACTGGAAGAAAGTTTCTCTTTGAATACACATAGGAAGTTTCTGTTTCTATATGTAGAAGTTCCGTTTTTTGCTTGGGTCAAAAGGTTCATTTATACTATGGCTGCATCTGCAGGTCTGTACACGACGTTCATCTTCAAAAAGCCTGACCCTCAGCAACGTGAGAAAGTGCTGAAGCGACCACCCGTGGACGCCATGAAGAGCAAGAAATTCAGCCCTGCAGTGCCAGAGGACAGGCTTCCCCTGAAGAAGCAGAGGCTGTCCGCTTCTCCTGCGGTAGTTATCACCTCAAATGGATCCAAGATGCAAGAGCCTACCCCAATGAAGCAGGAGAAGGTGAAAACCGTACCGAAACCTGACCCTGTTGCCACAGCTCGCTCGGCCCCTTTCAAACCTTCGAAACCGTCCACAGAGCCCGAAAAAGCTCGCACATCTGTGGAACGGATGCAGCAGAAGACCGAGAGTCCGAGCGTGAGCAAAGTGAAGAGAACTGAGAGTCCAAAACCTAAACCACCAGAGGTCGTGAAGGTGGAGACCTCTCAACTTGTTAGCAAGATCACTGTCCAAAAGCCATCAGAGGTCGTGAAGGTGGAGACCTCTCAACTTGTTAGCAAGATCACTGTCCAAAAGCCATCAGAGGTCGTGAAGGTGGAGACCTCTCAACTTGTTAGCAAGATCACTGTCCAAGGCACAGACACAACCAACAAACCACCCGACAGCAAGGCGGCTACGGAGCCTGTGAAGAGGAAACGCGTCTCCAGATGGTCCAGCGAGTACGTCCCCAAAGCAACCATCTCTGCACAGAATCTCACAGGATCACAGCCTTCCGAGCAAGAGAAGAAAGATCAGGTTTCCAGATTCGGAAGCTCACAAGCCACATCTGCAAGCTACAATTATCAACCAGTGCCGAAGCCTCTGGAGCCTCCGGAAGAAGGCGAAGTAGGCGCCGACGACCCTGTTCGAGAAAGACATGCCCCACACAATGCAACTTCTTCGGAAACGCTGCCAGGAGAACGCAACGCAGGATCCGACGCACCTGATCCTCAGTTTGACGTGGGCGTGCATCCTACACCTCGGAAGAAGGAGATCGCCATGGACGTGTTCCAAGACCACCGACAGAGCACAGGAGCAGCCTTTGAGCTTGCTTCATCAGACATGGATTTTGAGCGAGGCTCCAAGCTGAGCCGCGACTGTCCTGCAGATGCGTCTTCCTCCGACAGGTTTGGGTCGTGGGAGACGAAGCCGCAGCGGTACACGCTTCGGCGCGCGGCGTCGTTGAGCGAGGGAGGAGTGGAGAGCAGCCCCTGGTCGCGAGGAGGAGGAGGAGGGCGACCGCCGTACCAGCTCCGGGCTCCAGGTGCCGCACCGGGGTTGCTGGGAGTCGCACCCGTGTTCGCAGACAGAGGCGAGAGCAGACAGCGGTTCGAAGGCTTCACTCGACCGAGCCTCCGGGGAAACATGTACAAACATGAGAGGGTGGGAGGAGCTCCGGGTGATGGTGGCAACGGCGCTCCGTGGGAGGACAACCACTTCCAAGGTGACCCTCAGTCGAGAGTCAACAGGTGATCCAGCTCTTGTGTCTAGACTCTGAGGTTTTGGTGCTCTCTTCCGATGATCTCTCTCTCATTTTCACGTCACAGGCGACCGACCCTGGATTGTAGAAACGTGGAGCACTTTCAAGGTGATGCTTGGTCGAGAATCAGCAACCACGTCTAGATGTTGTGTCTAGATTCTGAGGTTCAGCTCTGATTATTTTCACGTCACAGACGGCTGGCGTTTAGATCGTAGAAACTGGGAGCACTTTCAAGGTGATGTGAATCAGAAAGTGATTTTGAATCGTGTCCAGATGTTGTATCTAGATTCTGAGGTTCAGTTTTATCTCTGCTTTACTTTCATGTGACAGCTTCAGGAAAGTCATTGGCAGGTCGGTCGTCCATTGAATTGGCAAGCTCAACAATCCCATTTCTGTAAACCGATTGATTTCATGGCGATTGTCGTTTCTAGTCCCAAGTCTAGGCCTTAGTATCATATTCTCATGACACGAGTTTTCACAAGCATTGAATCCTAGTTCTTTGTTTCTTCATCCTGGTCTTCCACGCTCTGTTTCAGCACACAATCGTCTTGGTCCTATTCATGACATTCAATCCCCTTTTCGTTGGAGTTTAAAAACTTTACATTGTCTCAACCACCAGATCTATCATCATGAAAATCACTTGATTCGACGTCAGTCAACTCCACAGTATTTTCCTCACTCACACGGAAGTGACCTAAAACGAATCAGAAGTGGCACAATTTGAAAGGGTCAAAGCGAAGGGAAATTAATTGCTGCAGTCTCGGACTCATCAATATCATAGCTTTGATGCCTCAAATGAAAAGAGGCGGCCTCAGAAAAAGCAAAGATTAAAAAAATACCCTCCAAAAACAGTAGCAGTGTAGTTGCATGAGAGAGGGAGAGAGAGAGTGAGAGAGACAGTGAGTATAAGAAGAAGCACGAAGATGGTGGCGGAATGATGATTGTTTCGTGCCAAACACACCTGTTGATACTTAGCATTCTTGTGCGAACAAAGAGAAGATGGTGAAGAGTGGGACAATTTGGAAAAGTAGGAGAGTGGTTTGCTGAAGGGTTTATGTGGAGGCGGAGACAGCAGCAGCATTTGGGTTTTGCAAATTGAAGCTTCACAAGCGCTAGGTTAAGATGTGGAATCTTGTGTGGGTTTTCCCCCCTTTTCCCTCTTTGTTTGCCGTTTTCTTGTGAATGTCTGGTTTGTTGCTTGAGAGCCTGTTTCTGAGGTTGCCCTAGGTTTTGTGTGGGGGCGATGGTGTTGTGGTTTGACCAAAACCCTTGCGGCATCGCCTGTTTTTTGGGGGGTACCCTAGGTTTTGTCATGAAAGTGTGTTCTTTGCAATGACGGGTTCGATGGGGAGAGAGAATGTTGTTTGTTGGCCTATACCCTTGTCTAGCGTTTTGACACGAGAGCTTGGTTTTGGAGGGCGTAAGGAATGCAGGTATTTTGGAGTTTAGAGCACGTCTGGATGGTGTCTTGTTCAATCTTTATTTGAGTTTCATGGTGTGGATGGTGTTTTTTTTTGGTTCCTTTGGTGCAGGTTGAGAAAAATGAGCTTTGAGTTGCACCTGACCTTGGATTGAGGTGCGCCTGGTGGACGTTTGGCAGTCGCCAACATGCTTCCGGTAATTGCAAGTCTTCCAAAGAAACATGGTCGTTTTGGTGATGGTCTTGTTGAGATAGTCTTGTTGATGGTGTTGTTGTGATGTTTTTGTTGCGATGATTTTTTCTGGAAGGTTTTTGTTGATGGTTCTGTTATGATGGTGATGTTATGATGGTTTTGTTGATGTATTTATGTAATTTTTTGGTTTTGTTTTCCAGCATGGTGCAACTGGGAATGGAGATGGAGGGCTGTTCAGCCTGGCACGCATCAAGCTGCAGGAAATGACACCGGAAGACGGTGCAGCTTCCGGTGTGTACAACCGCGCCGTGGAGAAGCTCTCCATCTCCCTGGCTCGCAACAACGCGGCCATAATCGAGTTGAACTCGGAGGACGGCGCGCTCGTGCGCTGCGCCCTCGAGTCCGCCAAGCTCTACTTCCGCAGCAGGTCGCACACAGCGTCGTCATGGAACTCCTCGGATTGGCTCAAGCTCTCGGGATACTTGGCTGCCCCTGCACGCGACATGTACTTCTACCGCGCCGGAAGGTAATGCAAAAAAAAAAAAAAAAAACCACAACAACATGAGAATATATTTCTTGTGGTTACATGATCAGTATTCAAGCACCTGAAACCTTAATTTATTGATACGGAGCTGGACTAGAAAACACGAATAAAATCACAATATATGAAGGATTTTCTTTGGTTACATAATCAGTCACCATGTTGAGCACCTAAAACCCTAACAGGTGTAATTATGTTCCAATCTTCAAGCATTAGTAGATAGAGCTGAATGACGCTTTTTCCAACAAGTAGGGATTTTCTTACATAATCTGAAGTCCAGGTTGATCATGCTCTAGAGCTGTGCAATGCCATCGTGAACATCAATGTTACATTTTGGGAGGACAATTCGATGATTTCGAGGTGGCAGGTTTGGAACTGTACCTCTACCTTATTGGTTGATGAGCTTGATGGATTTGGTTGGTTTTTTCAGAACCATTGAAGGTGAAGAGACAGAGCCTCCTCCGCCTTGCATGCCGGAAGTTTTTCGGTGCTTGGGGAAAGCCTCTCGTGCGTCTCTAAGTGCCATTGCTCGTCATCTTCGGCTTCGTGGAGAGTAAGTAATTGATGTAGATAAGGGCTGCTTCTTTTGTTTACTCTCCAAAATCAGGTGCTGTAGGTCGGCAAACACTAATGAGTTTAGTTTTTCCATATCATCTGGTTAGTTATTTGCACACTGATCTAGCGTTTGAGGTTGATTTTAGGGTATCATGTAATTCCTAGCGTTGTTTTGGATCAAGTCTGTTGTTTTCTTCATGTATATCCCATCTGAGGAAGCCTATGATCTAAAGTCATCATCTGAATGTTAGAGATGATTTTAGGATATCATACTATATGGTTGATTGTTTGCACAGTGATTCAGCCTTTGAGGTGGATGTGTGGCAGTGCGTTCGGTCGGCTGCTGGACGACTCGCCTCTGGGCACTGGAGAGATCTCGTCCTCCGTGCTCACAGCCACAGCCTTCCACGCCGCGGCGCCAGGCGAGAAAGGAGCCATCGTCACGCGAGAGTCGTCCGGCGTCTCACAGGAAGTCGAGAAAGGCATGTTGCTTCTCATCGCTTCGGACACGCCTGGTCTGCAGGTAAAAATACAATCCCAGCTACACCTCGGTTGAAAAAGGAATACCCTCTCATAACTTGATATAAATTCGTGTGGATGATCCACATTCGTTTTCAACCCACAGTACACAAAGTGAACTGAGTACTTGTTATCCTTGATTTACATGAGAAGTTTTTGGTGTGTGAATGTAAACAGGTACTGGATCCCAGTGGGCGTTGGTATCTGGCGGACAGTGCCATGGGGCCAGGGGACCTGTTGTTGCTTACCGGAAGGACATTAGAGCACGCCTCGGCTGGCATTCGGAGGGCGTGCGCCTACAGAGTCGTCCCTGCCACTCCAGCACCAGGGAATTCCTCCGTAGGCAGGTGTGTGTCACCTTCAGCATGTGCTTTCTTTTAATGTTCACAAAAGTGGAGTATTGAATGGAGTTGGTTTTTGCCATGTTCCAGGACATCCTTGGCATTTCGGTTGATGCCTCGGATGAGTGCAACTATCGATTGTAATGCTGTAGCCGCAGCTGGTCACGTCATTCCTGATGGATATGGGCCCATTCCAGTGCAAGCCTTCTTCAACAATGTAACTGCTCCTCGACACTCCACTCGCAATGGTTCTGATTTGGCTCTTTACTATGTTTTCCCTCTTCAGATGAGTGTCAACAAATCTGTGCAGCTTATTGTAGAGCTATTTCCTAAATTTTTTTCAGGAACCACTCGCTTCTAATGCAGAGCCAACCTTGCAAAGTTCTCTGTCTGACCCTCTCACGTGAGTGCTACCCTTGCTCACTACTTGTGTTCTTGTGATGCTTTCACTGCAGTACTCCCTTTTGTAACGTTTCTTCAAGGTTTGGGTCGTCTGATATTTACTCTCTTCGTGGTGTTGCAGGGGTTCCCTTTTGGAGGATGCATTGACCTCGTCTTGTGGTCACTCTTTCGGTGGCGGGACCTTACAAAGAGTATATGACACGGTACAATCCGATCTTTTAACCACAGATCCTTTACTGCTTTCGCTTTGAGTTTACCACCTCGTAGGAATTTTGTGCTGCTGATCTGCTGGTATGCTAAATGCTGAAGTGTGTGCTCCTCCAGATGCAATGTCCGGCATGTGGGGCGGCAGTGGACCCAAGCTCAATGATTCACAATTTAGGTCTGTTTGGAGGGCAACCTGTGTGTGTTCCTGTTTGCTCTGCTATTATTTTCCCACCTCATAGAGGATGGAGATTCATTGCCATGTATGCTGTGACATGCAGCCTTGAGAGCAGCAGCTGCTGCCTTTAAGCGGGAGGACCGAATGGGCCAGTTGCATTCTTCTGGATCATTAAGGCTCTCCAAGCGAAGACGAGATGTTGGAGAGTCAGTGGACCTGGCTAGAGCGACAAGAGCTGACAAGGTATTTGCTTAATAAATCATACACCATGGTGCTTTCTGTTGTCATTACCTATTTGTTAGAGTTTCTCACATTGCTGGTCCTCATGACTTTTTCTGAAACTTCCTCTCTCTTGTAGGAACTTCCAAAATCACCGGATGAGAAGGACGTCAGTCCACGCACTGCAAGCCAAGGGAAGGGTGTGCAGTATCCATTTTCTGTCAACGAGAAAGTCTTGATTAAGGTATATCCTGGCCTTTCCACCATTCTACGTTTTGGGTCTGATTCTTCCTCATAGTGGAAGAAGATTGTCTCTGGCAAAAATCATCGATGGTTGGATAGCTTTGCCTTGAAACGATTTCTTAGACAATGCTCACATTGTGGAGTGATGATTCCATTGATTTGTAAATTTCGACGTCCCAGCTGCTTAACCATGCACCTCTGAACTTTTGCAGGGCAACAAGCGCACACCTGAAAAGTTTGTGGGAAGAGATGCCTGCATTACCTCTCAATGTCTGAATGGATGGTAAGGAACTGATGTTTCCAGCAACTGAAGAAGAATCGTTCTCTGCAGTGAAAGAGATGGATTGGTTTTCGTTGACTTCACTTTTTGCATTAACTGGGCGGGCACTTTTGCCATTCACGTACCCTAAGAGAATCAAATTTACGTGTGTTGCAGGTACTTGGTGCGGTTGTTGGACAGTGGAGAGAGTGTACGACTGCAATATCGATCCCTGGCCAGAGCATCTGGAGAGCAACCAAATGGGGACGTGGGTGATGATGCACGAGTTCCGGCGGTTCAATCATGAATCGTTTTTGTTGCAATCTAGGACAGCTTCTCCTAGATTCAAGTTTTTGGGCGCTCAAGAAGGTGCTTGCCTGCCCAAGTACCAAGATCAAATTCACGATTACTTTGTGAGGATGATGTTGTACTCATTGAAGACGACGTCCCAGGCACTTGGCTGGCGTAGAAGGTCTGACATAGCTCTATTACGTGTGTGTTTGACTTTTGAAAGAGAGGAGGAGCTGTCAACGACTTCCAACGTGGCCTGTTTCTGAAGCTAATTTCCAGATGCAATCAGGCTTCTTCCTCTCCATCAAATTACTCAAGCGGGCATGAGAATGTAGTGCATTTCAAAATTCTTCTTCAAGTGTATGCGATCCCAGTCACCGTCGAAACAGAGCCATGTTCAAGCAGACAAGTCAGTCATCAACGGCGAAGAGCTTTTCATCGCGGAAGTGGTTCAGGATTGACGCCTTTTGTAGGTAGTGAAACGGTGATGATTTTCAGAACCTTTTTCCAGTGGAGGGTCTCTTAGGGGGCTCACCCTTGTATTTTTGTGGAAGTCTTAACCCATTTTAGTGACCCCCAGTGTGCGTGTAACCGCCATTCTTCTCTTGGTAGTATGCTCTTGGTAGTATCCATTGCATTACCTTGTACAATTACCCTCCAGAGCGCTGCTATCACTCCTGAGCGCTGCTATCCCTCCCAGCTCTCTCTGTTTTTCCACATTTAATAGCAGTGAAGTCATGCCTGTCTGGTGGCCAGTGGGCGTCACGTCGTGGCAGCACACACAACCGAACCGCTCGGACGTGACCAGATTTATTGAACAGCTGTGAGATATCGCTGCACGTCCTCAAGGTCGCCAAGTGGGCTTGTTGGATCTATAACATGAAGTGAGTTCGATCGATCTAGAGCTGGAGATTTGAGCTTTCATTAATGTCGATCACCATTGCCTGCAGTAGTCCATTAGAACTGTAACTACTAGTACAGGTCGTGCACAGGATGCGTTTTCTTGGTGAGCGCTGCAAGTTACAAGTCATTGCACGTGCAGTTGGTGCGTCATCGCCAAGGTGGTCTCGGTGAAGTGATGTGGTTCGTGGTTGTGGAATTGCTGCTCAACTCTAGTTCCTCGTGAGGAACCGTGAGATCGAGAGGACCCTGATGTTAGTACCCCATGTCGAGATTGGCAGGGCAACTGGTTTCCCAACATGTGAGCAACCGCAAATTTCTGTCTTGGTGTTTATGATGAATAGATGTATAGACTGACCCATTTATACGAGTCTCTGCTTCTCGAAGTCCTGAAGCTGGTGAAAATAGAGAGTGGCCGGTCACCTGTCGACTTAGAGGATTCTCTAATAGTGTGTTGTTATAGGATCACTTTGCTGTAGACTCAGCTTGATCGAGCATGATGAATGTGAAGCTCCTGCAACTCGAGTCTTGAGGATTCTGTGTGGCCTTGGAATCGGCTCTCTCTTCTGGCGGACTTCACGCTTACGTGATGTTTTAGTGAGTGATAGATACATTTTTCGAGCAGCAAGCCATGTCTGTGCAGTACCGATCGCTTGCACAGGCTGCGAATCGGGAAGACAACGAAATGCTGATCGCAGTGAGTCCATGGTTGTAGTCACCGAGCAGAATCATCACCTGTGGGCACATTCTACAGGACTCGGGTTGAACCCATGGACACAATCAAGCTGTGTCTTTAGCTTCAATCGAAAGGCATTCTCGACCAGGATTCGTGTAACTACTGCTTGAAGATGAAAGATTCAGGAAAGGCAGCGGTGCCGTTCTGGCGAAACGGTTTCGTCCTGATGAGCATCGGTACCATGGCGATCTTCGCTTGCCTGCTCGCCATGGACATCGAAACCATCTTCGCCTGGGCGCGACTCCCCAACGTCCAGACAACCACCGAGGCGGCGCAAACCACCGACCACAGCTTCGCAATCGACCCTGAGCTGTCGACAACCACACCAGGCGCCACCACCATCACACTCGACGACCCGGACTGCCTGGCCAGAACGCAGCACCTACTCTACCGCCGCGACCCGGAGCGCTTTGCCCCGACGCCGGCCTTCACCGAAGCATGGCACCGCTACGCCCTGATGCACAAAGCGTGCACGCACCAAAAGAATCTCACGCACTCCCTTCTCCACCCGACCACGGACGACTGCCGCTACCTGGTCGTGATGGGAGGCAACGGAGGCACCGGTAACAAGCTCCTGTCGCTCACCTCCGCCGTCGCATATGCGCTCGCCACCGACCGCGTGGTGCTCGTGGAGGGCGGAAACCAGTTCGAGTACCTCCTCTGCAACCCATTCCGGAACTCGTCAGGCTGGGTACTCCCTCCAGATTTCCCGTACCAGAACCTCACCGCCTCGCTCGGGGACGCCATCGCTCGCAACTTCACGGACGTGCGAGGCGTTGCCCTCCATCTCGACCACATTCAGTCGTGGAGCGACCAGCAGTTCTTCTGCGACAGGACCCAATTCGGGCTGATAGAGGTGAGATGGGTTTCGTGGTCGAGCACGCAGTACTTTGCGACGAGGCTCATGATGGTCGCGTCGCTGCGGGAGCGGCTGGAGGGGATGTTTCCGGGCGGCGAGGTGTTCACGGTGCTGAGCCACCGGGTGCTGCTACCGAGAAACGAGCTGTGGGCACGCATGGTGCGGGTGTTTCTTGGGTACCTGGCGGGGGCGACGACGCGCGTGGGCGTGCAGGTGCGGTTGCATGGGCGGTGGGATCTGGCGAAGTATGACCCCGTGGTACTGGAGCGGATTGTGGACTGCCTGCAGTCCCGCAAGGTAATCTTTGGGGTTGCATTCTTCTTTCTCACCATAGCTCCTGGAACTGTTCCATTTCTCGCGAGTCTCTCTCACCATAGCTAGACTGGCAGTTCCATTGTGAATCGACTCCCTCTCGCCTTTAAACGTTAAATCTTTCTCACCTTGGTTCTTGTAGTTCCATTAAATCCCTCACCTGAATGGTTCTCTCATGACCATAGCCGTTGGAGCTCCATGGTTCTCACCTCTCACCATCGATCTTCCAGTTCCACATTCTCTCTTAGCTTACATTGATAGTTTTCTCTCACCACAGCTGCATGATTGTTTTCTCACTACCTACTGGTATCGTAAATTTCTGTCTCCCACCATGCATGGTTGCGTTGTTTTCTCTTGAATCTCTGTTTTCCAGGTTTTGCCGGAGCTCACATCGGAGGAGGACGTGTCCGATGTGATGGCGTTCGCACGCAGCGGATGGGAAGGCTCCAAGTTCGCAGAAATCTCGGTGCTCGTCACGTCGCTGCAGCTCAAATACTACGATGAGCTCAAGGACTTGTACGCGGGGAAGCCGAACGTAAACAACAGCGTGATCCGCTTTCACATGGTGTCGCACTTGGTATGTCGGCACCATCCCACAGTGCCTGTAAAGTCCAACCTCGGTCGGTCTCGTTCCTCTCCGTGACGTGACAATCTCGGCATGATGATGCGCAGGGGAGTCAGGACAGCTCGGTACACCAGGGCGAGGCGGCGTTCATAGAGATGTGGCTGCTGAGCTTCAGCGACGCGCTGGCCATCAGCGCGTACTCGACGTTCGGGTACATCGCGCAGGGGCTCGGGGCCGTGCGCGACACGGTGTACCTGAACATCAAGGGGGATCCGCTGCAGGCGGCGGCCAACGCGACGGCGTGCTTCGACGGGCGCGCGTCGGCGCAGCCGTGCACGCACCACCCGCAGCACCCCAAGTGCGAGCCGGGCGACGAGGTGAACGCATCGCATGCAGAATGGATGCGGCGTCACGTGCGCGAGTGCGTGGATCATCCGGGCGGGTTGCAGTTGGCGCAGGAGGTGGAGCAGCCCAACCTCGCTGCGGTGCTTTGGGAGCATTAGACCATTTTTCCAAGTTTCATAAGTTACTGTACAGTTCCTATGAATCTGCAGGAATTTAGTTGTAGCTGTATGAAAATCCATGCAAACATGTCAAAGGAAATGGCAGGTTGCCATCCACAATCACCTCGTGATTCAACGAGAACAACGGTCCTTCATACATCTAGGAAGAATCGTTCACCTTGAGAACTGAGCTTTTAATCAATGACACCCAGTGCTGGTAATTATCACTTCCACAGTGTTCTAGATCTGATCAGATTGAGCATCAATCCTGATTCTTTGAGAGCCGATTATTCTGCTGTAAGCCGTTGGAAATGAATTGCGTGACGATTTAGATCTTAACATTAGAAACACCGTAGAAATGTGTCCCTTTGATATGAAAGGTTGTTGTGAGTCGTACCTTTTGACAATGCACCAGTCTTGCTATGACCTTTCTCCAAGCATGTCCATTCTGTTTCCTGTAAAATTTAAGATGAGTTCGCCAACAATATTAGCAACAGATTACAACTCCTCGACTCGATCTGTTGCTACTACACTTGCTACTACACTTGCATTGTGAACGGACGGCAATTACCTGAATTTCCACTTTTACGTTTCCAGCCTACTTTGATCATCTGCTGTGAGAGCGAGGATCGATCATGTCAGCTTATTGGGGCAAATACGCAGGTAATCACCCGACCAGAAACTCCCTACATTGCTTATTACTTGTCATGCTGACATGCATGTGTAAGCACAAGAAACGCTATGATGGGAATTATAAGGATGGAGCAACAGCAACGGAGGACAATGATTTTCAACCAGCAGGATCTACTAAATTGCTATAATAATGATGTAAAGTTGGAGCTAAGGTTAATTCGAGTCGTAAGAAGAGTGTCTATGAATGTTCTGCATGTTGAGTTCTACCAATTTAGCTGAGTTTTTATTTTAGCCCTTTTGTGTGTCTGGGTGTAGCGAGCAATTCACAAAGCAAAGGCGCTCACCAGAAACACGCTTGCTGGAAATGCGGTTGGGTCTCAAACTCATCGTTGAATCCCTCTAAGTTGTTCCATTCCTGAGAATATATTTTACTACAGTTCTGCCTCAGTCGATCTCTTGGTAACATCATCATCTGTTCTAGGTATGTCTCTTCATCTCATCTCCGAGCGCTCCTAGCCACCCCATCCTGGGAAAATATCAGACATCACACAACGAACAAGCAGCCCTCACGTCCTTTTCTTCTCCGGCATTATGCTATCTCTTCCTTACAACTACTTCTATCAATCGAATCTGGCAACGTCGTCCTAGGTCAAGACAAGAAACTGCAGCTCATCCCTTCACAAACCTTCAAAATTTTCTAAAATTCATGGATATCGTATGCCGACTCGGGGGAGACAAATTAGGTTCACCTTGAGGTGGTACTCTCCTCTTTTCCATCCTCAACGTCGAGGGGGGTTCTGCTAGGATGATAACATGAGCTGTATAAGCGCTTGCTGCATCTGTCTGATGTGATTTACATGATATTACCCTGAAATCAGCTTCTGTTGCTATCCTTTGACGGTATTATTCAGTGCCTCTGCAATGTTCATCAGATTGTCTATTTCGATTGATAAAACCTGAAGATGCTACTGCAGAATATTCTACTTTATCATGAGCGAGGCTTCGTTCATAGAGTGAGCTGCGAGAGTGCTTCATTGACTGCATTGATTTATATATGAAAGTTGCATCGATGATGAGAATATTGGGGATAGTACCGACTGCTGTGACTGACTGACCAAGGGGAATGTGCGGGTGGATGGCCATGGCAGATGAGCTCATTCGGACGGCCAAGTACATCGGCACGCCAGGGAAAGGCATCCTGGCAGCGGATGAGAGCACGTCCACCATCGGCGCCCGCCTGACAGGCATCAATGTAGAGAACACCGAAGCGAACCGCCAGGCGCTCCGTGAGATGCTCTTCACAGCGCCCGGCACGCACCAGTTCCTCAGCGGCGTGCTCATGTTCGAGGAGACGCTGTACCAGAAGACACTCGGGGGGAAGCCATTCGTGAAGCTCCTGGAGGAAGGGGGCGTAATGACCGGCATCAAAGTGGACACAGGCGTGGTCCAGCTCGCAGGGACAAACGGCGAGACCACGACGCAAGGCCACGACGGCCTGGGCGCGCGCTGCAAGAAGTACTACGACGCGGGCGCGCGCTTCGCCAAGTGGCGAGCGGTCCTCAAGATCGGCCACACGGAGCCCTCCGAGCTCGGGATCCAGCAGAACGCGCAGGGCCTCGCGCGCTACGCGATCCTGTGCCAGGAGAACGGCCTGGTGCCCATCGTGGAGCCGGAAGTCATCTCCGACGGCTCGCACGACATCCGCAAGTGCGCCGAGGTCACAGAGCGCGTCCTGGCCGCCTGCTACAAGGCGCTCAACGACCAGCACGTCCTGCTGGAAGGCACGCTACTGAAGCCGAACATGGTCACGCCCGGGGCGGACGCGCCCAAAGTGAGCAGCGAAATCATCGCCAAGTTCACGGTGCGCGCGCTGCAGCGGACCGTGCCGCCCGCCGTGCCCGCCGTCACGTTCCTGTCCGGGGGCCAGAGCGAGGAGGAGGCCACCGTGAACCTCAACGCCATGAACTGCCTGCAGACGCTCAAGCCCTGGACGCTCACCTTCAGCTACGGGCGCGCGCTCCAGGCGAGCGTGCTCAAGACCTGGGGCGGCGAGAAAAAGAACTGGGTGGCCGCGCAGCGAGTGCTCTACAATCGCGCCAAGGCCAACTCCGAGGCCGTGCTCGGCAAGTACAAAGGCGACTCGGGCGGCGACTCGGGCAATCTTTTTGTCAAGGACTACAAGTACTGATGTTCCCGCCACGGGCGTGATTGTAAATCACGTTCGCAGTGGATTGAAATTCTTTTGGATATTCTACACAGTTTTGCAGTTCTATCATATCAGCCCTGGTACATTCATAACTATGGTAATAGCATCCAACAGGCCTATGGCACTGATATAAAAAATACTGGTCCATTGTCGACTAAACTGTTCATATAATCGGATGGGTTGCCCATTTTCAAACAGTTCGTTTAATATCTGTTGTTTGATTGTTGTTTTTATCTATCTGTTTTACAATTCAAGGTCGGTGCTGCTTATGCACTATATCGACAGATATAGTTTGAGCTGCAGTATTCACATGATAGAGCCTGTAATCTAATGACTCCATGCCCAGTACTGACCTAAATCTCGTGAAAGCATTTAAAGGCAATTGCATCAACATGTGCGTCGAGATCCGAAACAGAGGAAAGCACCACAGATGCTCCTGGAGATTGAATTGAGAATCAGCAAGCTCGAGTTTGAAAGCATCCATTAAAAGCTCCAAAACTGACACCATCACAGAACACAAAACGCAAATACCTCATTTGAACGCCCTACTGAAGTAAACCCTGTTAAGAATTGTAGAACTGCCAAAATTGATCCCACGATACATATGTACATAACCTCAACACCACAGTCGAAGGTTGCCAGGATCCCTCTCCAGATACAGAAGAAGACGACCAGAGAATGGGAAACAAATTCTGGTCACGAAACTGCAAGCTTACTGGTCACGAAACAAATTCTGGTCACGAAAATTTTAGTTTGCAAGCTTACTGCAAAGTAGAGCGTCATGTGGTCACCCGTTGTCTGACATCGAGCGTGATGGGGCTGGAGGCTCTCCGTTGCCAGATGGGAATAAACTCGTCCTTGGATTTCGAAACAGTTCTTACAGGCAACGGCGACAGAGAAGGGCTGGTGATGATCAGCCGAACCTCGTTGTCAGCAAGTTTCTGGGAGCGAGTGGAAGCGAATTTCTGCAACAAGGCGGTGTGACGCGCGCGCTCCTTGAGCCCTAACTTCTCATTTTCGTCATTCTCGTCGACGTCATGCTTCGGTCGGCTCGTATCGCGCCACGACCCGTTGTCGAAATTCTTCTCATAGCTCTGCGGGTCGTAATTCACCCACTCGCCCCGCCCGATCGAGGTCGAGTTCAGCTGCCGCGTCGTCTGCGCCTTCACCTTCTGGATGATCTGCTTCCACACCGGCGGCTTGTAGTACTCGTCGTCGTCGTCCACCTCCCAGCGCCCCTTCGTCCTCAGCACGTCGCTCCCTGCTGCTGCCTTGCGGCCGCCCCAGCGCGGGCCACAGCAGCACAGCACCACACCGTCGTCGTCTCGCGCCGACTGCGATCTCTGGAGATTACGCCTCTCCTTCGATCGGTTCTCTCCGTCCAGGCGCGAGAACGGTTCTCCCTCGACCTCGCCTCTCCTCCCCCGCCCACGCGGAAACCAACGATTCGCCGCGGCGTCCTCGCCATCACTGAACCCTGACTCCTCCCTTTGTGCCTGTGCGGAATTCGAAACGCGCACTGACATCATATCACTATGGTCGTCCGCGTCCTTCGTCCTGAACCAGCTCTCATCCTCCCTCTTCCCCATCGCTATTCTCCAATCCGACACTCTCCAGACTCCAACAACTAATAAACTCCTCAATCTCAAACCAAACCTCCTCTCAACGCCCCAACGAACACCATCACTCCTCTCAAAGCTCCAACACCAAGATCAAGACCGCCTACTTCCACAAATGTACCAAATCGCTACGATCAGAGCACCTGTTGATTGACTAACCTCGCTCACTAATCCCAAACATCTCAAAACTCCCCCACCAATACAAGCAATATCTCAAATCGCTGCGGCGTGACTAACCTCGCTCTCTAATTCCAAAACTCTACAAACGAAACTCCTGCAAACATGAGACTCTCTCACTACAACAAACAGTAGTACGAGCAGATAGCCGCACTCTTAAAGCAAATACAAAAGCTCTACAGCTGTTCATAAATTCCCTCCAATGCTCAAGCGACGCTTCAACAGCGAAGCAAACCTACAGCAAGGTGTGCGTTCTCCGCTCCACCGCTGGAAGCAACCAGCAAGCAGCAAGATCGTAGCTGGCACGAAACTCCGCAGTATCGAGCTATATTCGCAGGCAGATGAGGCGCAACCGGAGCCGTCACTTCTCACCGACGCCACCGAGCTCCACCTTTACTGCGCCATCTCAACTGGCCCACCGCCCGCCCTCCTTCCTCCCTCGCGAAGCAGGAACGAAGGCGCAAATAAACGGTTCCACAGACGTTCTCGTCCCTCCCCGACCGTCCGATTCGATCCATCGACGGCTTCCGGTGCCCGCGCAGCCAATCCGCGCGACCGGCCTCCCTCGCCAGCTTCCGCCCCCGTCTCCGCGGAGGGCCCCATCACCGCACTCATCTCGACCGTCGAATCCCCTCATCAACGGCTGAGAACTTCTCCTCGCGCCGACCAGCCACGGCATCCGGTAACCGTGTCGGGGGATCCCGGCACGGGTTCCCGTACCCGTGGCCTCGGGGCGCGAGGTCAACTTCTTAGCCGTTGATGAGGGGATTCGACGGTCGAGATGACCGCGGTGATGGGGCCCTCCGCGGAGACGGGGGCGGAAGCTGGCGAGGGAGACCGGTCGCGCGGATTGGCTGCGCGGGCACCGGTAGCCGTCGATGGATCGAATTGGACGCTCGGGGAAGAGAGTCAGGTTTGGAATAGAAGTATATACTATTTGGTTTTTGTGAGATTTTTAATCATAGATTGAAGGGTTGAACGCACTGGATTAGTGCGACTGAGTCATGGTATCAATCTAGTCATCGGATTACCGAAGAAAGAAAGATAACATCTGAAAATCAAGGACTGGGAATATCTGTAATGCAAAGTTCAGAGCGGAATAAAATAAGATGTTAAGTTTTTAAAAAGACAGGGTCAAATGGTTGTACTGTTCAACATAAAAGTTACTGGTTCCCGCCTGCCAGCGAAAGTTATTATCCATGGGTGCCTATAAATTTTCCTGGAGACCAAGATCTGCGTAGCATCGGCAGAGAGCTGTCGTTACAGTCTTCGCTGGGCAACTTACGTCAATGAATCAATGAATGATTTTCTTAAGTTTTTTGTACCACATCACTTCAAGAGTCAGTCACATGAGGCTTGTCAGTTTCGGATCATCTCACAGTAACTTATTTCAACTTTTATGTGTTTGTGAGGTTTAATTCGCAAGGGACCAAATCTCCATCGGGGAGATTTCTGATTTTGTGCAGGTTCCTAAAATTAGAAAAAAAATCCTTTTCCTCTGAATTTTTTATTCTAGATTGTCTCTGATAAGAGCTTCGTGGAGATTATTTTATTTTATTTTTTGGATTTTTGGTTTGAAAGTTAATACCACTTAACCCCTAAGGTACCAAGTGTCAAAAATGGGCTTTGTGAAAGTTCGGTCAGGTTCCTATGGTGTCAATTTCCAACATTCTTCTTTGAATTTTTTACTGTAGAAAGACATTACCAAGACCTTAGTGGGAAAACAATTTTTTCTCAAATTGGACATTTGATGAAAAAGTTATAGGGTTTTGAATTTTAAATGGGGAGGGCGGGCACCTCGGGCAGCTCCAAAAACTTTTGATAGGACACTCTATTGAAAGTGAGATTTCTAGTACTTGCAAGTAATATTATTTCCCTTCATCTTGTCAAAAAAAGGTTCTTGTCAAAAAAAAGTTCTTGTCTTTAGTGAAAAATAGCATACCAACCCAAGTCAAACATTTTCACACATTGTCACTCATTGTCGGGCAAGGTTCCAAATAAACTTCATCTTTTCCACATAAAACCTAGATAACTTAATATTTTCACTTTTTATTTTTCTCACAACAATATGTGGTGTAAACCTTCTTATTGACCATTCGGATTATCAATCAAAAACATATTAAGTTCAAAAAAATTAAAGTGTGAATTAACAAATTTTGAGCCTCCACTCCTTGCACACTTGTTTGAATATGCTACACCCCGTCTCTACTTCTAAAAATTGGTGTGTAAGGAGCTAACATCATGCTTAACAAGATGGTAATGGATTTAGACCTTGTGTAGTGAAAACATTTGACACCAAGTGAAGTCAAAGTCTGCTGATCCACTAAACGCAGGGAAGAAAATGAACCATTTGCTTGACTTCAAACACTATAATCTTTCAATCCGTGCGGTCAAAGTTTATGAAATTTTGGTTATATATTACTTAATAAGCCCTTATTGAGATCCTACGGTCAGAACTAGAAATCAAAGTTTTTGTTACCTTCTTTATTCATTGCACTAGAATCCATTAATTTTGAAGTGTTTTTGGTGTAAAACGGTCAGGGTACCTTAGGGGTTAAAGCCAAAAGTGGGGACTCCGGGCACCTCCACAAAAGTTTCTATTGACATTGAGATTTTTCACACATAAAGAATATTTCCTTCTTTAAAAACTTTCAAAAAAAATTCTTTAGTGTAAAAAGGCATTTTATTCCAAGTCAAACATTTTCACACATTGTCAGGCAATGGGGGAAAAAAATTTCATCTTTTCTACATTAAACATAGAGATCTTCATATTTTTCACTTTTTATTTTTTCAACAACAATATGTGGTGAAAACCTTCTTATTGACCGTTTGGATTATCATTTGAATACATACGTAGTTCAGAAAAAAAAAAAAAACGTGAAATGGCAATTTTTGAACCTCCACTCCTTGCACACTTGTTTTGAATATGCTACACCCCTTTTTTACCTCTAAAAATTGGTGTGCAGAGAAATAACATCATGCTTAAGAAAATGGTAAAAGATTTAGACCTTGTACAATGCAAAATTTGATACATTGTGAAGTCAAAGTTCGCTGATCTACTCAATGTAGGGAAGAAAATGAACCATTGTTTTGACTTTAAACACTAAAATCTATCAATCCGTGCGGTAGATTGCAACCAAAATTTAACGGCATGTTTATATAGAAGTAGTTTTTAAGATCTTACGGTTGAAAATCCAAAATTCACTTCAAAATGTGAATTTTTTTTTTGGTTGGTAGTGACAGTTTTGGATTGGTTTTAGAGCGAAAGTGGTTGTGGTCCTTTAGGAGTTAAAGGAGGTTTCACACATGGACCATGGTACCAAGGTAAGGACCAAATTGTGCCAAGGTGCCAAGTTTTCAAGTTGGAAAAATATATTCAAATTTGCAATTTCTGGAGTTTGGAACAATCCATGTGTGAAAGGCTGAGGTACCATGTGGAGAGGTCGTGACCCATATCATTTGGCAAATCCCAAGTCAATTTCTACTTCCTCTGCGTCTTAGTATTATGAAATTTTCCTCCCACATTCCCTAGCCATGGAGCCTACAAGGAAACACATTTTTGGTAAAAAAAATCAAGAAATGGTTAAAATGCTCATTACACAGATAATTCTAGCAGAAGCACCGCTAAATAAAATTCAGATGATACAAGTTTAGGTGAGAATTTGAATTTTAAAATTTAGGTTTAAAAGGTTGGATAAAAAATCAATAGATTTTGCAAGAATCTTTGTACTTTGAATAAAAGAGGTTTAAATGTGCACTAGGTCGATAGCTTTGCATTGACATATCGTATGTGAAGAAAACATTTATACATGATTGTTGATGATTTTCTAAACTATTGTCTACATGATTGTATAAAAAAATGTACCAAACTTACACAAATTAAAACGGTAATTTTGTATGCAATGAGAGAGATCAACAATTGCAAAACAATGAAAAATCTCTTAGAGGCAAATTTCAATCAAAATTTAAGACCAAAATCATTTGCATGTGTGTAAAATACAACGTAGTATGCGGCATGGTATTCATTGTATTTCAATGTATTTGATGTATTTTTTGATGTATTCCTAGCTTTTCCATGAGTTCTATAATTCCAGATCATGATTTAATTTTTGCAAAGTGTACATGAAATGTATGCGCAAATCTGAGCTTTGAATTTTCAACCTAATTCTTCATGGATTTCATGCATCTTGAGTATCAACACCTCCAAAGTCCTATTTTGGGTCTCGTGGGCACTACGTGGTTAAAGGTCGGTGGAGGACCATATATACAGTCGCGTATTTTATTCGTAACATACTATTGATGTACTAAAACTTAGCAAGTCATACATCTATGAATTGATGATTCTTCAACTAAAATCTATGATTTGGAGGTCATTTCAAATTTGAGCCTTATCATGCTCAAATACGAAACCATATATGTAGAATACATGACCATAGTGCAACTTCTCAAGCATGTAGTACGTGCAATAATTATCTAAATTTAACATGCCATGTATCATTGGATCAGACTCAACACAAGTACAAACTTTTGCAACTATCGTATACATCAATTCTTACACCTTGTATGTGAAATACATTGAAAACATCATATTGCAACCCAAATGTGACTTGTCAAATCTTTAAGGGTTGAAATGGAATGACCCGTGACCGATACTTTAAGATAAATGGGATCTAAAATTATATTGTATGTCAATTAAAATTTTGTAAAAAGATGAAGAATTAGGAATGAAACTCAAAGATCAATTTTTCCAATTTAATCTTAAAGATGCCTAATTGATACAAAATTTAAAAGCCCAAAATTTATTGACTATGTGGTACTTGTCATGATTTGGGTTAGATTACTTGCCCTGCTTTGCCTAATGCTAAGAAGTGATAGTGAGTAAAAGAGAGAAGGCATGCTATGCATGACCAACATGTGCATGATCCAAAACCACACCCCATTTTGAGACTTTCGAGACAAGGCCACCAATGTTGCGCCACCCTGTCATTTACTTTTTATAAATGTTATTTATATTAGATATCCATCATTTACTTCACATATACTTGGAGTAGTATATCCTATTTTTCATCCAAATAAGTTCCACCGCCAGGTTTAAAATTGCCATGTATATCCCATTCCTCTTTTCTTATATGAATAACTAGTGGAACCCCTATCAGAGACGGCAAAGCAAGAGCCATACAATAAATGTGTAAAATAAAAGTTTTAAATTTAAAAGCCCAAAATAAAAGTATCAAAGTAAAAGTACAAAACTTCGTAGAATCTAGTCGTAACCAACTGGCAAAGGGCAAATATATATAGTAAATACTACTTTAACCTTGTTATATAGTATTAAAGTCAAAGTTATAAAGAAAAGTGTCTAGGTAAAAGTCTCAAAGAAGATTTGTAAAATAATAAGATGGAAGCAAACATTTGAAATTTTTTCCTAAAATAAAGATAAGCTTAACTGGAAGGATGCACAAACAAAAACTAATTCTATTTTAAATATAGATATAGACTAGGAAAAATATATTAAAAAATTGATTCATGGTCCAATATATGTGGTTGGCCATCTAGGATTAAGTGGGCCCTACCAAAATACAAACAATCATCATTTAGTATATATAGTATATGGGTATTTCCCTTTGAGGTAATCTAGAAACGTCAAAGTCTGGAGTTGAAATAACTGTCCACTTCATTTTTGGGTGTAATTGTCTTGCCTTCTAATGGATATTTTTCTTCACTTTCTTCATAAGTTTGAAACTTGGACCTTGGTTGTAAAGTTTGGTTGCAAAAAAGCAATCCTTCACATGAACCATGTTATCTTCAATATCTTGCCTGCAAAGTGGACATGCTATGCTTGGTGATGTTTCACTTTTTATTAGTTTGTCGCCATATGAAAATGCACCCTGCACGAAAGCAATGTCCACCTTGCAATTTGAATTGTGCGTGCAAGACTTCATCATCCAAACAAATACCACAAGTGACTTTCCCTTCACATAATTCTGTAATTCTCGATCCAAAACCCACAACAAACACTAATATCTCCATGGATTATGGAAGAAAAATATAAAGCTTTTGTAAGAATTATATGTTATTTTACTACATGAAATAGTATGAATCTTCAATATCCATACAATTTTTATGTGTATTCTTCTTTTGCGATTTCCACTTTTATTTTTTTACTTATTTACTTTCTAAACTCTATTTAAAGTACTAGTAGAATCTCTATCATCTCCAATAGGCAAAAGTCAAATATATCGTATCACTTTTACTTTAATATATAGTATTACATTAAACCTAAAATCATTATAATTATGCATACAATGATAGTGCCTTGAACACCAATTTTAGAAATAGAATAAAGATGAAATAATGTTTTAAAAAAACATTTCAAGGAAAAAGCCCCAAAGATTGTCAAAACACATTCCAATTTTAGTAAATTAAATTACTTATAGATTGCATATCCAACCCAGATTCCAGCAACCATGAAAATTTATTGTAAAGATAATGTTCTAGGAAGGAATCGCTTTGTTAACCCATTAAGGATGAGTAACTATGAACAAACGATTACATGTGTCCACTCCCTTACTCATATACTGTGTATAACGCTTGTAGATTTTCCCATCGTCCAAAGTTCACTCCTCAAACGGATAATAAGTTACCCACATATAAAGTCTTAGTGGATACAACTCTACAACCTCCCCATTCAAAACTCTAGCATAATGAGTTTTGATCTTTGTGCTTCTTATTCTACAGTGCCTATCCTCAAGACGGGAAATTGATACCATACAATGGGCTCTCTATACAAAAGCATCTTATACAACAAATTCATTAGAACAGGCCGCATGAGTATTATACAAACATTTTCTGTATACAACAGCCACTTGGTATTACAGCAACATCCATCAAACCAAATTGCCACCCACATGACATCCATTAATAAAGCATGGGAGAACTAGATGAGTGTTGTCATCCTTAAATAGAAGCATTCATCCAACATTCCCATGTAACAGCCTTCACCCACTCGTTCCACTATAACAGCTCCTCAATATAGCAGCCTGTATGTACAACACGCAGAAGCAACAGGGATGATGTAAAGGGAGGTGATCATACTACTACTTAATTGTCCAATTGCCACTTATAATAGTGCAGCAAACAAACACTATTCTTGCCAGCCTGCCGAGACGTGTAGAGTATGTAAGCACAAAGTTAGGGTGGTGAAATTGGAAGTTATGTGACCATCCTTGTTGGCATCCTACGTAGCAGCTGACGTGGATGAGTATATCATCGCAGATACGGCGGAGGTAAGATGGTAAAGGATATTCCAGAGAGCAGAACGTTCTTGAAATATAAAACAAAATAATGGAGAAGGTGTGAGGTTTAGATGTGGGCAGAACTGGTCCCTTTCCCTCCAATTCTTTGCAAACGCAATTTCACTAATCAAAGACCTAATGCAAACGCAATTACACTAATCAAAGACCTAAGGGATAGATGCGCAGACAAAAACTCACAAACCCACAACTGTATTCAGACTTCCACGCCTTTGAACCCTAGAGCATAAACAGAACTGAAATCTTCCCAAACTCACTCCTCAATGATTCTCCTCACAACCCGAAACCATGAGATCATCACAATCTCCCAACACTAACTAACTACATCCGAATGGTCCCCCACTACCCGCTCGATTCCAAGAAGATTAACTCTGACCGATAAGACCAGGGAAAATCAGAAGTCTGTTCATGTCGTGCAACTACTTGCGACACCACGAACTAGATAGCGTACAAAATCCTTGCTGCTTCTTCTCCTCGGAGGTGGACCTTCAAACTACTATCCGGAGCGATTCAACAAAGCGGCGTAGCAGACGACAACCCTGTGTTAACGGGCGCCTCCATACCACCCACAACCTCGTCAATGTTATTCATCATTGCTATCTCTGGTCTCCCTGTGCG
The DNA here is from genome assembly GCA_963971425.1 of Bryoerythrophyllum caledonicum. Taxonomy (NCBI): domain Eukaryota; kingdom Viridiplantae; phylum Streptophyta; class Bryopsida; order Pottiales; family Pottiaceae; genus Bryoerythrophyllum; species Bryoerythrophyllum caledonicum. The sequence goes on along the minus strand of OZ020526.1, from coordinate 8,609,279 downwards.
AACCTGTCACTTATAGATCTAGCAGTAAACGCCTTGGATCTTCCACGTTGTCCTTAACCGCACGCAGAAATAAAACAGCCTCTCGCCCATCAATAAGCCGGTGATCGTATGTCAGGGCAACATACATCATAGGTCTAGCGACAATGTCGTTTCCGACAACCACTGGACGCATCTTGGTGGCATGCATTCCCAAAATCGCAGACTGCAGCATTGTCGCACAAACTTGTCAGCACAGTGAATATCGAATGCATAGTTTTGGACATGAATAACAAGAACCTAGAACGAAGCTTGAAAAGATGAAGAAAACCATTCCTGGATTGAAACTGATTCAATTGAGAAACTCCTGAACTGTGCAAGACGTATCATACCCACGTTCAGTGGTCAGCAGCTAGCTATGGGAGGAAATGTCAAGAGTGAGAAATAGCTTACTTGAGGAGGATTGATAATAGGAGTGCTTATAAGACTCCCATAGGTCCCTCCATTGGAGATAGTGAAAGTTCCTCCCGCCATTTCGTCGATTGATAAGCTTCCATCATTTGCCTTCTTCCCTAGCATGTTGATTGTTTTCTCTACTTCCGCGAAATTCATATGATCTACCCCTCGGAGGACAGGCACCACTAGTCCCTGAATACAAAAGATGCACGATATTACAAAAGGCTACAGACACACCCAAATAAGATGTTCACACAGCTTGTTACCATTTCAGAGTTCGGACTTGTTTACCTTTTTAGTTCCGACAGCAACGCTGATATCAATATAGTCCCTGTAGATGATATCATCTCCATCAATTACAGCGTTCACCGCAGGAAACTGCTGAAGTGCACTTACAGCTGCCTAGATTCCACAATGACAGGACGTGAGACCCAGTTAATTTGCAATTGTTCAGATCCAAAAAAAAACTAATAAAAATCCCTTCCTGAAAAGGGATCACCAAGAAAAGAAGACCACTGCCACATTGCCAATGTGCGTGGTGTACGAGTGAGCATCACCTAACTAACTGGTCACTTCTATTATTTTGAATCAAACTCTCTGGAATTTGATTTCCAATTGGAAAAGAGGTGAATTGGAATGACAAGAAAAGTACGAAGAAAGACTTCATCACCTTCACAAACCCAGACATGAATCCCAGTTTTATGCCATGCTTTTCAATAAACGCGTCCTTGTGTTGAGTACGCATCTGCATTATATTGCTCCTACAGTCAAAGAAACCTATCAGCTTCATACGAAACCAAGATAAGATTATGTAGCTTGCGGCTGGAGCAAGGCAGTGATTGTGGGTCCAAGCTCAACTCGAACAGGTTCAGGGCTGTAGAAGCTCACATGTCAATTTCGTTGAAGGTTGTGAGCAACGCAAAAGTGTTTTGAGAGTCCTTCAACCGTGTAGCAACCCGTTTACGCAGCCTAGTCATTGGAACCTGAGATAATGAAAAACGTATGTTAACAGCCATCACATTGATACCCGTTACCAACCTGTAAGATATATCTACTCAGACAGGGGAGAGTTTACCCTTCGCTCTCCACCCTGAGACGGTCGTAGTACTTGTTGTGCCGAATCCACTGGCGGAGGAGCTTGGGAAGCTGCAGGTTTAGGTGGTGGAGGAGCAGCGGCAGCCGGTGCTGATTTAGGTGTCGAAGGGGTTGCCGCCGATGCTGCTGCTGAAGGTGGAGGTAGAGGTGGAGCATTCTCTTTTCCAGCGGTCTCCTTTGGGGCAGGAGCAGATGCAGCCCCAGCTTCTCCGATAGCCACAATTGCAACTTTTGTTCCAGGAGTAACAGTATCTCCTTCTTTGGCTAAAATCTGTAACATCATAATTGTGTGTGGGTGTCAAGGTACTAAGCGTAGGTTTTGATGCAGATCGATAGACTAGGTAATCTAGAAGCAACAGGAGTCATTTCCACAGACAGGGGCTGCTTGAACATTCATAGTTGAATCTGATAAAACTACTATGATGGTGATCAATCAAGGGTCAAAAAAGAAGGGAAATATAAACTTCAAAGCAGCCCTCGAATATGAGAAACAACCTTGTCCTTCCTAACCAGTGCTTAACTGCGACCTTTATGATAATGGACTACACTGACGAATTCGCTCACATTCCTTTACAGACTTCTCAGAACAAACTGACAAGAAGTCGTCAAAGGTTTTTGTCCAACCTCTACTTAAATTTTGTGCAGATCCTCGGGTGCATGACTAAAATCCGAGAATTATCCCATCATGCAGGCAAGAACCTGAAAATATATGCTAGGGCCTTCAAAAAAATCCTTCAGTAAAACGAACAGATTTGTCTTGAGTTACCATTATACTTCCAATTCACCAAATTGCTCCGACAAAGGCATGACTATCTGTCAAGACTTCATTGACAGATAATTTAGATAATCCTCGAAGAATGTGCCAGTATTCATAGTGCTCAGATAGCACTACAAACAAAATCTAAATTTGACTAACGTAAACGACTGATCACTTTCTGGACAACCAAGTATTAGATCAATAAAATTTGCATGCAGTTGTAAAGTTCGAAACCCGACGTAAGTGAGTAAATTTTAGTACCTGCTCAATTTTTCCGGCAACTGCGCTCCGCACATCGATTGTGACCTGGTAATGAAACACAAAGTTCATTTATCAAAAAAAGCAAATCTTTTGCTGTGATTCAGATGGGAGAGCATCAACTGAACAGACATACCAGTATTAACATGGCAACAAGCTAATTGTTGAGTACAACAAGAATTCAATGCCAACAAACCTTGTCGGTCTCGATTTGAGCAATAATCTCATCGACATCCACAGAATCCCCAACCTCTGGAATCCCACATAAACCACTCAATAAACTTCAAGCAATAAAATTATTCAAGGAGGTATGCACACACAAAAAATGCGTGATATGACGTGGATGACATCCTTATTAGCCGATTCCGAAGAGAATTACCGAAATGAGGCATAAGTTCAGATTCTATGGTAAAGAAAATTTCTGCAGTAATTACAGGACATGGCAACAACCTTGGAGTAATGTGTCCAGACAATAGAGCATGTCTGAGAAAATGCATAGACTCACTCTAAATGAAATCATTGACCATATGCACAAATTCTAGAATTAAACTGCCCAAACCTAATGGATTATTAAATGACCTCTAGGAGCTCAACACTCTACAGTTGTTAACTCCACTTACTTTTCAGTATTGACGCAAGACTGCCATCTGGCACCGAGTCTCCCATGAAAGGAACAACAATTTCGTTCGGAGCACCTACAATTCATCAGACACAAAACCATCAACATGAGTTTAAACTTCTCTTCACAAATGAGCTTTCAACAGTAAACCCTGGATTGACTGCGTCTTGGATAGATTTTTTCTGGTCATTAAAAATCATTCTCCTTGAATCAAAACGAACAGACATTCTAGAACTTAATTATATACTAACATGTGACACTCATAAGATGGTTGGATGTGCACGAGCTAGTTTATTAACAGGATGTCAGGAATCGTTACGCCATCAAAGGAAAAACGAGGATTAACCTATATAAGAAATGAACAATCACCTCCAGCAGAAAAGCCCCTGCTCCATCCTTGCCAGGCAGGCCTCGTCTTAACATAAAGCAGATCCCTACAAATTTTGGCAGAAATAACCATTTCAATAGGGTTTTCCATCAGAAGCATTTCTTTATGTGTTTGTGATGAAACACGAACAAGTGAAAATGAAGACGAAAATCTTGAATCGACCGGGTATGATTCACTACTAGTTTCATTCGAAAGTACAAACAAAAAGTATATACTCAAATTGCTCATAAGCATCCTCTACCTCACATCAAATTAAAAACTGCGAAGGAAAATCGAATATATACATTTCACATTGTTCACCAAGGTTTGGCATCCATAGGTGACAACTGCAGACAAGAGTTCGACAGCTTTTGGCTAGGGCAATGACCTAAGTATAATATAAAGGGAACAAACACCAGAATACTGAACACAGACATGAAAATTCATAGCATCTGTCTCTGTATCCCATAGATTCCAGTATTCAAACAACAAACACCACTCCAAGGCTATCAACGATCACCAAAACAATCACCTCAGCAAACCAGCTATGACACCACTCAATACACCAGAAAATAGGCCAAATTTCATACTGTCTCTGTAATGGCCTACAAGGAATGCTTAGTTCACACAAAAGAAAAGATAATAGCAAAAAATTGAATCTAACGGTACCTCAAATCGTCTCTTGAGAAATTATCTGCAAACATAAACAGAATATGTAAGAGGCAATCCTTATTCCCTTGCTCAACTCCCAGCATCGTCCTGACATTACCTCTCAACGAGCTACAAATCGCGCTCTACTCCGGCCGCCAAAAGTGCAACCATAACCTCACCCTACAAGAGAAGAACGAGCGTGTACAGAATAGTCACCTGACGATGTAGCACCAACAACATAGTGCCGTAACGGCAGCGCCGTCCTCAGACCTCTCCTCTGCCAAAACGATCAATCAAAACCCTCAGATCCTCCAACGCAACCAAATACAGTTATGCCAAGAGGAAACGGATCTCGAACCTGATGAAGAAGCGTGGAGCGGGAGGCGCGCAGGGCGTGCGAACGCAGCAAGCGCACAAGAGCGCGCTCCATCACGAGGCCGGCGGAAACCGATCAGGCCGCCAATTGCATGTAGCCGAACGATCTATCTATCTCTGCCGGAAACTATGCAGAAGAAGGACGATCTAATTGAGATCCGAGCAACGCTGCGGCGTCGACGGCGGAGGAGACAACAGACAGAGGCAGCTGCGGCGCGCAGACATGGATGCGCATCACCGTTCGCCTCTCTCCTCAAACCCCTGCAACTTCGCCTGCTTCTCTCTCGCACTTGAAGGTATTAGGCTTTGCCCTCGATAGCTCTCTCAAACCCTGAAGAGGCTCTCAGCGCGTGTGAACGGAGTCTTTCTCCTTCCCCGTTCACACCGCGATCGCTCTCTGCGCGTGTGAATGGGGCCTGTTTCGTTCCCGTTCACACTTCACGAGCCTGAGCGGAGCCTTCTTCTTAGCCCTGGGACGTCCGAGGAGCCAACATGTGGCTTTTGAATGTATGACACTATTTTTTTTAGGAGAGTTTTCCTGAAAGTAAAGGATCTTTCACCACGAATCTTAGGGTCTTATGTTAGTGATTGGGACCACATGCACATGGTGACTTGGCTTGGGAAAGGTATGGGGGAACCACCTGTCAACCTTTTGGGAACTTGGGGTACTACGGGGGAGCTTTAGCTTGCATGGGGTAGGACCCAAGAGCATTGATTGTTGTGCATCTCATTGGTGTAGAAGAAATGAGTATGAAATTTTTGGGCGTCTATTCTCGTGCATATTAAAAAGTTTCGTCTTGTCTGGCACCGTATTCCTACTGGCTTTCCTCTTCACGGTGCACTTTCAGGAAAACTCTATTGAATTTGTACGTATTAGAGCATCTGCAACGCATACTAAAAACATCACGCCAACATGTAAAGCATGGAAATATCAGCGTGAAGAGATCCCACTGCAAGAATAAAATTCACGCCATGCGATATAAGGACGCCGAAATTTGGCGATTCACTCCATCTTGGCGTGGAGCTTGCTGCAAATATGTTGTCAACACATTGGTTGGTGGGGGTGTGTCTACTAGGCGGGCTTTGAAAATTGTTTGTTGCGGAGAGACCATTCATTGGTTGCAAAAATTGTGGAAGGCGGGTGGAGGGTGGTTGCGATGGCCAAGTCTTGGTAGAAATCATTTGCGTCCCGCCATCAAGCCCGAACCTAAAAAATTTGGTGTTCTCCTCGCTGAGAGGAGCGATGCGGATGCCCTAGATGATGATGAAACTTGCCTCAATAAAGGAAATTTTGTTTTTCCTCAAAAATAAAATGTTTGTGACACGGATCTCAATGTAGTGAATCTTAAAAACTTCTAGCTATAATTTGAGTCATTAAAAGGGTGTTTTCCCGATTGGAGTCTAGCTAATGAAAGAAGCTTCTGAATTCTAGTTTCTAGTCCAATTCAATTATTGTTTTTAATTCTAAAAATTGGATAAATTATTGCAATTCAAACTTTTGGCTTATAACCATGCTAGACTCATTTCTAATTTTAGCTAGACAGGGCAATTTCATTTACACCACAGTTTGGTCCACTCTTGAGAAACTGATGAAACTATACACTTGCTAAGCAAACGTACATGACGACTACATGGGGCTTCATCTCCCAGATATGGTACCTTAAAGTCCATGTTGGGCTCCTCATGCCCATACCAATTTCACGGTAAAATCCTGTGTGGATCCAAACCAAACCATTTGGTTACCTTCTTCTGATTTACCTTGTAAGCCATTTGGTTACCTTCTTTTGATTTATCTTTTATACCATATTATTACCACAATGTTCCCATTGCATTTCCAATGGATTACAATGTTGTTCCCCAAAGTTCTCCCATGCTCCCCAAGCGTTCCCCACGTTCCCAACGTGTTCTCCATGTTTTCAAAGAGTTTCCAATGCGTTTACACTTGGAAACCAATTTACATATTTAAAATTTTATCCAAATTTACCTTTTGTTTAGTGGGGCCCACCACCAATCGTTGGGGCCCCAAAGGAGGCTCATCCGCACACATGTGCGTCTGCTTGGTGTTGGGCCAAGGCAAACTATGGCAAAAGAAGAAGAACACTGGTCTCCGAAGGAGGCCGGCGTGAATGTCATGTGTTGACCCTGCTTCAATCTCGTGCTTTGGCTTGTAAGTGTGGACTTGTATGCGCGGGTTGTCTAGTCTGCGGTTGCTACAAACTATGGCATACAAGGCCTATATTTATGTCGGTTACAATACCACGTATAGCTGTTGTAAGTGGTGAAGTAGCCTTGCTGCTACAATCTACTAAGATTTAGCCTCACCTTCCCAATGATTTGCTACCTCATTCCAACTTCCAACTTCCTCAACCCCTCTACTTACATTTGATACAAATTTTCTTTAGTATTTCGTCAATGAAATCACCAAAAAAAAAAAAAAATCACCAAAAATTGTGAATTTTGTGACATATACAAGACATGGGATCTCATTCTGAAAAATGAAACAAGAAAAATTCCATTATATTGAATGAAAAATTGGAGTTGATGCCATAGGTCTAGGTTCTAATGTGTCATGGTTAACCCGTTCACACCTCAAGAATATTCATGAGATTTTTCTTTACTAGAAGCATCTCTTACACTTGAGTTTGTAGCCAATTGTAGATAAAATTTGTGCGTGTGAATGAATTAAAAATAATTTGAATTGGAAACTCAAAAAGGAAGTAAACATTTGAAAAAGGAAACATCTGAAAAAGGGAATATTTGAAGGCGGGAACATTTGAAAAAGGGAAATAAGAAATGGAATATGTGAAAATGGAACATTTGAAAAAGTAAGCAATTAAAAAAGTAAATATTTGTAAAAACAAACATTTGGAATAAGATGATTGGAAAAATAAAAATTTAGATTTGTAAGGGACATGAATTTGCAACATTAAATGAAAATGGTATAGGGTTTTGAAGTTCAAATGGAGAGATTGGGTACGTCATGCAACTCCAATTTTTTTTGCTAGGACATTGTATTGAATGTGAGATTTTCTATGGTAGCAAATAATATTATTTCCATTATAATTGTCAAAAAATTCTCTTGACTTTACTGAAAAATAGCATATTAATCCAAGTCAAACATTTTCACACATTTTCACACATTGTCACACATTGTCAAGCAAGGTACCAAAAATCTTCTTCCTTTCCACAAAAAACTTAGTGATCTTTATTATTTTCATTTTTCATTTTTCCTACGGCATTCTGTGGTCTAAACCTTTTCAATGGCCATTTAGATTCTCATTCTAAAACATAATAAAGTTCATAAAATATATAATGTGAATTGACAATTTTTGAACCTCTTCTACTTGCACAATTATTTTGAATATGCTACACCCTATGTATACCTCTAAAAATTGGTGAACAAGGAACTTATATCATGCTTAACATGGTGGTAATGAATTTTGACCTTGTATAAAGCAAAAATTAGACACCAAGTGAAGTCAAAGTTTGTTGATCTACTAATCACATGGAAGAAAATGAACCCTTTTTTGTACTTGGAAGTTGAAACACTATAATCTTTCAATTCGTGCGGTTGAAGATTATGAAATTTGTGAGGATGTTATTCTATAATTCTAAATTGAGATCCTATGTTTAAAACTAGAAATTAAAATTTTGGTTTTTTTTTTACTCATTGCATTGAAACGAGCAATTTTAGGATGTTTTTGGTCTAAAAATGGCTTGGAATTTAGGGATTAATAAGTAAAGAAACATTTGCAATTCAAGATTGGGAAGAAAAAGAATATAATCATGGTAGCAAAAAAAAATTACAACTTTAATATAAGAAAGAAACATAAGCATACATAAATTTGTCCTGGACAAATTTGGCACTTCTAATCCTTCAAAGTATATATGGTGTTTTGTAATAATCTCTTGAATTCTGGAGGTAATTGACTATTTTTACACGAGCCATCTAATCCTAATACTAAACCAAGAAGAAGAACGCCGGTACCGAAGGAACCGGCGTGAATAAAGTGTCTGTTCGTTCCACTACTAAGACCATGCCCACCGGTCAAGGAATTAGTAAGTAGGAACTACTTCCCCCTCTCGAGGGTAGACACTATCATGTAACGGGTAGCCAGAGACCCGCCAAGCAAACACCCAACCAACTAAACATCCATCAAACCAAACAAGTAGCCAAAAACACAAACAAACAAGCAGGAAGCCATGAACCCCAAGACCAACCAGTCAAGAAAAATCGAAGCGGGGGAAAAGTCAAGGAAGGTCTTGTGTATCGGGAAGGGCTTGATTGTTTTCAATTTTGCGTTTGTGTAGTAAAATAGACATGGCATATTAAGTAGCGATAGTGTTAATATTTTTAAAGGTGTTTTTAATTGTATCAATGGGTATTGTGAAGGTATCTTCTAGAGTCTTTATAGATGGGATAAAGGTGGTGGCACGGGTGCCGGATGTGATTACAATAAGGGGGTCCACATTCCATCTGAGGGCCATGATGTCGTCAACAAGGGGTTGGTATTTATCTATTTTATTTTGGATTGTTTCCGGGGAAAATCTATCGTTGCAAAATGTGAATTCAATGAATTGAATGGTGTAGTCTTGGTTGATGTTATCGGGTGGTGGGTCATTGTATGGTAAGCCTTTAACACAGAGGATGTCTGGTTTGAGCCTAGCATTGCAATGACATCTTTGGGTCATACACGAGCATGGGAGTAACCAAGGGGGGACCGTATTCTCTTGTGGATTATTATTATAAGTACCGGCGTTCATTAGTATTAAACATCTTGATTTATTGTAGGAGGTGATTAGCTTTCGGATTTCCCATACCGCTTTATTATGTCTTTTAACAATTAGAGAGTGTATGTGGTGGTTTTGGCATTTGAGTAGGACATGGAGCCATGTGTCGGGGTCCGTTGAGGGGCATATTGGACATGATATGGATGGAAATCTTTCTATACCAAAGAAGAGTTGTTTGCGAGCATTTCCCATATACTGACCCGTACGGAATTTGATGAGGCAAGTTATTTGCGAGTCTGAGATGATGGGGTTTTTTCAAAAATTTGTAGAGAGTTCATTGTCTATGTCGTTATTGTTAGTCCATTTTTCTATGTTAGGAATATTTTCAGAAATTGTGTCAAGGTTGTTGTAGAGGTCTTGTTTTTTGAGATATTTGCCCAAAAATCTAATTGGGCCTTTGTCGGGGGTATCTTCCTTGGAAGGCCAATCTTCTTTTTGAAAGTAGTATGGGGTAGCATGGGCATGTTCGTGTGGGTCTTTGGCATTTTTGTGTATTTTTTCTCGGCCTTCTTTTGCTAGTTTGTCTGCTTGTTCATTGCCATCAATGTTGGCATGTGCTCTCACTTTGTGGAGGGTTGTGATTTGTGTACGGTTTTGTAGCATTTGGACCATTGATGTTAATATGTTTTGGTCGGGCTGGCTATTGTGAAGGGTAGGGTGTGTTATTTGAATGTTAAGTAGGTAGAGTGCATTTATACAAACGGTGAATATATGTGCGGGTTCATCATTGTATTTTGTTGTGATGATTTGTAGTGTTTTGTGGATGGCCATGAGTTCTGCTCTGAGCATATTTTGTAGTCCATGTAGTCTTTTGGCTAGTTTAATTTCTTTGGTAGAATTATATATGCCATAGCCAGCTTTTTTTCTGTGCCAAGAGCCCGGGCTAATTTGTTCCAGTGGTTTAAAGGAGCCGTCGGTGTAATAACTGTATGTGGGGTTAAATTTTGGTGTAGTATGGGTTTGGTAGTCTGGAAGAGGGGGATGTATGGTGGAGTAGTTTAATGTGTTGTTGACATAGTTTAGTTTTGACCATTTTTTACTTTTTTTTACCAGGGTTTGTATGGGTGTTGGTGGGGCCAGTTTTGTGTATAGTCGGTGTATGCTTAGATTGTCTGTTATGGAGGTAAGTTCCGCAAGTTGTTCTAGGGAACCAAGGGTTTTATTTTGATGATGGACGCATAGTATTTGTGATGTAGATGGCTCTATTTGGGGTTTTTTTAGCTCGGGTGGAATAGTAGGTTCTTCGTATGGTATTGTGTCTGCTTCAAAGAGTGCAATGATATGGGAATCTGGGAATGGATTTGGATGTTGGTTGTTGTTTTGGTACCAATTATTGTTCGGTGTGATGATGATTGTTTTTGTGTTATTTGGATCGTGTTTGGCAGCAAGTCTAGCCCAATGTATGGCTTGTTCCATGTCCTTCTCGTTGTGGGGGTGGGCTATGCCATTACCGGTCCATTTGTAGTCAAAGGCCTTTCCTAGGGATCCAAATATTTTGTCTCTTTCATAAGGTGAGTAGAATTTTTTTAGTTTGGTAGTACATGTGACCGGGGAAGAAAAATATGATTGCTCGATATTAAAGGATGAGATCAGTGAGTCTAAAATGGGAGTGGGTATTGTGTATTGGGCATTTTTGAGGGGGTCAGTATTTGGTATTCGGTATTTATACCTTTGGTAGAGCCATATTAGTTTGGTTTCAAAGGGTTGGGTCATTGGTTCGATGTTTGTAGAAGTTTGTAATTTTGTATTATATTGATTCCATAGCCATTGGAGTCGGGTAACGGGGATGGTGTGTAAATGTCGGCCGTTTTCTTCGTATAGATGTGCTTGATTGTTATCTATTTGAATTGTGTATGAGGATGTAAAGATATCATTTTCGGGGTTGCATTCTGTTGTGTAGATGTTTAAGAGTGGGATAATTATGGGTGGTGTTACGGATCTTGAGTCCGAGAATTGTTCTTGTGGATGGTGGGCAAGGGTGATATCTAAGTATATTTTGTTTTGGATCTTTTGGTAGTATTGTTTTAATTTTTCGGTGTTATGTGTGGAGGTATTGGCGTCGTGCCGTGGAAAAAGGTCTCTTTGGAGGAGCCATTTATTGTATGTATTATCATCGTGTTGCCATTGGCATAAATATTTTGTGTAGGTAGTTTGTATGTTATTTGTGTCTGTGTCTTGGATATGTTTATGGTTTACAATATTATTAATGGGGTATGTGGTAGGGTTTTTGGGGATGTATGTTGGGGGGCGGGGGTGGTATGTATGTGGGGGGTTAGGGGGATTGGTTGGTGTGGAAATACTTCTTGGGATGATGTTATTGTTGAGGGTGATGAATGGATCTTTAAGTGTATGAGAGTATGGGTGTGTGTTGCAAGGAGTATGACATATGGTGGGGCATGATGGGTGGCAAAATAGTTGTTTAGCAACATTTAGGGCACTTTTTATTAGTTTAGATGGGGTGAAGTGGTAGGTTTTGAAGTCTACATTGTTCATGATGTGTGTACCGTTAGGTAAAGTAATTTGGTTTAGTTCAAAAATATTTTTTGAGAGGAGTTTTTGTAGAAGCTTTTGGGAGAGTTGGGCATTGAGTGTATTATGATTTAATGTTTCTTGGTGCCATAGTATTTCTAGTGTTGTAGGATTAGTGAGGAAGTTCGGGAGCGTACTTTTAAGGTGGGCTTTAGCTATATGCTTTAATAAGAAGAATGTTCGTGTTATTGGTGATCTTATGCAGTCACTTTTTTAATTCTTGGTATGTTTTCGGTGCCACCATATTGGGCAAGGACATAGTGACTTAATCCATTATATATTTTCCCAAGCCTTCCTTTATCGTTTAAAGCATTTTGCAGTTGTTCGCCTATACATCGGAGGTATGCATTTTTGAGGGAGAAAGCTTCAAGTCCAAATAGGTTATGTGGTAGTTGAGTTATTGCGTTTGACATACATTTTGGTAATCCACATATGGCTTTTTGTATGGCTATTATTTTTTGATCAAGTTTTTTGATAGCTGGTATAGAGTATGGTACACCGTAGAAACTGTATGCCACACCTGGGCGTAGTACGGTATCAACCATTTTTATTTTTTGTTTCATGGTGGCTGGACATGTTGTTAGTTCTTTGCATTGTTTGATGAGTTTCGTCGTTGTGGTGTGGATTTGGATTTTCCATTTTAGTGAGGGAACAAGGTTTGTGCCTAAGTATATGTATGGTTCATTTTGGTGTAGTATGGGGATCGGTTGATTGCGGTAATTGATGTTTGAGGCTTGCATTAGGGCTTTGAAAGAGGTTGGGTTCAATTTGGATTTGTTTGGGCATCCGGTAGCGGCACATTTTGGGACACCTACGTCCATACCGGCCCATTTACAATATCTATCAATTTTGTTTAGTTGTATTTGGATTGATTTGATTTTGTTAGTTATGGTCGCTAGGTCATCCACATATGCGGCATAGTTTATTATGACTTGTGATGTGCCAAAAGTGTACCCGTAATTGCCTCTTTCTAGCCATCTGAGTAGTGGTTCTAGAAATATAATGAATAGGTATGGGCTGAGGGTGTCCCCTTGTATAGTTCCTCTTTGGATGGGAATAGGTTTTGTTTTCCCAAAGTGTTCACCGGTATAACAAGTGGATGATTTAGAATATATGTTTCGAACAAGTGTGGTTGCATCTTTTGGGTAACCTAGGTCCATCATTATTGTTAGAAGTCGGGCATGGTCTATTGAGCCAAAGGCATTTTTGAAGTCCACGTATAGTATGTATATATCTTGGTTAGTAAACTTTGCGTCTTCTAGTGCGGCTATTATAGTTTGTATTTGTCGTGCGGTACTTCTCTCTATTCTAAATCCTTCTTGACTATCATATAGATTTTGAATTTTTCGCCGTATGAGGATAGTATGGAGGTGAGTGTACTGGTAAAGAGTTCGTGTATTGTGTTAGCTAGTGCAATTGGTCTGTGGTTGGGTAGTATGGACGGATCGACTTTTTTGTATAGTAAAATTGTTATACTCATTTTCCATGGGTTTGGTATCTGTTTTTGTTTATAGCAGTGGGAGAAGAATAGAAATAATAGCTTATGAAATCTTGGAGGCATGTTTTTGAGTATTGAGTTTGGTATGCGGTCTGGGCCTGGAGCTTTATTATTTCCAAGATTTTGAAGGCATGTGTCGTATGTGGCTCTGTTGAGGTATTTATGTAGTGGAATTTCTGGTTCACCCCGTTTGTCAAGGGTATATCCGTCCAGGTTGTGCCATGGGTATTGGCGTACTGTACATGTGCATTCTATTGTATGTTGTGATTGGTAATTACATGTTGGTACTGTTGGTCTATTGGTTTTTGTTTGTTGATTAAATATTTCATTCGCAATATCTTCGGGGCTAGTTAGAATATTATTATATTGATTTATGATACAATCCATTGGTGGAGATTCAAGGTTTTAAAGACTTTTTTCTTAATTTTTTTGGGGCTGATTTCGTATAGTTGTCTATATTTTGAGATGGCTTTTTTTAATGTTTTCTTTGGTGTATTTTGTGATTATTTTCCGGGCTTGTATGTTGGCATTTTTTGCAATTAGCGCGATATCTATTATCCATGTATCGTGGAGAAGGTCCGGAGATGGCGGGGTAGGGATTTGGATGTGTTGTAGAGTTAATAGTTCGCTGTATATGGGGTGGTTACGCCACTGAGGGTTGTTTTTTACAATTCTAATGGTTTTGCGTATGGTATGGTATGTGACTAGGTGTTGTTTCCAAGTTTTAGAAAGTTTGCGGGGTAGGTATCCGCCTTGTTGAGAAGTTCTATTTGTCATTTGGGGTATTGGGTGTGCTCTACAGGTTTGTTCTAGTGTATCGGAGATTTTATTGATGAGTTTGTCTAGGGTGTGGCATGCTTCTTGCCATTGAGCTTGTGTTAATTGACTATTGTTTTCAAGAGTGTCTGTGAGGGAGTCTATTTGTATGGAGTTTTCTTCGAAGAATTTTGTGTTGAATTTTTCTATGTTGGTTTTTGGGATGGGGTTGAGTATGCGTATAATGTCTTTGTTTAGGATTATAGGAGTTCTACTAATTAGTGTGTTATTTGGGATGTGCAATTGTACGGGTGAATGGTCCGAGTTGAGAATAATATCTTTGTTTGTTGTGGAGGTGTATTGTGTATTGTTGTTTGTATTTATATAAAATCCATCTATTAGACTCCAATCGCTATAATTATAGCCACCTTGTCTAGAGAATTGTGTATCAGTATTGATATAAGTGAAGTTTAAGTGTTCTGTGAAGCGTCGCCATTGGTAATCAATGTTTTGAAGGGGGGTGTGTTGGTTTCCATTTGGCGGCCAATTAACGCTATGTCTTTGTTGAAGTCTCCGCATAATAGGTATGTATGATTGGGATTATTATTAACTTGGGATGTAATAGTGTTTTGTATATCTAAGAGAAATCTAGTATCATCGGGATGGGATGGCATATACATGTGAAAGATTAACCACGGTTGTAGTGGGTGGTTAGTGATTTTAATTATTTGAATGTATGGTGATATGTGCATTGGGGTAGGGATTTTGTTGATGTTGCCTGGGAATGTATATTTTTTGTGTATTAATGTGAGTAGGCCATCTCGGCCCGGAGTGTATGGTCACCGTTGTTGCATACATCTTGTAAGTGTATGTGTATTGTTAAAGATGAGTTTATAGTTTTGAAATATATTTTGTATATATTTTGTGGCGGTTAGTTTTGTTTCTCATATAACTATGAGGGCCGGTGGTGTGTCTGTGTTTGTGACTAATGTTTGTAAGCTAGGAAGGGCAATGTTTAGTGAGGAGGCATTCCATGTGATTATGTATGTTTTTTCTTGGTTTGATCTAATGTTTTGATTTTGAGGAGGGATGTAGGGAAGAGGTGGGGGTGGATGGGTGTATTTTGGTATAGGATCTAGACATTTTAGTGATTCATTTATGAGTTTGTTAGGGAGGTAAGGGAATTTTAGTTTTATTGTATCATTTGAGGGTGGTATGTCTTGACTATGTAAGAAGTCGTATAATCTTTTATGTATTGAGTTCTCGTGGTTTATAATATTTTGATTGTCTACTAGGAATTTAGTATAAGGGTGTGGAGTGTAAATGTGTCGTTCTGGTGGGTTTTGTAAGTTTAGTAGAGTTTGTAGAAGTGTATTGGTCCATGCAATTGTGTGCATATTTTGTGGATTTAATAGATGATTACATTCATCTATGTTTGGGTGAGTAGTGATTATTAGTGCATAAAGAATGTGGGGTGGTGGGTGCGTATTTTTTTGTTGTATGTATTGGGCAATGTTTGGGTGTGTAGTGTTATGTGTATGGTGTAATGTATGTGTTTTTTTTTTAAAAAGGTGCAAAGGGTTTTGCAATGTGTCCGTATTCCGGTTGTAGTTTTATGGTATTAGATATGAAGTATATTTTGGCATTTTTCTTATGTGATGTAGGGTGTCTTTTTAGTATATTTGGCATGGGTCCAGGGTTGGTTTCTATGTCTCTGCCTAGGAGTAGTAGTAGTTTGTGATATGTATGTTTAGTGTTGTAATTTAGAGTTTTTATTTTTTGTAGAGTAAATATTTGGGGTGTTGTTATGTTATTGAAGATTTGTTTGTTTGAGGGGGAGTGGGTGTTGATATTTTGTACGTGGATAATGTGTTTTATTTTTATAGTGGATGTATTTGTATTTGTCCTTATCATTTTTTGTGTCCATGTGTTTATTTGCGTATTTATTTTTGTTTTATTAATGTTGTATAGGTGTGTGTATGTTTGTTTGTATACTTTTTTGGTAGTGTATGTGCGTGTATGTGTGTTTGGTTTTATGTTGGTGTTCATACTTAGTATTATTGTTTTGTGGTAGATGGGTTTTTCGTTGGGCATGGGTCCTGGGTTGGTTTCTACATCTCTGCTTAACATTAATAAGTTTTTATAGTGTAAGGGTTTGTAGTGTTGATTTTGTGTTGTTGATTTGTGTGTGTATTGGTGTTTGTCAAGAAGAAGAACGCCGGTACCGAAGGGACCGGCGTGAATAAAGTGTCTGTTCGTTCCACTATTAAGACCATGGTGTTTGTCAATAAGTTGTTGATGTGATATGAGTGTGATTTTAAGAAGAGGGGCAAATTTTTGGGTGGTGTGTTCGTTTTCGGGCTGTAATTTTACGGTATTTGGTATGAAATGTGTTTTGGCCTTCTTTTTGTGCAAAGCGGGGTGTCTTTTTAATACGTTTGGCATTGGTCCCGGGTTAGTCTCTATGTCCCCTCCAAATCTTATTTTATAGTAGGTGGATTTTTTGTTTTGTTTCGGAATTTTTTGTTTTTGTATGTGGTTTTGGTATTGAATTGTTTGTTTAATTGGTTGTATGTATTTGCCTTTGTATGTGTGTGTGTGTATGTGTTTATTTCTTTGACGGTGTATGGTTATCTTTGTATATGTGTGTGTTTGTGCAACTTTATTTGATTTTGTATGTTCTTTTGTTTTGGTTTTTATATCTATATTCGTATCAACATTTGTGGTATTATGTTTATCAATATTTGTACTATTGTTCGTATTAGTATTTATATCTGTTTTTTCATTTATGTTTGTATTAGTATTGGTATAAGTATTCGTTTTAGTATGCTTTTCTGTGTACGTACCAATATATATACCAATATATGTACAAGTATACGTATCAGTATACATGCTAGTATAAGTATCAGTATACATACTAGTATAAATATCAGTATATGTATCGAGGTACGTATCAATATATGTGCCAACATACGTGCTAGTATACGTACTAGTGTATTCATTCGTATATGTATTGGTGTTTGTAATAGTATTTGAACCAGTAGAAATACTAGTATATGTGGCAGCGTATGTACCAATATTTGTACTAGTATGTGTGTTATATTTTGTACTAAATGTTGTATAGTATAGTGATAATTTAAGTTTTGTGTATAATTTACAATGTATTCTTTTGTTGGAGGTGTGTTTTATTTTATGAAGGGTACAATAATTTTTGGTATAGTATTGAGTATAATCTATGAGGTATTTGGTATAGTACTTGTATCGAATGTAGTATTGAATACAATATTTGTATTTTGTATAGTTCCATATAGGGTGTTTTCTATATATTCTAGTAAGGTGTATGTATTGTGTACGGTGTTCTAGTTTTGTATTTGTATATTTGTATGCTATTATGTATTTGACTAAATTTCTATATGAATACTCTACTCCGTACCGTATTTTGTAGCAAGTTATGAAATGGATATGTTTTGCTATGTGGTCCTTGGAGCTCACATGTTTTGCTATGTGGTCCTTGGAGCTCACATGTTTGGCCGGTTTTCTTCAATCCTTGTATTGTTGACTCTTCCCGTGAATCTCTCATACTTTGGAGGGTGGATAGCATTGATTCTTGGATGCACTCCATTTGTGTCTTCAATTTGTCATATAGTTTGTCGGTGTACTCCTTGTTCTCTTGCCTTAGTTTCTTGTTGTTCTCCTCCAATAACTCCACTATGTCCTTCTTGGTGATGTGCTCGTTCTTCTCTTGCATGTTGAACATGGTGATGGTGTTGACAATTGTGGTGTTGATGTCTTCAAACCCAAACTCCTTGACTTGTTCGGCGGTAGGAGGGTCCATCCCCTCTAGGCTCCTTCTATGTGGTGCGAAGTCCACAAAGCTTCCCCCTATTTCGTGAGTCTTCTTCACAAAAGTCCTATATACTATGGGGTTAGCACAAAGGACGTTGGCACTACCATTGTGGTGAGTGCCATTGTCTCGGTGGAACCAAATAGAGCGCACATTAGTACCACCCATAACTTTGTATATTTCGTGCGTAGTGTTTGCAAGGTCCAAGCGGATAGGTAGAGGAGATAAGGTGAGTGTTAGTGCAGCTTTCCTAGACTTGGTTTCGAAAATACCTTTTGGTCCTTTGGTGTCGAGGACTTGTCTTGCTTGTAAGACCTCACTTTGCATGGTGATGTGATGGGCTAGTATTTTCTTTACTTGTTGAGGGGTGGTGGCGATGGCAAAGGCGTGTGAATCTCCAATCGCTTTTTGGACACTCGAAATCTCAAACTTATGGCCACGGTGGAAGCTATTGCCAAGTATTTCTTTGAAGAATACTTGGGTGGAGACTCCTATCAAGGTGTCGCACTTGATCTTCACGGAGAGGCTAGATCCTTTGGCAATGCCATGATACGACTTGCATACTTTCCCAACTACACACTCATCATCAATGGTTAGAATAAAGGGCCTAAGGCCCTTGAGTAGCATTAGTCCATCAATCTCCGGTTTAAGGAGATGCAACTTAATGTTTCCAGCCCAAACCCCTTTGGTTTTCCCATTTTTTATGCTTAAACATTGGATGGCAATTGGATCGATAAGTTCAATTCCTAGAGCAATGTTTATTTTCTCTAGTCTTACTTCTACCATTTTTTTAACTTCATCATGCATGATTGTGTTTTTGGGTGTTTCAAAGAAGATGGCAATGTGAAAGTCAAGGGAGAGGCCAGAGTTCTCACTAGTTTTGATATCAAAGGGAACTTGGGTGATGTTGTAATGTTGGCCTATCCCATCGCTTGTTACCATAGGGTAAAGTATTTGAGGGATACGGGGAAAAGCCACCCTTGCATTGCATACCTCCATAGCCTCATCTTCTTTCATTCCCCGTGTGACCATGTCTTCAATGGTTTCGCTGCTATATAGTTCTTCGGCGCCATCTTCAACAGCCAAGGTCTCCATGTCTTGGAAACCTAACCAAAATTTAAATTTTGAAGATTCAGTTTGTTGGAGTGACTTACCTTTTTTTGTGAGCGAGACTTTGCTCTTCTTGTGGCTGCTGGCTCCTACTGTGCCTTGCTGTGGTGCTCTGGTAGGACTTTCCTCAAGGCCTTCCATGTCAATATCGCTGTAGCTAGACCTTCTAGAGTTCCCTGCCATGTTGGGGCAAGTTGGGAGGTCTCGGGGGCTAGTTGGAGGGTCACTAGGGGTAGTTAGGAGGTCGCAGGGGTCGTTGCGGGGGGTTCCGGGGTTACTAGAGGGAAGTGGTAGGTCGCTAAGGGGGATGCAGGGTCGTTGGGATGGGGTGGGGGGTCGCAAGTGGGGGTTCAAAGGTCGCTGATATGTTTTGGGGCGGTCGCTGGAGGGTTTGTGTAGGTCGCAGGAGCCGTTAAGGGGGTTACTGGGCAGGGAAGGGAGGTCTATGGCAAGTTGGGTATGTCGTAGGGGTTTTGGTTGGGATGACTGAGAGGGGGAGTCTCTTTCAGTATACTGCCGGGAGGAGCTTTGTTGTGGGAGGTTGGGCGTGGGTGGTGTCGCCAAGAGTTTCAGACAGGTGAGTAGAGAGAGGATTAGGGGAGGATCAAGGAGGGAGTTTGGTGGAAGAGGGTCAGATAGGTGGTTGGGAGATATGAGATCTAGGGGAGGGGCCGGTTGGGGGTAGAATAGGGAGGGAGCCAAGTGAGATGAGGTCGGGTGAGAGGAAGTCGGGGAGGGGTTTAGGTGAGAGTGGGTCGGGGAGGGAGTCTGTTGAGATGAGGTCGGGGGGGGGTTGTCTGTGAGTGGGACTGGGAGGGAGTCAGGTGAGGGAGGATTAGGGGAGGAGTCGTATCGGGGTTTGCTAGGGAGGGGGTCGGGAGGGAGAGGGTCAGGGAGGGTTTTAGGGTAGGGTTTGGGAAGGGATTCAGGTGGAGGATGGCAGAGGGTGTCGGGGGAGGGGGGATCAGGGAGGGCTTAGTCTGAAGATCTATGGAGGGGGTTGGGGAGGGGTTTAAGAACGGGGGGATCAGGGAGGGGGTTGGCTGGGCAAAGGACGGGGAGGGAGACTTCGAGATTTTCTGGAGAAAGTTTTGAGTGTAGGCAGGGAGAGGGGGAGGGTTGTGCACAGAGGAGAAGGAGGAAGCAGTTTGAAGGGAGGGGAGGTCTTGAAATGGGTTTTGGATGTGGGGAGATTTGGGGGAGTTAGCGAGGGGGGGAGACTGGAGAGAGAGAGTGAGGGATGGTTTTAGGTGAGGAGCTAGAGATGGGGTTGGGAAATAGGAGATTGGGGAGGGATATGGGTAGGGGGTGAGGGAGGGCGTTGGGAGATAGAAGATTAGGGAGGTTTTGGAGTGAAGAGCGATGGAAGGGTTTAGGAGGGAGGGGGGCAGGTGGGAGTTTGGGTAGGGGGAGATCAGGAGGGGGATCAGTCGAACAGGGATCGGAGAGGAGGGCTTGGAGAGTAGGGGAGGATGAGGGAGGTTAGTTGGGCAGGGATCGGTCGAGCAGGGGGCGGAAAGGAGGTGAGGATTATGAACAGAGGGGAAGGGGAAGGCGGTTCGGAGGAAGGGTGGTTCTAGACATGGTTTACGTGAAGGTGGTTGTGGGGGGGTTTGAAGTGAGTATGTCTGTAATGGGGATCTAGGGGAGAGCACCTGGGGGGTATTGATATTCGGCGGGGAGGGGAATTTTGCAGGTATCTGCGGGAAATCGCTGGAGGGAAGCTCTAGGGGGGTCTTATTACGCTTTGAGGACTTCTGGGAAGTACTGCGGGGGGACTCTCCTGGAGTGCGGTGCGGGAATTGCTGGGGTGTCCTATGGGGGGACTCTACTGGAGTACGGTGCGGGGATAGCTGGGGTGTACTACGGGAAGAAACTATGGGTGTGCAGGACTGTATGTAGTTCGAGGGTTTTTCGTGATTTGTTCTCTTCTGCTCTCTGTCTGTGTCTGATGTTGGGAGGGGGTTTAGTGTAATCGAGGTTTCTAGTATGACTACGGATATTGCTTGTGGGGGAGTTTCTAGGGGTGAGGGGGGAGCTGGTGGGAGAGTGGGGGAGGAGGGGAGGGAAGATCTAGTTGATAGAGGGTGTTGGGTGGTGGTGCGGTTCGAGTTTGTGAAGTGAGGATGATCTGCCTAATGTAACAGTGAAAGATGAAAAGGAAAGATTTGGAAGAGGACGTACCTGGATCTGTCGGGATTAACTGATATGGTTGTTTGAGCAGATCTGAAGTCTCGCGCGGAGTGCTCCTCAGCTCGTTGGGAGGTGTTGTTGCTCCTCGTGAAGTGTATCTTGGTGCTTTAGCGGATGCTGTTATGCTACCTTTCCTAGGGGCGATTCTGCAGCTGCTGTAATTGAACCACTTAACAAAGCTCAAGAATGTAAGTATATGGTTACATATTGTATTGACATCATTAAATAAAAATAACAAACACTTGCAAGAATTGAGAGGGTGAGAGGAAGCCTGTGATGGCGAGTTGGAGCTACATTGCAGCACTTGGTAATGGCTTCGCGCAATCTTGAGTCTTGAGATCCTAGGTAGGGGAAGGGGAGACTTCGATGGAGGATTCTAGATCTGATCTCGATACTCGAGATCTAGGATGGATCTATGTCTGCGTGAGCTAAGTGATAACAGATCTGGTCCAATACTAAGTTCCCCGCTTCAGAGTATACTCACACAGATCTGCACCGGCTTAGAGCATCAACAACCTTCCACCTCAAATCTGGTGTTGAGCCTTCCAACACATTAACTATGTATCTCAAATCTCACCAAGCAACCACAGATCTGCAACTACAAGGGCTCTCAATAGGGCCAGCCAACTCCTATTGCCCGTAGTTAGCAGCTCACAGGCTAAGTCCCCCACCTCCCCTCACCAGAAAAAATGGAGCTCACTCACTCATTCAGACTGCCTTTCTCATTATAGTACTAAACCACATCTAATCATGGATTTGCGAGCATAGAACATGTGATCACAATCAACTTCACCGTTAACATCTAAACTGCATCGGCGTCTAATTGAGGAAATCACCGCATACCGGGATTTGTTAGTTTACCGGACCATTGACCATTGCCGCAAACGTTATCCTGCCAAACATTATTTTAGGTAAGCTTGGATTTTCTTGTATCCCATCGCCTAGTCCATGCATCTTTGATTTTTGAGATAACAAAAGTATCGGCCGCTTGGCAAATGTGAGTGGCACATGGGGCAGGGTTACCAATCCAACGTCCTTATAGGTCTGGGAGCGTCCTGAGACGTTGTTAGGACGAGGACGTCTGGACGTCTTGTCACACGCATCGTCCACAGGATAAAAAATCATTTATTTAGGACCACGGTAAATAATTATAGTGAAATTATTTTTATTGAAATCGGACGGCGCGGGCGGACGGCAAAATCGATCGGCACGGGCCATTATCGACCGTTTGATTCCGCGTGGAACAACATGGACATCTCGCAATCGTCAGATCGAGCGGACGACTCGCCGACCGTTTGATCGTATGGACGGAGAGCCGGTTCCGATCGCGCGGACGGCCCGCTGTCTATTTGCACGCCACACTCTTCTCTATAACCTGTTGATTCTAAGTTGATGTGGCAATCGCCCATCGGGTCAAAATTGCATGAGTTATGAGCGGATGAACATTTCGGGCGGAATATTTCATCCGTTCATAAGTCCTTCGTCCTTTGTCGGATTGTTAGTTGCCACACCATTCTGAAATTAGCAGCATAATTTCCGGAGCATAATGTATTACAAATATGGTATCCCATGTGAACGGCGAAGACAAATTTGTAATGGGTCCTTCGATTCATGGATCTTTCTTTGATTGAGATGTATTGATCATGCACAACCTATTGATCATGATCCTGGAAGGAACAAATCATCCTGGGGGAGAAACTTTTCACTTCGTGCACGTTCCTATGATTGCGATTTTAATTGGAATTTTGTGAAATGTTAAACATAGATTTCCATAATGCAAGCCTAGGGAGAACATTAAGTTTGTCCCACTTGGATCTCTAGAGAAAAAGCAATGCTTTTCTAATCACACATAGTTTGACTCCGCGCAACTCCAAACGTTTTGCTAGAAGCTTCCATTGATATTAAGAGTCTTTGTAATACTAGATTGTACTCAGGTTTCTTAAAAACGTCAATAAATATTTCATGTCTTCAATGAAAGATCTAATTTCCAAGCAAAGTAAAAAATGTTTACACATTTCTAGGTAGTGTAATGAGAACCACTAATAGTTTTGGACATTTTCACATCTTTGGGTCTAGGTTTTTGTAAGGTTTAGAACGGGTCAACTCACAAAACATCCAAGACTCACACATATTCTCCTTCTGATTCAAAACCCATTTCCCGGATGGTCTAGCGTCTATTGTATAGTAATTTGACCCTAATGTCTATATAAAAACTCTCTTCCATTAACAAAACTTAAGTTTTAGCCCAAACTCTTAAGAATTTAAGGTTGTTATGCATCACTCTTAAGGAACAAGGTATTAATTGAACCCAAGGACTACGTGCCTAGTAGGAACATTATTCCTTTATCAATTGTGCATGTGGTCAACCGTGAAGACTCTCAATCCATGCCTTGATGGGCCAATGGAAGATTCCATCAAATTTCAATACAAATCATTAATTATGTTCTCCTTAGAATTCAAACCTTACCTCATGCAATAAAGCTTTCTATAATTTCACTTAATCATTACGATCCTCTTATATTCAAGTTAGTCTCAAAGAATAACACAAAATTGGTTTAAGTCTAAGAAATTATCTCAATTTCCATTACACTTAATTCCCAATTGTCGTCGTCACATAAAACACAAATGCAATTGATCCACCTTAACGAATATCTCCTTTCTAGGTTAGACTTAATTCAACTTATTAATGTGCACATAACACTCTTAACATGCTATGCATCAAGGAATGCGTCTCTCTTGATGATTTTTTATATCATTAGCATTAAAAATTACTCATACTCTTATGCCTCTTTAATTTTCAACACTCAAACTTAAATCCTTATCAAGTGGCAAGTGCCCATGCATTCTTGGGAATATTGCATTACATCATTGATTACACATTAACACACACACATGAATCTCTCATTCATGAAATCACTCCTTAAACATCTACAATGCTACTCAAAGCTTCAATCAAATCATACTCTTACTTGCACTCATGTTTTACATTAACCCCTAAAGGACCAAATCTCCTTCAGGGGGATATTTGATTTTGGGCAGGTTCCTAAAATTTGAAAAAAAATCCTTTTTCTCAAATTTTTTTAATTCTAGATTGCCTCTGATAAGAGCTTCGAGAAGATATTTTTATTTTATTTTTTGGATTTGTAGTTTGAAAGTTAGTACCACTTAAAGCCAAAAGTGGGGACACCGGGCACCCCCAATTTTTTTGACAAAAGTTTCTACATACGTAGTTCACAAAAAAATAAAATGTGAAATGGCAATTTTTGAACCTCCACTCCTTGCACACTTGTTTTGAATATGCTACACCCCTTTTTTAACTCTAAAAATTGGTGTGTTGGGAAATAACATCATGCTTAAGACAATGGTTAAAGATTTAGACCTTGTACAATGCAAAAATTTGATACAAAGTGATGTCAAAGTCTGCTGATCTACTCAATGCAGGGAAGAAAATGAACCATTGTTTTGACTTTAAACACTAAAATCTATCAATCCGTGCAGTGGATTGTAACCAAAATTTTAGTGGCATGTTTATGTAGAAGTCTTTTTTAAGATCTTACGGTTGAAAATCCGAAATTCACTTTAAAATGTGATTTTCATGTTCCTTTTTGGCAGTGACAGTTTTGGACTGGTTTTAGAGCGAAAGTGGTCGTGGTCCTTTAGGGGTTAATTTAATTCAATCACACTCACATCTCATCACAATGTTTATAATTAATCTTCATACACACAAAATTGTATTTGTTAGACAAATTAGAGTATTTCTCTAATTTATAATGAAGTACTAATATTCAATGTATTACAATGACTCAATTCACAAAATTAAGACAATAATTACACAATGAATAATCACATATATTAATCATAAATCAAATATATACAACAACCAAAAAAACTAGCTTCCAAAGCTAGGACACACTCCAATCTTCAACATGATAGTGGTGGAATTATTGTAATTCCAATGCTATTTATAATCTAAAATTTGGAGAACACACCTCTTGGGAAGAGGTGTGTATTACAACTTCTTTAACTTCCACAACTGTTCATTAAATGGATGCACCTCGAAGGTTGGATGACCTAGGAGGAGAGATGAGAGTGGAGTAGCTCCGTGAAACCTAATGAGGTGAGTCTTGGGTGTTAGGCGCACACGGAAGGCAAGTTGTAGTGAGAGTTGTTGGGCCTCACTACTAGTCCCGGACTTGCTTAAGCTTTGCGCTGAATAGGTGTCTCTAGCTGTGCACTAGTGTTGACACGGGATGATCAGATCTGGATCTAATAAGTGTGATTTGCAAGGATGCTTTGAATGGAACTAGCATTTAAATGAGAGGTAGATCTGTAGCGGGGCCTATGTGTTAGATTTAGATCTAAGCTAGCTTCCACAGATCCATGCAACAAACATTACAGATCCAGATCAAGATTGATGGGACTGCTAGAAACACACGCACACCCAGATTTAACTTGGCAGACGACATCAAGCAAAATGAAGAACAACAAACGCACGCAAAGAACTCACAAGCAAGGACAAGAAGAACACCAACTGCAAAGACATTCAAGACACTCAAATTACCTCTTTCTTACTCTCACTCATTTACATTATACTCATTGTCAAATTTTGCTCTTTCAATTGGAAGTATTACAGGACCAGTAGACAGACACATGTGAAGATGCAAACACACAGAAGACTCAAGCTGCAAGCACACTGTGGACACAAATGGCAAGCACACAGAAGACATAAGATGCAACTACGTAGTGGAAGCATACAACAGACACAAACCGCAAGTATACAGCAGGAGTCATGAGCGCACAAATTATCACATGATCATCAAACAGCCATGGATTGTGAGTATGCAGCAGCAGCAGCAATTAGATATGATCAGGAGTACCCGTGAGGAAGAACACAAGATCAGCAGATCGCGATCCGCCAACACCAACGAAGCAAGGCGAAATACACACAAGAGACTAGAGATGGAAACCAGCACTACGCAAGTGGTACAACACCGCAAGCAGAAGACGACGTCAACCGATGGCCCATGTGCCCAGAAGCCCCACCAACAGGAATGACGAACCACCGCAGCCTGCAGCAACTCTTCTGCCACAAAAAGATACACCACAGACAACATCAACAAAACAAGACCAACCTGAACATCACCAAACACTCAACGCAGGGCCCAAGACACAACGACACATCATCCAAGGTAAGTATTCTACCCTCTCTCTCAATCCGCAAAGCTATTCAACTTATTCCGAGCAGAATCAGCTGCGACTCCCATAGCTGGCCAGCAAAAGACACCAAATGAGACCAACGACGTAGTACACACCAGATCATAGAAGACACACCAACAATGCACAAGGATGCACGAGTCCCATAGCTGGCCAGCAAAAGACACCAAATGAGACCAACGACGCAGTACACACCAGATCATAGAAGACACACCAACAATGCACAAGGATGCACGAGCAGAGGAGGGAGTGAGAACATGCACGATGCATACATCAAAAGTCGCCAACATCCAACCAACACAAAGCGACCACAAACTGGAGCTACAAGAACACCGAAACGAGCACGAAGTCCAAGCCTCTAATCACCACACAAAAAGAAGGTACGTAAATACACAAGTAAGCTCCCTCATCACCCCGACATCATCCTTCTCCTCTTTTGTATACCACTAATGTTTTATGAGAGGACTAACATATTACCTACAAGAAAACATTGCCAAATCCCACTGCAATGTAACTTAGAAATGACCAATCTATGCAAAGGCAAGATTCAAACGGCCACCTCAATTATCTCAACCGCCTAGCTGCAACCAAACGGCACTCTGTTGAATCAAACCCTAAACGCCCACAAATCCAACAACGAAGTTGTTTATCAAATTCAACGACATCCACCAGACAACAAGGTGTCACAAGGTATATATTACGCTCCTACCCCATTTCCAAACCCTTTCACTTTGATATACTATGCAGATACCTACTCTCCGCCTTGGGAACACAAAGCTTCACTCTTATAGCAAGTGAGAAGGAGGCTTACCTTTAAGGAGATCAGTTGGAGAGAGCACCGCCGCAACAGCCATCGAGCACGCCACACACCTGTGAAGAATCTCCCAGACCTCTATTGCATTGCTTGATATCTTGTTTTCTATTGCATTGCTTTCAAACCCAGTTCTTTGCTGCATTGCTTGTTGTAATACCAAATGACCTCAAGCTGGTGATGTTACTATCCCCACAGACTGCACAACACCTACACAACAGAAGCGGATTTCTCAGCCAAGATCCATACAATGATGCACAACAACCAAACAGGGCAAATATACAGGGACGAAACGCAAGCACCGGCAACACTCACACACAACGGCAAGATCGACGCAACAACTCGCATCAGCTGAACAACACATGCACACAACATCAAGACGAACACAAGCACGAGCATAGACTAAGTGACAACGACATTCAACACAAGATCCCCGAACTCCGCCCCAAGGCCCGCGCTGCTGTTGCCTCACCTACAAGCCGATACCTCCCAACTGCCGCAAGCGCGACCCCGGGACCACGCCCTAGATCCTGTATTCCATTGGAAGGAGCCGATTGAGCCTGGAGCTACCAGATCTGCGACTGAAAATACACAAGGCCACAATGAGACTCCCTTGCGAAGAAGCTGCCGCCGACACCCACGAACCCTCGCCATCGTGCAGTATTACTCCCTGGCAACAGAACCCCCCGTCCCCACCTCACTAAACATGTGCTCTTGTTTTTTGTAGGACCACTAAACCTCGCCCTCAAACTTACCATGTGCCTTATGTTGCAGAATCAACCACAGTAGGAGACGTTGCAGAGAAGCAAAAACTCAACACCTTTGAAAACCTCTACGCGCCCAGCACCAGCGAGAACCCTAAGAGAGAGAACCGAAGCAGACTGCTTCAAAGTCGATACATAGATCTTGAAGGAGAGATAAGGCGATTAGCTGCTAAGGAAGGAGCAAGAGAAGACTCCCTACGGAGGCCCTATACCAAAACAGAAGAACACGAGGACAAAAGAGCAACCGTCTCGACCAGCCCAAGCGGTCACTAAAAGCGAGTGAGCCTGAAGAGCGAGGAAGCTAACCCACGAGCGAAGCCAAGAACATGAGAAGAGAAGTGGGCCTGAACGACGGTGAACCTGCCTCGATGAGAGGATCACCCAGCCCAAGCAGAAACGAGGCCCAAGATTCCTTACCCAACCCAACGGCACAACAAGCCACCAAGTTCAGTAACTGCCACAAGGTCAACCAAACAAGAGACAACAACAGGCGACGGCCTTGGATGCAAAGTGTACCCACGGAGAACATCAAGTACAAGTACTTCACCTCAGCAAGGTGGAGCCACATGGTCAAGACTCAACACCACCACACCCAAGTTGGGACCCTCTCATCAGGTTATAGCTCTATATCACTCCCTCTACAAATTGTTGTCTTTTTCTATCATCGGGTTTATAACGCAAACCCGTGGTCATGCACACAAACCTTAATACTTAAACTTGATACTTCGAGAGGTGACCTTTTCTATGGTACCTCTCATGTGTGTTTGTGTAAAAGTCATTGAATGTCACAACACCAACTTCTCCCACGTAAAAGTCTTAGAAAATAGTAGTCAAGTCAATTATTTGCATGTCACTGACAATAAAACCTTCTACTCCTTCTTGATTACCTTAGCTTCACCAAGCCCTCAATGTATATTGGGGGGAGAAGTTAAAGTCAAGGTGATAAGGGGTAAAACTAAAGTAATACTCTATACCTCTCCTAGTAACACCCTTGATTTTGCCATGTTCAGTATGCCTCAACTCCAAGCTGCGGCCACTCCTTCCAAGCGATTGTTCGTTGATGTAGTTGAAGAAAATGCATATGTTGTGAATGGAAATGCTCTAATTGTTGCAAATGCCTCCCCAAAAAAGGTGAAGGCAACAAGTTTGCCTCACACTGAATATTGGTTAAGCTTTCACACAATGAACATAATTGCAAAGAAAAAAGGCAGCCCTAAAATACCCATTGTTCCCTTGGAAGAATTGGTAAAAATT
Organism: Bryoerythrophyllum caledonicum; assembly: GCA_963971425.1. Taxonomy (NCBI): domain Eukaryota; kingdom Viridiplantae; phylum Streptophyta; class Bryopsida; order Pottiales; family Pottiaceae; genus Bryoerythrophyllum; species Bryoerythrophyllum caledonicum. The sequence goes on along the minus strand of OZ020526.1, from coordinate 8,579,961 downwards.
GGCTTAAACACAAAGGAAGCAGCTGAGGACTTGGAAGCCATGCCTTCCTTCCCATTTGTCCCCCAAGAGGATTGGGCGTCAAAAAGGGCTGATGGAAAAATGGACAACCATTTTAATCTCACCCAACTTCCAAGTGAGGTTGAGGTAGATGACGATGATTTTCCCTTAGATTACCAAGTATCAATTCACTTTGAACTTGGTGATCAAATATGGACAAAAGATGTTGTGCTAGAAATGATTAAATCAAGGCTCAAAGATATGAGAATCCCTATTGAGACCCGCATCGGTGAGCCAATAGCAATCTTTTGATACCATCAATCCGAAAATTGGAATGGAGTCATCAAATTACATCTAAAAAACCCAGAAGTAGATGGGAAAGGACTGCTACAAGGGCTAAGGTCCTTCATTCTTATCTTGAATGAAGCAATTCCACACAAACGGAAAGTATGCAAATCATACGACGCCTTGGCCTTTTCACACCTCCTATCAATAAAAATATCCGGTCCCAATTTAGTTAATAGAGAACCATATGATTTACATGCCAAAATTGTAAGCGGTAGCTTTAGAAGATGATACGACTTCGAAGTAATGGGGGTAGAAAAGAAGGGATTTTCTAAGTTTGCGTGGGTCAAAACCCCCTCCCCGGTGCAAGCGACCAAAGTAAAGGACTACAAAGTCTCATTCAATAATGAGATATTTGTGCCGGTCTTTGCAACCCGGAAGATGGATAAAGATGAGATTGCAAAAAAGAATTGTCTAATTCTTATTGGAAAGAATCTTAACAAAACAAAAAGCGAAAAGGAACTAACAAATGGAATCAAATCCATACTTGGAGAGGGGAATGTGGTTGATACATTCTTCAAACTCGAGCATGGGCGCCATGTAGGAACTTGCAACAACGAGTGTTTTAATACATCAGTGTATAAAAAGTTTGTCAAACAAAGTAAAAAACTTCATGGTAAATACATCATGTTTAAACCCCACCCTAACAGTTTAGATGGTAGTAATAAACCAAGTGTGGATGAACTAATAAGATTAGGGTTCACGGATGTAAACTTGGCCGTAGCAAACGCAGTAATTGCCATGGAAAATGGCCCGAGCAACGGCAATGGTATCACCCTACAACAACTTCGGAGGGAAATGAAGACTGTTAAGAAAAAGACAAGAAGAACACATGAAGAGATGCCACAGAGAGAGAGCAAATAACATAAATATATTTGATATATATTAACTATGGAGAAGTGATCCTACCAGAGGCAGGAGATTGTTTATATCCTGGTCTGGTGTGATACATGCTAAAAGTAGAAGAGGAAGTTGCCAAGACTGAACTACGAGTTAACTTAACTACGTGTTAACTAGGCGGAGAAACCCAGGTGTAATCCTAGGATTGGTTATCTCAACACTCCTCCTCGAGTGATGGTTGTTCTCATTTAAAAACCTCAAGTTTGAAGGAAAAAGAGTAACAACCATTACTCGCTCGATAATACAGCTAAGGATTTCAGACCTGCCGCGGCTATCAATTTCCTCTGTTGTGGTGCAGGTAAGGCCTTGGTTAACACATCGACGATGTTTTCTGCTGATGCGATCTTTTGTATCTCGATCTGCGCGGTGTCGGTCAACTCCTACGTGTAGCCGAAGATCTGTGGGTTTCTTGGGGACGTTAAGGCCGGCCATGTTGGTGATGGCGTCTTGCATTGTGCGAAGCCAGACGGATTCCTGCGCCGCCTCATAGAAAGCAAGTAGCTCCGCATGGTTTGTTGAGGTTGCCGTGGTTGTCTGCTTGGATGAGCGCCACAAGATGGGGGCGCCATTTTTGAAGAAGATCCAGCCTGTCTGTGACTTCCCGGATGCGGGATCTGTTTTAAATCCTGAATCTGCATAACCAATGATCTCACCCGGACCGTGCTTGAAGTGTAAGCCAAGGTCTTCAGTTCCTCGCAGGTAACGCAGCAGGTGTTTGACACCCTGCCAGTGACGGGTCGTGGGTCGTTGGCTGTGGCGCGCCAGTACGCTCACTACGAAATTGATGTCGGGGCGCGTGTTGGTGGCGAGATAGAGCAGCGCGCCCACAGCGGCCAAGTACTGCCGCTTTTCGATCTCCTCCTCCTCGGGTTCACCTAGACGATAGGGATCATCCTCAATTTTGGACTTGCCAATCATGGGCGCTGAAAGAGCGTTTGCATTGTCCATGTTGAAGATTCGAAGCAGCTTGCGAGTATAAGTTTGTTGGTGGAGGAGAAGGCTTCCATCTGACTCTGGTGTGATTGGGCCGCACCAGTCCCCTTGAAGTCGGAACAGTGGTGCCGGCATTTCCGTTGGGAGTTTCCAGCGTGAGGGTTGGCGTATCAGCTTCCCTTGAATGCACGCGTTGCAGTCCTGGACATGCTCCGCATCACTTGAGCATATGTCGTGGCCTCCTAGAAGTGGTATCATGCGGCGCATCATCGTGGTCCCCGGGGTGGCCCAATCGGCGGTGCCAGAGGTCAGCACGGTGATTCAAGGTGAGAAATGAGGCCTGGGATACGCTGGTGTAGTGACCTGTGCTCCCTTGTCCAGTGGGCTGGATGGCGTAAGTAACTCCTCCTCGAATTGGGAGCTCGTACAGTCCGTTAGGACCTGCACGGGCTAAGGCAAGAAGGTTGGGCCCTTGCCTAAGTTCCAAGAATTCTCCTCCTTTCTCATGGGTAGTGGAGATATGGATTTTGCTGGCCCTCAAGTCCCGATAGCTGATCAGGCTATGGGGGGCGCCAGGGGCATACATAGCCCGTTTGCAGGTGAGGGGGGCTCCCCCGGGCAGCACTAGGTGTGCCCGGCCCTCATGAAATCGGAAATTGCGTTTCCGTACGATTGTGACTAGGTCACAAGTTTGCCAAGGCTCGTTCCGGGTTTTGAACTCAAAGAATGCTTGGTCTTGAAGAATGGTGTGGGTGGAGGCACTGTCAAGCAAGGCAATATTGGCCTAATTGGCGGTTTCTCCACTGTTTACCATGTAATTCTCTGGATCTATCTCAGTTAGTATGAGGGAGGGGGCATCGAGAGTGTGAGATTCTCTCTTTGTCCCCTTCAGAGCTTGCAACTCCTCGTACATGTTAGTGATGTATTCGGATGCACGGCAATCCCTGACATAATGCCCAGGTCTGCCACATTTGTGGCAGTTGCCCTTGACTGACCTAGTGGAAGATTGAGACGCTTGGTTAGACCTGGTTTTGCCCGCATACTTGGGGTTTCCAGAGTTGGACTTATTCCACTGATTTCGCGGTTTCACTGAGTTGCCTTTAGGTGTGCATTGCGGCGCCTCCGAGTTGTGTCATTCCCGGTTGTTGATGCTGGATTTGGAGGCGGGGGTCGAGATATCAGCAGGTTTGGTTGTTGCTGGAGACACTTCGGTGTTGTGTATCTCCTTAGCTGGTCTCTTTTCTACTGTCTGTAGTAGGATCTCCTGCTGCTGCTCCCCGACCTGCAGGTATTTCATCAATTCAGAGTATTTAGTGAACTTCATGTTCCGGTACTGAATAGATATGATGGCACAAGTAGGAGGAAATGAGTTCAGAGTTTTGTTGATGAGCTCGGCTTCGGTGATGGGGATGCCGCATAGCTTGAGCTGAGCAACGATCTGGTGGAGCTCCGAGTCATAGGTGGTGAAGTTCGGGAAGTCCAGAATGCGGAGAGCGCTCCAGTCCGCTTGCACGCGAGGTAAAAAGATTGTTTCTTCGTGCTTGAACCTGTCCTCCAGGGCAGCCCACATGCGAGCGGAACTCTCCTCCGCGATATACTGCATCCGGAGGCTTGAGTCCATATGGCGGCGCATCATGAGTATGGCCTGCCACAGGTATGGAGTCGGGATCTCTTCCGCCGGGTGAAGCTCGAGCGTAGGGTCGAGCTTATCTACAGACAAGGTGGCGCGGATGTTGAAACTCCAATCGGTGTAGTTTGACCCATCCGGCTCTAATTGATCAAAGATAAGCGGCGTTGTTCTGTTTTTCTTGTCGTTGCGTGTTTGTGTGGACATGGCTATTCTTTCTATTGTTAACGTTGGCTGCTCTCGAGACTGCGTTCCTCACTCCCTATTGCGATCACTACTACGTGATTGAAGGAAGAGAAAGAAGATAATCGGAAGTGCAAAAAGTAAAACAAAAAGTAAAACATCTACAGCACGTCCGATGAGCAAGAGAGCGTGAGATACGTGCTGATAACGTGGTAAGAAAAAGGCAAGAAGAACACATGAAGAGATGCCACAGAGAGAGCAAATAACATAAATATATTTGATATATACTAACTATAGAGAAGTGATCCTACTAGAGGCAGGAGATTGTTTATATCCTGGTCTGGTGTGATACATGCTAAAAGTAGAAGAGGAAGTTGCCAAGAGTGAACTACGAGTTAACTTAACTACGTGTTAACTAGGCGGAGAAACCCAGGTGTAATCCTAGGATTGGTTATCTCAACAAAGACCATGAAAGGAGAAATTGAGGAAGAAGCAAGACTATATGCGGATAAGTGCAAGCCAATACCGTCAAATCTCTAAGAGGGGAAATGTCCACTCTCCAATCTCAACTCATTGCTACCATCATGGCGGTGGAAACACAAGCATCGGAAAGGGAGCAAAGAGTCATTGAAAACAAGATGGACATGTCAAACTAATAGCGTCAAACAACGCTACAACTAAATACACCATAGTGTATATATATACTACTAAAATATATACTAAGAAAACCAAAAATATATATAAAGAAAACCAAATATATATATAACAATACATATAAAATGGGAAAAAATCATACCATAGTATACCTATATATTACAAAACAAAACAAAAACAAAAATAACAACAACAACAACAACAACAACAACAACAACAACAACAACAACAACAACAACAACAACAACAACAACAACAACAACAACAACAACAACAACAACAACAACAACAACAACAACAAAAACCAATACAAAAATACCAACATTCACAAAAACAAAACACGTAAGCACACATTCAAACAAACAACCACATATAAAACATATAATAAAAATAAAATAAACACCATAACCACAAAAAAGAATAGAACCCCACACACTAATACAAAACCAACACCACTCAATATCCACTACACACTAATCATATCCACACTCACCATAAAAACAACTATAAATATAACAACACACTTAAACAAAGAAACACATACACCCCCAAACAAACACAACCCTAATAACACAAAAAAACTGCAAAAGACCACACAAAAAATAAGAATCCTAAAACACATCACTAAATCTAAACATCCAAAACTCCTACTACTCCTAGGCGGAGACATAGAAACTAACCCGGGACCAATGCCTAATATACTAAAAATACATCCCACGTCACATAAGAAAAACGCCAAAATATACTTTGAACCAAATACCATAAAACTACAACCGGAATATAAACACATTGCCCAAGCATTCGTACCGCTGTCCTGATGGAAATTCTTCCATCATGTACATACAAGTATTAGTCTTTATATGTGTGGATTTTAATAAGTAAGGAGATGGGAAAAGGGGTTGGTCGTGGTAATAACCACGGTTTGAGGATTTGGGCGAGTGTTAGCATTAAGGTGCTGCACCGCTCTTGTCACTGCTCAGGGGGGTAGGTAGCGGGTTGACTGGTATTTTTCCTGTCTCACTAGCGAGCCAAGCCGTGGGCCGCCGAACCACTCGACGGGCTCGATCGGTTTCGAACCCGGACCGGCGGCAGCCACTGACCACGACATTTCCAGCCAACCAAGTCCACGACTTGGCGATCAGGTTGTGCGAATCAACACCTTTATACGTCCGTATCATCAGCTATCATACGATAAGTTTTATTTTTATTTTTATTTAGTTATTTTTTTTATTTTACTTATCTTGTTGGTTGGAAGGTCTAAGTTTTTAGTCTTCCAATAAATAAAAGACTAGGGGATTTTATGTAGTTGAAAGTGGAAAGGATAAGAAAGTAATGAAGTACCTTGTGGGATACTTTGGATAGGGTGACATGGGCTAGAGTGCCCACGTCCACTTGAGGTGGAAAAGTTGGAAAAGGAGATTCCATAGTGAGTGAGTGTGTGTGTGTGTGTGCGCGTGAGAGAGCAAGGGTTTGGAGCAGAACTTTGACTGTATGTAGCTCAGCGAATTTGATTCACATGGAATTGAAAATTTTAGGGTTTGTTCTTTGTCTTCAGAGATTTCTATACTCGTTTTAAAAATTGAATTCGGAGTTATGTAGCAAAAGTTATGAAGGTTTGTTTTTCTGTGAAAACCCGAGGCCATCCATTGAGAGGCAGAGGTTTGACAAGCTATAACTTTTTCTGTAATTCTTAGTTTTCTTTGAGATTTGGAGGGTGTATGCGTCTCTATCTTAGCTTTCTAAAAAGATATCACAAATTGAATTCGGAGTTATGTAGCAAAAGTTACGAAGGTTTGTTTTTCTGTGAAAACCCGAGGCCATCCATTAAGAGGCAGAGGTTTGACAAGCTATAACTTTTGCTGTAGTTCCTATTTTTCTTTGAGATCTTGAGGGTGTATGCATCTCTATCTTAACTTTCTAGAAAGATATCACAATTGAAATTCGGAGTTGTGAGCAAGAAGTTATAGAGATCTGAATGAATAGGGGTAGGCAGAACTTTGATTGTCCATAACTTTCGGACAGTAGTTTAGATTGACTTGAAATTTGGAGGAGTGTTAGTTGTCTAAATAAGCTTTCCAGAGAGCTATTACACTTAGTATTTGAAGTTTTGAGTCATCTGTGTCACTTGTTTGAAGGTTACAGCCTTGGTGAAACTTTTCCATTGTGTTTTTGAACACTTCTTTTGAATTTCTTAGTGTTTTTGAACACTTGAAGACTTTGGAGTTGAAGGATGGAGGAATTGAAGACTTGAGGCTTGACTTGAAGAGAAGAGAAGATGGAGACAAGTGTGTTGTGGCTTGTGGTCCGATTTCTTTTTTTGTGATTCCAAGCTAGCTTTGGAGGCTAGTTGTATTTCAATTCTGTTCTTGTAAACTCTGTTGCAGCGAAGTGGGGTTAATTGCCCACACAGTCGTGTTTATGTCGTTCCCACCGGTGAGGCACGCTTGCTGGTCACCGTGGGTTTGAATTTTAGGAGCCAATCTTTCGGACGGTTTCAGCTTGTGGTCTGGCCGTCCCGTTTTACCCATCCGAGGCCGTGGTTTCTTATCACCCACCTTTACCCTTAATCCTTTAGAGCCACCACAGGATAGGCCAACGGGGAGGAGTTTGAAGACTGAAGACTAGAGACTGAAGACCTGAAGATTTGAAGATACGATTGGATTCCCGAGCAAACAATCTCCAATCGCAGCCAGATTCCCTGAGAATTCTCAAGGCGCTCCCCTCTCTACACGACACCGCTCCTGAAAAACACACATACACTACATCATCTACACAACACTACACACCCAAATACTACCTAATACATACAACAACAAAATACACACCCACCGACACACATCCTATATGTCCTAGTAATTACCATCCACCCAAACATAGACGAATGTAACCATCTTTTAAACCCACAAAACCTAAACACAATTACATGGACTAACATACTATTAAGATACTTATCAAATTTACAAAATCCACCCAAAAGACATATTAATACCCCGCACCCATATACAAAGTTTCTTGAAGAAAATCAAAATATCATAAACCCTGAGAATACAATACACAAAGAATTATACAACTTTCTACATAGCCAAACCATACCCCCCTCAAGCGACACAATAAAACAAAAATTTCCTTACCTTCCCAACAATCTAATTAACAAGACGCTAAAATGCTTCGACCCTATAACAGAATATACCCATCCGCCCCCCTCCCTCCTCCTTCCCCCACAGAATCAAAATAGCAGCGCAAATAACAAAAATACAAACATCATTACATGGAATGCGGCATCTCTAAACACCGCCGTCCCCAACCTACAAGTTTTGACCACATGTACAGAAACACCACCAGCCCTCATAGTCATCCAAGAAACAAAGATATCCGCCACAAAATCCACTAAGTATATACAAAACATATTCCAAGACTATAAACTTATTCTTAATAACACACATGCACTAACAAGATGCATTCAACAACAAAGACCATACACGCCAGGCCGTGGTGGCCTTCTCACTCTAATACACAAAAAATATGCCTTCCCGGGTAACATCAATAAAATTCCTACTCCAATGCACATATCATCCTACCTTCAAATAATTAGAATTGCCAATCAACCATTACAACCATGGATAATCTTTCATATGTATATGCCATCTCACCCTGAAGATACTAGATTTATCTCAGACATACAAAATACTATCACATCTCAAATGAACAATAACCCTAATCACACGATGTTGTGTGGAGATTTCAATAGAGACATAGCATTAATTGGGCAACAAAACGGAAATCACAACCCCCCCTCAAGCCATAGATTACCAATGGCGCCACTTCAGAGAAACCTAAACTTCACCTATATACATACAGATATATAATACTCCAGACAATGAGACTATAACTATAGCAAGTGGAGCCTTATAGATAGTTTCTATATAAATACAAATAACAATACACAATACACTTCCACAACAAACAAAGACATCATTCTCAACTCGGATCACTTGCCCATACACCTCCACATCCCAAACAACATACTAATAAGCCGCACCTCTATAACCACAAATAATAACACTAAATGCATTCTCAATCCCATCCCAAAAGATAACCTAGAAAAATTCAACACAAAGTTCTTTGTAGAAAATTCCATGCATATTGACTCCCTCATAAACACCCTTGAAAATAATAACCAACTCTCTCAAACAGAATGGCACGAAATGTGCCACACCCTTGATATACTTACCAATAACATTTCCGATATACTGGAATAAACTTGCACAACCCAACCAATACCACAAATGACAAACCGAACTGCACAACAGGGTGGTTATCTACCTCGAAAACTATTGAAAATATGGAAACAACACCTATCTACATATCATACAATACGAAAAACTATTAGAATCGTAAAAAATAACCCACAATGGCATAACCACCCCATATGCAACGAACTACTAAATTTGCACCATGCCCAAATTCCTGCCTTACCCCTCTCGGACTTACCCTATGATACATGGATAAAAGACATTGCACTAATCGCAAAAAGCGCTAATATACAAGCCCAAAAAGTAATCACAAAATACTCCAAAGATAATATTAAAAAAGCCTTCTCAAAACATAGACAATTATATGGAATTAGCCCGAAGAAATAAAATAGGAAAGTTTGTGAAAAATCCAAATCGCCACCACTAGACTGTATTACGGACCAATACAACAACATTCTAAGCAGCCCCGAAGACATTGCAAACGAAATATTTAACCAACAGACAAAAAATAATAGACCCACAGTACCAACCTGTAACTACCAACCACAACACCCAACTGAATGCACATGTGCAGTACGCCAATACCCATGGCATGATCTAGATGGATTTATCCTAGACAAACGAGGCAAACTCGAAATCCCATTACATACATATTTCAACAAAGCCATATACGACACATGCCTCCGAAACCTCGGAAATAACAAAGCCCTAGGGCCAGGCCGAATACCAAACTCAATACTCAAAAACATGCCACCAAGATTCCATAAATTACTATTTTTATTCTTCTCCCACTATTATAAACAAAAACAAATACCAGCCTCATGGAAAACAAGTGCAACAATCATAATATATAAAAAAGAAGTTCCCTTAATACTACCAAATCATAGACCAATTGCATTTGCCAACACGATATATAATCTTTACACCAGTACATTTACCTCAATATTATCCTCATATGGTGAAAAGTTTAAAATCCTACACGATAGTCAAGAAGGATTTAGAGCAGAGAGAAGTACATCTAGACAAATACAAACCATAATAGCAGCACTAGAAGACGCACGATTCATAAATCAAGACATATATATTCTATATGTGGACTTCAAAAACGCCTTTGGTTCTATAGACCACACACGACTACTAGCGATAATGACTGATGTTGGATATCCAAAAGATGCAACTATACTAGTTGGAAACATCTACTCCCAATCTTCTACGTACTACACCGGTGAGCACTTTGGTAAAACTAAGCCTATCCCCATTCATTGAGGAACTATACAAGGAGATATTCTCAGTCCATACCTATTCAAAATATTCTTAGAACCACTACTTAGATGGCTAGATAGAGGCGACAATGGATACACCTTAGGCACATCACAAATCACCATAAACTCCGCCGCCTACGTCGATGACCATGCTACCATATCTAACAAAATAAAATCACTACAAACACAAATCGACAAAATCGATAGATATTGTATATGGACTGGTATGGACGTAGGCGTCCCAAAATGCACTGCTACCGGTTGCCCAAATAAATCCAAAATGAACCCAAGGGTGAAAGCACACTACAATTGTACGAATTTGTAGTCACGGCACAATTTCAGGGCCTCGTACAAGTTTGGGCTCAATTTTAGACTAGATTTTTTTATATTTCGGAGAAACTTTTTTGTAGGTATAGTCCTACATCTTGCATACATTGAAGAACTGAAATCAAAATAGTCATTGCATAAAATGAAACCCTCAAAATGAGTACAAACATAAGACGTTGGTACTGTCACAGGTCAGGTTTCACATGTTTGTACTCATTATGATGATTTTTAGTTATCATTTTTACATTTTAAATAGCTATATATGATCCCCTATTCTTTGGCTACCACGCCTTGCTATTTATATAGATAAAATGATAGCCAATAAATAATAAATGCAACAATTGTGTTTTTTTTGGGGGATCCAAAACATGAGTTTAAAGTCCTTTTTTCCATTTTTTTTAAAGATTGGCGTTTAGGGACTATATGTCTAGGGCGGACAACAATTGAATTTTGAAAAAAATAAATTCTTTCTCCTCATTTCTTGCATTGAAGATTATACTCCCTATTTTGCCATAGTTTTGTTAAAATTCTCAATGTGTGAATTGAAATTGGATGTCAATAGGTACAACAAATCCACCATGTGCACGATAGGATAGATACCCATAATCCCAATTTTGATTTGGAGACTTTAAATATTGTACAATTTGTACCTGTTGTACGATTTGTACAACGGCCAAGGGGTCGACCGTAGTGTGCGATCACCGCCAACTACATTTAAAGCCCTAATGCAAGCTTCTAACATCAACTATCGTGGCCAACCAATCCCCACACTACACCAAAACAAAGCATATGTATACCTAGGTACAAACCTTGTTCCCTCTCTAAAATGGAAAATCCAAATTCGCACTACGACCACAAAACTCATTAAACAATGCAAATAATAACCAACATGTCCGGCCACAATGAAACAAAAAATTAAAATGGTTGACACCGTAATATGCCCAGGCATAGCATACAGCTTCTACGTTGTACCATACTCTATGCCAGCCATCAAAAAACTTGATCAAAAAATCACAGCCATATAAAATGCTATTTGTGGAATGCCAAAATGCATGTAAGACGCAATAACCCAACTCCCACAGAACCTATTTGGACTTGAAGCTTTCTCCTTCAAAAATGCCTATCTCCGATGTATAGGAGTGCAACTACAAAATGCCCTCAATGACAAAGGTAGGCTCGGAAAAATATACAATGGATTAACTCACTACGTTCTTGCACAATATGGCGGTGCCAAAATATACCTAGAATTAAAAAAACGGATTGTATAAGATCACCAATAACTTGCACATTTTTCCTATTAAAACACGTGGCTAAAGCTCACCTCAAGAGCACACTTCCATATTTCCTCCCTGATTGGACATCATTAGAAACATTATGGCACCAAGAAACACAAAACCATAACGCACTAAATGCCCAACTCTCTAAAAAACTCTTACAAAAACTCCTCTCAAAAAGTATTTTTGAATTAAAACAAATCACTTTACCAAACGGCACACACATTATGAATAATGAGGACTTCAAAACCTTCCACTTCACCCCATCCAAACTAATCAAGAGTGCCCTACATGTTGCCAAACAACTTTTTTGCCATCCAACATGCCCCACCACATGTGATACCCCTTGTAACATACACCCATATGCCTACATACTCCAAGACACATTCATCACAATCAACAACAACATCCTCCCACAAACTACCCAACCACCAATCCACCCCCCCAACCCATCCCACCCATATCACCCCCGCCCCCCAACATACATCCCCAAAAATCCCACCATATACCCTATTAATAACATCATTAGCCATAAACATATACAACACCTAGATACCAACAATATACAAAATACCTATACAAGATATCTATGTCAATGGCAACACAATAACAACACATTCAACAAATGGCTCCCTAAAAGAAACCTCTTCCCAGGACACAACCATAATACCGCCACATACAACACGGAAAAACTAAAACAATACTACCAGAAAATTAGAAATAACTCTACTCGGAAACCATTCAAGCCAACCACTCCCAAGAACAATTACACGACTCAAGATCCGTAACTCCACCCATTATCATTCCACTCCTAAACATCTACACAATGGAATGTAACCCCGAAATTGACATCCTCACATCCTTGAACACAATTAAAATAGAAAACAACCAAGCCCGACTATATGAAGAAAATGACCGACATTTACACACCATCCCCACTACTAGACTCCAATGGCTATGGAATCAATATAATTTGAAACTACAAACTCCTACAAACATCGAACCAACAACCCAACCATTTGAAATCGAACTAATTTGGTTATACCAAAGATATAAATATCGCATCTCAGAAAACAATCCCCTCAAAAATGCCCAATACACAGTACCCACACCCATTCTAGATTCATTAATATCATCCTTCAGTATAGAACAATCATATTTCTCCTCCCCAGTCACATCTTCCACTAAATTAAAAAAATCTATTCCCCCTTTCAAAGAGATAAAATATTTGGGTCCTTGGGAAAAGCCTTCGACTATAAATGGGTCGGTAAGGGCATAGCCCACCCTCACAATGAGGAGGAAACTCAACAAGCTCTACATTGGGCTCGCCTCGTTGCACAAAATGACTCACTCCACACATCCACACTCATTATCACACCAGACAAGAATTGGTACCAAAACTCTAACCAACAGTCAAGCCCATTCACAAACTCCCATATCATTGCACTATTTGAAGCAGACTCAATCCCATACGAAGAACCCACTATTCCACCTGAGCTAAAAAAACCCCAAATTGAACCATCTACACTACAAATAATATGTGTCCACCACCAAAATCAAACCCTTGGCACCCTAGAACAACTTGTCAAACTCACCTCCATAGCAAATACTCTAGGCATACACCGCCTACACACAAAAATAGCCTCACCAACAACCAGACAAACCCCCCTGAACCGAAGCAAAAAATGGTCAAAGCTAAAACACATCAACAATACAATAGACTTCCTTGAAATGCCCCCACCCCTCCCAAACTACCAAACTTCAACTTCACCAAAATTTGATCCGACATATAGCTACTATACCGATGGCTCCTTCAAACCACCTGAACAAGTTAGCCCGGGAAACTGATGCAAAGAAAAAGCCGGATATGGCATATACAACCCTATCAAAGAAATTAAATTAGCCAAAAGACTTCATGGGCTACAAAACATCCTCAAAGCAAAACTTATGGCCATACACAAAACACTACAAATCATTACAATAAAATACAACAATGAACCCGCACACATATTGACTGACTATATTAATGCACTTTATCTACTAAACAACCAGATAACACACCCTACCCTCCACAATAGCCACCCCGACCAAACTATATTAATGTCAATGGTCCAAATGTTACCAAACCGAACACAAATGATAACCCTCCACAAAATTAGAGCCCATGCCAATATCGATGGAAATGAACAAGCCGATAAACTGGCAAAAGAAGGCCGAGAAAAATCACATAAAAATGCCAAAGACCCATACGAACATGCCCATGTTACACCATACTACTTTCAGAAAGAAGACTGGCCCTCCAAAGAAAATACCCCCGACAAAGGCCCGATCAGATTCTTGAACAAATATCTCAAGAAATAAGACCGCTATAACAACCTTGACACAATCGCAGAAAACTTCTCCAACATAGAAAAATCGACCGGCAACAACAACATAGACAATGAACTCTACAAATTTCTCGAAGAATCCCACCATCATTGACTCACAAATAACATGCCTCATCAAATTCCGCACCGGTCAATATATGGGAAACGCCCGAAAACAACTCTTCTTTGGAATAGAAAGATTCCCATCTATAACATGCCCCATATGCACCTCCACAGACCCCGACACATGGCTACATGTTTTACTTAAATGTCATAACCACCACATACACTCCCTAATCGTCAAAAGACACAACAAAGCCGTATGGGAAATCCACAAATTAATCACCTCCCACAACAAATCGAGATGTTTTATCCTCATGAATGCCGGCACCTATAATAACAAGCCACAAGAAAATACGGTTCCACCATGGCTACTTCCATGTACATGTGAAACTCAACGGTGCCACTGCAATGCTCGACTCAAACCGGACATACTCTGCGTTAAAGGCCTACCATACAATGAACCTCCACCCGACCACATAAACCAAGACTACACCATTCAATTCATCGAATTTATATACTGTAATAACAGATTCTCCCCAGAAACAATCGAAAACAAAATCAATAAGTACCAACCCCTTATTGATGACATCATTGCCCTCGGATGGAAAGTGGACCCCCTTATTGTAATCACAGCCGGCGCCCCTGCCACCACCTTTATTCTATCCATAAAAATCCTAGAAGATACCGTCAAAATTCCTATTGATACCATTACAAACACTTTCAAGAATATTAACATCATTGCCATACAACATGCTATGTCAATCCTTCTACATAAACGCAAAATTGAAAACAACCAAGCCCTTCCTGATACGCAAGACCGCCCATAAAATTACCCCTTACCCCATTTCTAAATAACCCTGACACCGCGAAACACACCCACCTCCCCACTTTTCTCCTCCTCTCTCTCTCTCCCCCCTCTCCTCTTTCTCTCCTCTCTTCCCCCCCTCCCTCCTCCCTTGCTACTCTCTTGACTGGTTGGTGTTATGGTTTGTGGTTACTTGTTACATAGTGTCTACCCTCGAGAGGGGGAAGTAGTTTCAGCTTACTAATTCCTTGTCCGGTGGGCATGGTCTTAGTAGTGGAACGAACAAACACTTTATTCACGCCGGCCTCCTTCGGAGACCGGCGTTCTTCTTCTCTCGTTATTCTCCACGTTCAATAGAGTTTTCCTAAAAATCAGATAGATAAACTGGATAGGTACCCCGAATCTTAAGGTGTTATGTTAGTAATCGGGACCACATGCACATGGTGTCTTGGCTTCGGAAAGGTTTGGAAGAACTATTGGTCAATCCTTTGAGAACTCAAGGTACTATGGGAGAACTTTAGCTTGCATGGGGTAGGGCCCAAGAACATTAATTGCAATTCATTTCATTGATGCAAAAAAATGCAATATGAAATTTCCTCATGCTCTTTTCTTCCAATTATACATCTCATACTGTCTGGCACCATATTCCTCCTGACTTGCCCCTTGAGGAAGCGCTTTCAGGAAAACTCTAATAACTCATGTCCTACTGGCAAATATTTCCTGTACCCTTGATATATTACCATACTTGAGTGCTTTGAATATTGACTTTCCAATTCCCTTGGGCCACATAGGAGACACAGCCCAGAATGTTGCAACATCATATTGCAATCCAAATGTGGCTTCATAGACCTGTATAAGTTTATACTCCTTTCATTTAGGTTTTGTATATTAATACACATTGCTCTTTAATATAGCAACTCTTTGCAAATCGTCATGATCCACCTGCAAAACCTACAAAATATTGATCCGCTTTCTCAAATTGTTCAAAAGCCTCGCAACCCTAAACTTGCTACTACCGCAGTCACCACTCATCTCACCATCACAATCCTCTTTGTAACCATCTTGTGCACATCATCACACCTTTATAAGTATCATGTGACTATCTTGTGCACATGACTATTCCGTTCTAGAAACCAAACTACCACTCAAAAATTCCTCGCACTTCACCTTAATCTTTGAATTTTTCACAAATTGTTTCGTATGCCACATTGAATCAACTTCGATAGAGTAATGAATGACACTCCAGAACACAACTTTGAGCTCATCTTAGAATACCTAAACACTGCTTCAAATGCATCCTACATCTTTAAGCTCATCCGAGATACGACATAATGATTCAACGCTTGCAAGTAACAACACCCTGTACCATGTGTATCCAACTCTCTTTGAGAATGACACCTTTAGATATTGTGGCCTCCGTAACATCCTTCTTTGATTGAGGTTTAGGCATCTGCTAGTATGGAGCATAATCCACTGTTGCCTTATATTGAGTCCCTGCGTTAAAAAAAACAACTTCAACACAAAAACTCACTTGTGACAGTATTCTCGGTGCAAATTGGAACAAATCAAGTAACGGAATAGGTCTTATTATATTCAAATATAAAAAATCTACCAGAGAGTAATTTAATGTGGCTAGTGCTTTTCTTGAAGCCCACCAGAGACGCAACTTTTTAGCAAAAAAACATTGTATATTATTAAAAGCATATCTCTCTCATTGACAAAATCATGGCCATTAACCCTTAACGACCGAGCCTATGACTGTGGCATCAATCTAAATTTTCAATCTACTGTATGCTCTAGTTTCTCATCATATATTAGTGGATTTTTTTTTAATTTTATTTTTTTATAGATGAGATCACATGTCTCAATTATGTTACAAAAATCACAGATTTTCTTGTGAAAATTTGAAATTATTGTGATTTTCTAAATAAAAAGTGAAGAAAATTCATATTAAATACAAATTATGCTAAAAAATTCTGAAAATTTCACCAAAGGTATACAATGCCAAAACTTGTGGTGTAAATGAAAGTTCCGTGTTCAGCTAAAATTAGAACCACAATTATAGGTCCATGTTCAAATTGCAATAACTTATTCACTTTTACGTGTTTTTTTAATTTTCAAAATGGTATGGAAACTAGACATCATTAGCTTCATTTTGTTAGTTGGACTCAAATTTTAAAAAAACCCTTTTGATGGATCAAATTCAGATCTAGTGCTTAAGCTAGAAGTTTCTCAAATTCACTGTATTGCGATCCACATCACAAACATTTTCTTCTTTAGATAAAAACATGATCACCTCAATGAGGCCAGTTTCATCTTCATCTATTACTTATACATTCAATGAACTCTCCCCAAAAAAAGATGAGAAATGGTTGTTTACATTGATTATCATCCAACAATATCATCCGAGAAGCCAATTTCTGCCTGCTCCGGCGTTTAAGGGTTAAAGTCCGCATGGAAGTCAATCACATCCTCAGGTTTCTTGAAGTTGATGTATGCCCGAGAATGCACCTGATGCTTATGGCTGCAAAGCAAAAACACATCAGGTCACAATCCTGATCCCTACACTATTCAAGTCTTCATTCTCCAGAATCATCTTTCTTATCATACGAAGTGTATCACCCTTGTGATGAAACATGCATCAACAGAAAAGGAGCTCTGGCTTTGCAAGAGCACGGTAAGCCTGTAACTCGAACCTAAAAGACTTGAAGCGGAGAAGGACAACTAATTCCCGAAGTTGGAGAAAGCGTCGGTTCGGAGTCGGAGACGACAGAGGCGAGGTTGGTGGAAGAGAAATCCCTCCAGGCAGAAGTGGAAGAGAAGGTGGAGAGCTGACGCAACAACCCCAAGGTCCTGGGCGTCGCTAATCTGCCCATCCCTCCTGGTTTGTTGCACGAGCTCGAAGGACCTCCTCACAATCACTCCAAACGGTGTCATGTACACTCTCCCAGAGGTAATGAATCTTCATTTCCATCTTCACCTTCATGTTCACCTTCATGTTCACCTTCGCCATCGTTTTCATCTCCATTTTCAAGCAGGTGCGTCAAGGGATGGTGCCAAGGTTGCTCTCGGAGATCCTCTCAACACGCATAATGGTGAAGCAGGCAATGAAGAAGTTGACTTCAGATCAAAGAGTGATGCAAAGAGTAAGGATTTCCATTTCCACCATCGTCATTGCACATGAACGCCTCAACCTCATTAAGCATTCTTTTTCTTGATGTGACGGGTCCTGAATGCAAGGCAATTTGCACTGCAGCTGATTGCAAATGTGACGTATGGGTACACTGCGGCCATGTTCAGTGGCCGAATGCTGTGCGCAAAGCTTGCTGACAGCATCGTCCAGTGCGGCCGGGATCTCGTTAACGACCCCCGTCGACAGTGGATTGGGAGGCAAGGCTTGGGGGAGCGGTTGGCTTGGCGCCCAACCTTGCCCACTCTGCCAGCGACCCGTCCCTGTCCTGCCACCGTGTCTCCCTCGCCAGGTCGACACCTTGCCACGATGACCTAATGTTTCCCATCACCGGCAACTGCTGGACAAGTTGTGAGCGGCTTTAGGGTTTTGAGGTTGTGAGGTTGTGAGCGGCAATGTTGTGAGGTTGTGGGAGGTGTGGGTGAGGTTGTGGGAGGTGTGGGTGAGGTTGTGAGAGGTGTGGGTGAGTTGTGAGCGGGGACGGCAGAGGAGTGTGAGAGGTGTGGGTAAAGTTGTGAGGAGGCTGCGGCAAGCTTGTGAGGTTAAGAGAGGTGGTGCATTGAAGTGGTTGTGAGGTTTCAAGTATTTGTAGTCCCCGCTCAGGTTAAGAGAGGTGGTGCATTGAAGTGGTTGACAGGTTTAATGAAGTTTTGTATTTCTCTCGTTAATCAAAAGTGACATTGTTCCAAGGCTTAGGTAGAGGCATTCACTTTCCGTACAAGTTTTAAGATCAGCTCGTCAATATCAAGGTCTAGGTTGATCCCAGAGTCCTTGACCCGGCGTCTCAATTGTCACTTCCGGTTAATGAGATAGATGAAAACATCAGACGGAGAAAGGTTTTTCGCAAATTCAATGGGCGTAGGATAATGATCGTGTCCTAGCCACAAGGCAAGTCTTTGGAAAGGTGTCCATAAAAGGAACAGGGAAAGGTGAACCAAAAAAGGCACTAATAGAATCTAAACATATGCATTGCAACACCCACAATTTCAAAATTATTTTTCATTTGTTAATTGTTTAAAAAAAATTCTTGTGAAAAAAACTCCTAGTACCATACGACAATGCCATGCACGGTAATAAGAAGAAAAGGTGTCTATGAAAAGAAGAGGGAAGAAAGAATGATGAAAACAAACTAAGGAAAAGCCAACAGACGCATTGCAACAAAACACAGTTCCAAAAATTGTTTTTTATTTTTTATTCAGTTTTACCTGTTTATACTCAAACATGTCCATACTCAAACTATCCATACTTAGATCTATCCATATTTTAAATCCTTTCTCATGATATCAAAACCTATATTTTGTACATATTAATATCGTTAAAAACGCGACTTAGTCTAAGAAGTTCGCGTGCTCGTAGCCTGTCCGGCCGCGTTCCTTGGAAGTGCTCCTACCTCCCGATGTGCGATCACCTTGCACGGTTGTACGTCCTTCAAAGTGCCTCTGGCGTCGCAATCGTGCCACCGGCTCGCATATTTGAACACAGTGTGTCCAGACACTATTCCACCTCTCGATTTGCGCCCGTGCAAGAGCTACACAGGCCGGACCGGATTCTGACCTTTGCCACCGTCGTCCAAAGTAGGCGGACGTCGACCTTTGAAATGACGCACGTCTTGTTGCGGGTGCAGCTTCCGCCGAGCGTCTCAACATCTTCCTTCCGCTCCTACTTGATCTCCAACACACCACCGCTCTCAACCTCTTTCACCGCAAAACCTAACCACCTTAAACCTTGCCGGAATTTAGCAAGATAATATCCACCGTAAACCTCACAACACCGTCACCATATATCCTAAACCCTTGCCACCACTTCAATGCACCACCTCTTTTGACCTCACAACCTCACCGCAACCTCCTCACAACTTCACCCACACCTCTCACAATCCTATGTTGTTGCCGCTCACAACCTCACCCACACGGGCCACACCTCTCACAACCTCACAACATCCCGCTCACAACCTCATCCACACCTCCCACAACCTCACATCATTGCCGCTCACAACCTCAAATCCCTAAAGTTGCTCACAACCTGTCCGACAACTGCCGATGATGGGAAACCTTAGGCCACCGTGGCGAGGTGTCAATGTGGCGAGTATGACATGGCGAGGGGGACACGGTGGCATGACATGGACGGGTCGCGGGCAAAGTAGGGCGCCAAGCCAACCGCTCCCCTAAGCCTTACCTCTTGACCCACTGTTGACGGGGGTCGTTAACGGGATCCGTGCAGCCGCCTCAAACCCCAAGCTCGAGGCCGTGCCAAACGTTTCAGTTCCCATCCTTGTGCCCAACCTTTGTGTCTTTGCCTTTCACTCTGGAAACAAAACACACCCCTCCCTTCACCTCGTCACTCCTCACATTTGACGTAGCGCCTTGGCATGGCCATAGGGTGCCCGTCTGTACTGTACAGTAGAGAGTGATATATCTAATTCTTCCAACGCTTGCATTGGCATCGACATTTCTGACAGTGCTCAAAAGCTCCTTCACTCACACTTCACTAGAAACATCTTCCACTAGAGAGATCCTCTATGTCAACAAGAGACAATTCGTTGCTGGTATGGATTTGAGTGAGGAATATGGGACTTAACTGTGGACTTTGAAACCTTGAGTGTACAATAGAGTCGTGCATATGCTATAGAACCAAGTGCGTTTGGTTAGATGAAGTGGTGGCCGGCCTCCACTAGGGCGATTCTCAACAAGGCAGGCTCTAAAGGATTTGCATTTGCAACTAAACCAGACATGCTAGCCAATCTTGCACATTAGGAGCTGAAAGGACCCAATCCACTCCTAGTGGATGCTTTTGGAGGCCAAACAAGCTCTGTTTTGGAGCATGTACGTGACCCTAATGTAGGGCTCAACTATGGACTTTGGCATCTTTCATATTTTTTACGTAAATTGAACCTCACATAAACACTTTGTAGATTTTGTGCCATGCACAATGGAGTATTTGCTAGCGCACATGACCTTGGAATGTGCTAGGCTCCAAGTTTGTTGTTTAACGTCCATTTCGGGGTCGTTTGGGCATGTTAACCTTTGTAGAAAGCACTACAAGTCACCTCCAAGGAAAATTTAGAGGTGGAGCAAGATGAACATCTATTGAGACCGGCTCCACCAAAATCAATATTGCAAGCATTGGCGTGCTATAGTGATTTCCGTGAAGTGGGATTGAAATGAAATGTACCGTCTGTAGATGTTCTACATGATCTATAACACTCATTGATTCTTCCATGCCTTGTGTGCTCATTGGCCTTAAAGGGTTAAGAAATTCTTGGAGGTCATGGTTACTTGTTGAATAGGAAGTTTCAATTGCAAACCTGAGTATTGCAGTGTTTGTTTCTTTCAATAAAATTTGTTTTGGAAAAATGTTTAAAAAATTCTACCATTTTGGTAGAGTACTTACATTTATCCTTAGACAATATCTACACATGATTCCATAATGGTATGGGGTTGTCCATACTAGATGTCAACAAAAAATCTAGTATCATGTTCAACAAGGTATTCAATTTGAGGACAATTCCATACCGCCCACTAATCCAATATCGCCCAATTCTTTATCCGTTCTAGATTTCAATGAGAAAATATAGCTTGTCATTACATCCTTTTAGATTCATTGGTCAATACATAAGTCATGTAAGGATGGCCTACATATCCTCTTCAAAGTCTATAAATAGTAAAAAAATGGGTGGTATATGTTGGTTAATAGGCCGTATTGGGTTGTCCTTCCTTAGGTCTTCTTTTCCTTCCCTCTTTGAAGGTCCTCTTTATCCTTCATGGATTTCAATGAATAAATGTATCTTTCATTGCATCACTTATGAATCATGTATATCATATTGGACATTACATGTATATATCATACAAAGGCAATTTACATTTTATCATCAATATCTAAAGACCAAAAGTTCTAAGGTATCTTTTGCACTTCTTGAGCACAATGCAATGATTATCACTGATAATTACAAGTCTTAAAATTTTATGTGGAGATGCATAAAGAAAAGGACTACGTGGCAATACAATTGTTGTTCCCATTGGACCTATAGAAATAAAGTTATGTCAACATTTTTGAAGACATGCATTTTGGGCAACTTGACAATTTTTTTGCTATAACCCCTTATTATTAGCCCTTTAATGACGACAAAGGTGACCATGCCTGAGAGATGCCACGAGTCGTACATTTCATCGCATTTGGTCACTACATCATCTACACAATGGATACATTTCATCGCATTTGGTCACTACATCATTTACACAATGGATACATTTCATCGCATTTGGTCACTACATCATTTACACAATGGATACATTTCATCGCGATTGGTCACTACAAACATTACTACACTTCGGCCGTGAGACTCTGACGCACATTCTCACCACATTCATTCAGATCGCAGAGATCCAAAGAACTTAAATTAGGCCGCAGATCAAACAGAGATGAAGTATCGGTCCACCAATTTGCAAATTACTCCAAAAGTGACCATCTATAGGCCTCTCGTCTTGAAAAGGACAAACATGAAATTTTAAGATAAATAAGTATCATTATTTTATTTTATTTTATTTTATTTGAGATTATCAAAAAATAATAACCTCTCATAGTATGAGACTCTCACTCCAAGATGAGTCAATATTTTCTCACCTTTTCCAAGCATTAGAGTTTTCCTAAAAGTGCTTCCCAAAGAAGCAAGCCATGAAGAATATGCTGCCAGACTGTATTAGATTACAAAATGAAAAGAAATAAAGCATGACGAAGTTCATATCCCTTTTTTTATGCTCCAATGAAATGCTTGTTAATCAATGCTCTTGGGCCCTATCCCATGCAAGCTTAAGCTCCCCCATAGTACCCTGAGTTCTCAAAGAGTTAACCAATGTTCCCCCACACCTTTCCCAAGCCAAGTCACCATATGCATGTGGTCCTAGTTACTAACATAAGACCGTAAGATTTGAGGTGACTATCCAATGTATTTTGGTGACTTTCAAGAAAACTCTGTTGAATAAAAAAAAAGTCATTCATTTCCTCATAATTCTTGTTGGACAATATGACCAGTGTTACAACAACTGTACAAAATCAAAGCTAAAAGTAAAGAAAACAAAAGGAAAAACCAGACGAAAGTACTGTACTGTAAGAATACCGCCAAACACAGTCAAATACGGACACATCGTATACATACACCCCCAAGAAATACGCGAAGGGAAGCCCTATTCACACCGGAGCAGCAGACTGAAGCCAGAAAAGTGGCATGAAATAAGCAGCGGCACTTTGGCCAAGTCCTCCGCACACCCTCACATCTTCTTCTTCTTCGTCTTCTTCTTCCTCTTCCGCCTCGCAAGGCCCGACCTCCTCCTCGCACAACACCTCGCAATCCTCCTCCTCGGGCATCCGCAGGTCAGTGCTTGTGTGGTTTCATGTTTTTCGATGTGTGTTTGAATATGCTGGGGTTAGGTTCTGCGGAAGTGGAGGCGTTTTTTGTGGTCTTTGGGGTTTGTAGATGTGGTGTTTGAGGTCTTGTTTCATAGCTGCGACGGATTTGTTTGATACCCGAGTTGGGTTTTGGGTGACGTTTCGTTCTTCTCATCGCTCTATGTTCTATTCCTGGGTTTGTAAGCTTTGTGCATGTTTGTTGTTCAGAAAGGGCTGCACATCGCGGGGTCAGATCATAGTACTCTCTGCTGGAACAGATTCCTTCATGGTTAATTGCTTTGTTTATGTTGAGAAGTTGGGGTTTTGAGGTTGGGGTGGTCAGGAAGTACTCGGGATGACGGCGATGGACTCCGTGAATGCTACTTTGGCGTTGATCCCGCAGTACACGGGCTTGTCGGTGGGCACGTTCTTCACGATCATTGCGTTGGTGGTGGGAATCTACCACCTGATCTCGGGGCTCTTTGCGCCGCCGCCTGTCAAGTACGTGCCCTTGGAGCCGCTGCCGCCCCCCGCGCAGCTCGGGGAGATCACCGCCGAGGAGCTCCAGCAGTACGATGGTACCGATGCCAGCAAGCCGTTGTTGATGGCTATCAAGGCTCAGATTTACGATGTTTCGCAGTCAAGGTACGTGTTTCCACTTTGATGCGATGTGGCAAATCATTGCGTTACTTCAAGTGCTGTAGCAGCAAAAGCAAAATGCCTGTCTCAAGGAAAAAGAGGAGAGTTTCAGCGCAGCATTCATCGAGGCTGGCACTTGCCTTTTGTTGTTATAGTACTTGAAGTTGCTATCGTTTGGCATATCCTTCAATCACCAAAGAGCCGGGCTGTCCCTTCCTTATGTCAACTGTCTGAACGAATAGTATCATACTACTTATTGTAGCATTCAGTGTTGCCTGAAATGGTGTCTTAACATGATTTTAACCTCCCGATGATGACAATAATCGTGAAATAATAGGTTATGAACCATGTCAACAAGGAGTTCAGATTCCACTCTTACAATATGTTTATCTCATTATGCTGAAGTATGTGTATTACCTCAACACCGTATACCTGCTTTGAGGTAGAGCTTAGAATCTAACCTGCCACATCTTTCTGGCACACTGACGACAGGGCTTTCTATGGCCCTGGAGGGCCGTATGCGCTCTTCGCCGGGAAGGACGCGAGCAGGGCGCTGGCGAAGATGTCGTTCGAGGAGAAGGATCTGACAGGCGACATCGACGGCTTGAGCGCCTACGAAGCTGAGGCTCTGACGGATTGGGAGTACAAGTTCATGAGCAAGTACGTGAAGGTGGGGACCGTGAAGGCCGGCTCGGTGAAGAAGAGCACTGAGGATGTGCCCACTGATGTGTCCACGGAGAAGGAGGCTGTCGCTCCGGAGGCCGAACCATCATCATCCAAGGACGAGTGACTGGACCCGGAACACAACAACATCTCATCATCAAGGCTGTCCATTTTGTACATGCAATTGTACAGAGTTCTGTTGCTGCTGCTGCTCCTCAATGGTGGTTGTCCCCTTCCAGGTACAATCTTAGTATTTAGGATTAGTCAATATTGTAATTCAGGTCTCCGTCTCACTTTCAATAAGTAGTACCTACGGTGATATCAGTGTGCTCAGCTATGAATGGTTTTTCGAGGGATCTCTTCTAATCGAAGTACGATGGATACTGTACCAGCTTCTGAATTGTGTTCCGCTGATACTTTTTAGTCCTTGTTTCGCTTTCCAATAGCTGTGTCTGCTTCATGTGTTTAGTGAGCCTTTGATTGAGGTTCTAGCAAATTGCAGCTTGAATTTTGAGAAGTTTTCTCTTCTAATAGAAGTAACGATGGATACGGTACCCAGCTTCTGAATTGTGTGCTGCTGATACTTTTTAGTCCTTTTCCTGCTTTCCAATACCTGTATTTGCCTCATGTGTTTAATGAGCCTCTGGTTGAGGTTCTAGGAACTTGAATTTTGAGAAACTCTCGACGATTGTCTCGAAGTGCTTTTAAAATCTCTACTACTTTTTGGAAGCTGCCACCACTAGTCTGCGAAGGTAGGTTGATGTGTTCCTTAGTTTGCAGTTGAGTGTCTTGTTTTAGCAATATCATATGAGCAGGGAGAGTTGACAATACTAAAACCTTGTTATTTTATTTATTTTAACACAAGGAGCTTTCCATGTTGATTAGAATAATTACCTGCTTCTCACTGGACATGTTTATTGTGGTAGAAGCTCCCAACCTATTTGTAATAGTGATGTAGAGGAAGTTATATTTTTCTTGTCATTTACTTTCTAGTTTTTTTGTTTTTAGGAAGCACTTGGATCAATACTAGCACATTTGTGGTGCATAGGGTGATTCTATGACAACTATATCGTTCTCTAAATATAGTGTGGACCATGTACTTCGAGATTCTACAATAAATGGACATTTACATGGAATCATCTAATTCTATAAATGTGTTAGTGTTGATCGAAGTGCTTTTCAATCTATTTATAGTAATGATGTAGGGGAAGTTATATTGGCTCTAAAACCTTATTGGTGGCATCGGTTATATCAACAACAGTGAGAGATATGTCAAATTGAAAGTCAAAATTACATGTCATCTTTGATATTTTTAAGAATAATTTGTTGGACTAACATGTTTTAAATTAAAGTCATTCATTTTCTAGGTTTTTTAACTCATTTATTTTTAATGACAATCTAGATTGTTGTCACTTAAATATATCAATGCTACTTTCATTAAGCAAAGATCAATATCAAGAATAAAATATCTCTAATTTTTATTTTATAATTAGTTTCTAAATTCATCATGGTTATTGGTAAAAAGACAACAATTTCTCATCTTACATATTTATATCAACTTTTAACCCTTTGAGGACAAGGTCAATCTCGCCAATGCAGGGATTTAGGAGGGTCATAGATTATATTGACTATCGTCAAGGCAACAGGTACATTCCAGTCATGGTCGCTTCGACCTCGTCTGTAAAGGATTAACTATTGGAAATTGTACTCACAAAAGTCGGTAAAATTGAATTTTAATGTCATAATAAATATTTTTATTTGTATTACTAAAATAAGGCCTTTAATTAGATGTACAATACAAAGAATTAGTATTATGCTTGATTTTGGATACATACCTAAAATTTGAAGAGAAAACTTTGTTCTTTCAAATTTTTATATTACATTGTTTGGGGTCCCTCATAAGAGCATAGTGGAGATTTTTAAAAAAAAAATTGGATTCATGGTTTAAAAGTCAGTACCATAATACCATTCAACTTTCAAGTAAAAAATGGGGACTTTGGGCAATTCCAAAAAATTTCCAAAAGTTTTCCTAAAAGTTTTTATTGACTTTGGGACTTTTCATACATATAGAGAATATTACCTTCCTTGAAGATGTCAAAAGCATTTAGATAATCATTCTAAAGCCTATTGAATTCATAGAAAAAAAAGACGTGAAATGGCAAATTTTGAACATCCATACCTTGCACAGTTGTGTTGAATATGCCACACCCCTTTTCTATTGCTAAAAATTTGTATATAGCAAATGAAATTCATGCTCCACAAAAGCTAAAGTTTAACCCCTAAAAGCCCAAGGCATTTTCCTCATGAAACACTCCAAAACTGCCATCATCAACAAGTGGCAACGAAATCTAACATTAAAGTCTAATTTTAGACTTTTAACCATACAATCTTAAAATAGACACGTATATGAACTTACAATACAAATTTGGTTGCAATCCACCGCACGGATGTGAAGATTACAGCGTTTGAAGTGCAAAGAAAATTATTTTTCCCCCCTTGCCCGTCAAGGTCAGCCTACTTTGACTAGGCATATCTTCTAGTTTTTTCATTGAATTGTGACCAATATGACTTATATGTTGTTAGCTACTTGTGTGCAAAATTTGAGGTCAATTCGAGGGCTAATAGATGTAGAAATATACACTATATTGAAAGGGGGTACAAAATGATGACAATTACTACATAAGTGATATGAAATTGTTTATTTCATAAAAGTTGTTGCATTTGAGAATCCCAATGGTGGAAACTTTCAATTTATTTTTTCACTAATTTTAGAAAAAGAAACGACTAAAATTAGTAAAATCCATAAATTTCATGAATATATGGAATAAATAAAGCATTATGGGAAAGGGCAGTTCTTGAAATTGGGTGGCCAATTTGTCCCGTTGTTGACCACCCTCGCAGCTAGACGGAAAGGGGGAAAAAAAAAATAAAAAATAAAAAATTGGCGGGCCCGCTTCTGGCGTGAGATGCTGGCAGGCCAACTGACGGCTGGTTGTTTGTTGTTTTAAAATAATAATTTAATAACCCTTTTTCAATGCTTTTTCTACTTGGACTTCGTGCATAGAAGTCTGGATTCCTTTCCTCGCCCTTTCTGTTCCAAAATTCTGCCCCTTTTTTCTCTTCAAATTGCATTGGTTGACATGGCTGCCCCAATAGTCCAGACTCCCCATTTTGACCTTTGAAGGCTAATAAATTTTGAACCAAAAGTCCAAAATCATATTTGAAAAATTTCCCGTATAGATTTCATCAAGGACAATGTAGTGTAAAATTTTCATAAGAATCGGAGTATTTTTCCACTCAAAGGTACATGCCCAAAATCCAAAACGTACGTCCCAAGTACACTTGGGCTCTTAGGGGTTAAGGGTTTTTGTAGTGCAAAATCTCGATACCAATTGAAGTTAAAGTCAACTAATCCACTAACCATGGGGAATCAAATGAACCATTTTCTTGACTTCATACACTATCATCTTTTATTCCGTGCGATGGATTGCAGTCCAAAAACTACGGTGAGTTGAAATTGTATTATATATAAAGATATTATGTTTTACAGTCCAAAATTAGACCTAAGAATTATATATTTTTTTCATTTATTCAAAGTGGCACTTTTGTAGTCTTTCACCTAGGAAAATAGTGTGGGGTCTTAGGAATTAAACAACATCATTGATTGAATTTCACGTGAAGATAGGATTTTATTATTCCAATTAAAGATACATGTACTACATATTAACATTTACTTCCACGTAAAATCATTTTGGATTAAGTTCAATGTCAAGTAATGAACCTTCATAATCACTATTTTTTATAACATGCTAGTTATGAGTTTTGTATTATAATTGCACTTACTTTAATATATATATATATATATATATATATATATATATATAAATTCATTTCTATTTACATGAATTAACCCCTAAAGGACCAAGGCAATTTTTCCTCAAAAACACTCGAAAACTGCCATTTTCAGCACATTCAACACGAAATGATACAAAATCATTTTTTGAAAATTTAACCGTAGGATCTTGTACTAGAGTTGTATGAGAGTGTGTGGTGAAAATTTTGGTAAGTTTGACCGCACGGATTGAAGATATCAGCCTTTGAAGTGAGACATCATCTCATTTTGAGGTCATACTAAACACCTTTAACAAACTTCGACCACCTTCTATGGCAACTTTTTGCATTAGGGGCCGTGAATTTAATATGTTAACTTGAAAAAGATCATATTAGGCACATGTGCACCAAATTTTAGAAGTAGAAGAGGTGTAGAAGATGTCCTAAAAAATCTTGCAATGCAACTATGTGCTGAGAATCAACAATACACTTTATATTTTGCATATATCATATCCTTCTCAAATTTTTGAAATTCACAAATCCGTACGGTAGATGCAAAGATCTTAGTTTCCTTTCCAAGAAGACATTTTCTTTCTTTTAAATGGACAAAAACTCGAATTTCTATTGAATTTAGAAGTTATTAAAGTTTAGTGACAGTATTTGTGATATGTCACACTAAACTACTGCACTATTTGTATATGTAAGTGAAAATAAATTGTAACTTTTGAACCGTAAGTTGGAATTCTACGAAATTTGTGTCTACGCAAAGCTAATCAAAAGTTGTCCATTCATTAAAAAATCTCAGAGAATAATGCCTAGAATTGAGAAGGTGGTACCTTACCCAAACTCAAAATGTCCCCCGAGGGGACATTGGTCCTTTAAGGGTTAAGTATCATGAATCATGATTCACACCTATATTTACTTTCATGAATTATAACTGAACGTAATGTTACACAAATAATTATTTAGCATTCAATTTGAAGTAATCTAGAATTCAAAAGAAGAAATTAGTTTCATAAGTCACCTCTTTCTTAATATTCATCTACTATTGCAAATTATAATACAACAAAAGTTTCATTATGTAATGTAAAATTGATTAATACAATAGTTGTTTTAATTAAAAACTTGATATTCATGACAAGAACATAACATTTGTGAAACACTAAATTTGAAGTATGTTATGGAGTAAGTTACAATTAATACAAGTTGCTCTTATAATAACTTGGTGTATATGGAATATTGATTCCTAGTTTACTATGCATAAAATGTTGACCTTCATATGTTAGTTTCTTGGAATCAAAAACTATAACCAAATTAGTTTGAAGGAGTATTACAATAATTGAAACAAAAATGGTGTTCAACTGGACAAATTTGAGGTCATAGACTCATAGGTGATGTAAATGATTTGGAATTTAAAAACTTGAGACTCTATATATATTATACAAAAAAACATAGTAATATTCAAACTTTGAATAAAATTTGGATGATATAAGGTGATAAATTTTGAACTTACATGATACTTATTTATAACGCTATATTGAAGAGTATGTCAAATCATAATATGGATAATATTTTCTTATTGATTTTATCTTGTCCTATGAAAACATACCAATGTAGAGTTCTTGTTATTATGATACGGTTGTAAACATTCATTTTTGTCCCATTCGACATTTTATTTGCAACTAAATATCATGATATTCATTAAGATTTTTCTTGCAATTAACCCCTAAAGGACCAACTGTCAAAAATAGGCTTTTGGAAAGTTTGGTCAGATTCCTATAGTGTCAATTTTCAGTTTTCGAGCGTCAGATTTTTACTATAGATGGACATTTCTAAGACCTCAGTGGGAGAACAATTTTTTCTTAAATTTTATCCAACATGTAATGAAAAATTTATAGAACACTCTATTGAATGTGAGATTTTCAATACTACTAAGTAATATTTGTTTCCTTCATTTTGTAAAAAAATTCTTCTCTTTAGTGACAAATAGCATATTAACCCAAGTCAAACATTTTCACACATTGTCACACATTGTGAGGCAAGGTATCAAAATGACTTCTTCTTTCCTTTTGAAACTTACAGGTCTTGAATTTTTTTTCTTCCAACAACAATACCTAGTGTAAATCTTCTTAGCGACCATTTGGATTATCAATCTAAAACATATTAATTTGACAAAAAATTAAAACGCAAATTGGCAATTTCTGAACCTCCACTCCTTGCACGGTTGTTTTGAATATTCTACACCCCTCCTCTACCTCTACAATTTGGTGTATAAAGAACTAAGATCATGCTCAACACGATGGTAATGGATTTAGACCTTGTGTAGTGTAAAAGTTTGACAACAAGTGAATTCAAAGTCTGCTCATCCACTAAACGTAGTGAAGGAAATGAAACATTTGTTTGACTTTAAACACTATAATCTTCCAATCCATGCCGTCAAAGTTTATGAAATTGTGTGAGTATGTTACTTATTAAGTTGTATTTGGGATCCCCATTGGCAACCCTCCTGGAGCGGATTTGCCAAAATACCCGGTCGAGCGTTGCACCAAGCCTCAGTAGAGTGCGCGTCCAATGTGAGTGTTCTCATACCTTCCCCGTTGGACCCCCATGATATTGTTGTCTTCTGGTGTAGGTGATTGCGGTGGCGGAAACCTGAAGAACCGATCACGCTCCTCGCACTAGTGGCCACCAAAATTTCTGCAGAATAATTTCCATTGTGATGGATCGTCCAACGCTCATGCTCGGGTCTCAACCTTGAAGTGATTTGCCATCCAAAATTGCGGATCCACGTGCTCAAATTGATACAACCCGTGCCTTCAGAGGCTCAAGACCCAATTCATCGAATTACCCCAAAATTTGTGATTGAGAAACTTGTGAGGCTTTTGGTCGAGTGGGAGATTCCATCGATTGTATTCGTATCCCATTGGCATGTCTTCTATGATGCCCAAGAGCTTGTACAATCGCTGCATAAATGGCGTTCGAGAGGTGGGGCAAAATCTATTCATGCCTGCCATGGTATCAAGGCATATTGAGTGGAAGACATGCGTACAAGTTTCCAACGTGGACGCTTTCTCCGGACCAAATATCTCTCTAGACACAATGAGCACGTTGTTCCATCTTTAAGCCACCCCGGAAGGCTTCCATGCGCCCTTATAGTTGCCTTTCTGGAATCAATAGCACAAATTCCTCACGTCATATGAAACCCACTCCGGCAATGGCGCCGTTGACCGGCAATGGGTGCAAATAACAATGCTCGAAGGGCAAGCCTATGCCAAGCTTGTTGGTTCCTCTTTTCCTTCAACTCCGTATCCAACGCCTAATTCAACATTGTGGCCAAGAGAGCCAATGATGTTGAAGCTGAATCAACGCGCACCATCAGTGCGTCCAACTTGTTCACACACTTCTACACTCCCTGCGCAATTAGCTCGTTCACGGCCTCTTCTCTGTCTATTTCTGCCAATGTTTTTCCCTTCTCCGAGATGATAATGGACTCAACCTTCTTCAAGGCATATGCCACTACTTCCTCTCTATAAAGATGGTAGTCAAGCAGGATGCTTTCTATGCAAAGTCGTTGGACCTCCTCCTTTAGACGTACATCAAACCTTCTCTCTTCGCACTCGTCTTTTCAGCAACAACCTTTGCCATTGTCTCTTGCACCTGTGAGTCAAATTTGGCGTCCAATCGTACCCGTTCTTCTGCTAAACTATGCGGCAAAGATGTCTATACGCCCATATTCGCCGTTACAGGGCTTGCTTCGAGCTGAGGCAGCCAAGTGTCGAGGTTGACGGTACAATCTATGGGCAACGATAAAGAATCCTCCGTTGACGGGCCTGAGGGTTCAAATATTAATGAAAGGCGTGGATGGCGTTTGCGCTTTATTGCTGCATGCTCGGCCCGGCGCACCAATAGGTCATTGTCATTGACAACAATGGCTCCAGTGATCTCCGAGACCATGGTGTTTACTTCTTTCAAATCCAACTCCTCTTGTAACTTACAAATCTTGCGCATGAGGGCGTTTGTGCATTCTCTCTCGCTCGCATCAATGTTTTCCTCCAAGATAGCCCTTCTCCCATTCAACTCTCACAGCTCCTCCCTCAACTTCATGATTTTTGCACGGTTTAATGTTACTTCATTTTCCAAATCTGCCATGTGCTTCTTTAAATCTTCCACGGTCTCCTCTACGACCTGCTTGTCCTCCAATACTTACCCTATCTCTTGCTGAAGTTTTTCGTGTCGTTTCCTAAAGTTGCCTAACTCGTAGTTCACAGCCTTATCTAAGGCCCGTTCCACTATGTCGTAATCTTTGTAACGCTGTGTCAATTGCTCCTCTACTCTAGCGAGGGATGCCTTGATCTTGTCCCTCTCTACAGTCAACGCGTCCAGCTCGGATACAATCCTTGTATTTTCCTCTCGTTCAAAGTTGAATTGGATCAATATAAAGTGTTCTTTGGAAGTAGAGAGGCGGTGTCTTGGGGCGACGATTGTAAGAAGAGGGCCAAGGAAGTCTCCATTGTTCCCTAAACTTGGGCTCGACAGTCAAGGGCGGTGCTTTTCAATTTTGTGTACTGAGTTGTCCTCTGATGTTGGTTCTACGCTACTCCTCGTATGGAGCACAGAGCCAATAATGTTTGCCTCTCCCATACAATGTGTTCCAAATTATCTATCTTGTGTAGGCACTACCTCCTTCTTTACAATATACAGATCGGGGATGTTACTTCCCTTAGGAGGGGAGTCCTTAGCACAAGGAAAGGTCTTCCAGTCCACCTTTCCATCCAACCTCAACTCCGCGTAGACCATTGTGGCAAATCCGTAGCTCATCTTGCTCTTTTGAAATGCCCGCCTCGGAAACAATGTTTTTTACACCTCATGAGCACGGTGAACATAGTGTGGATCAATTGAATGGTCGAGGCTTATCTCATTTTGCTTGTGATTATGCGGCCATGGATCCTTATTGAACACCTTATCAATGTGGCACATCTTCACAAAAAATTTTGCCGTACTTAAGGTCCACAGCTCCCTCGCCTCCTCCCAACCCGGGTGCACCTTTACAGCGTTGTCTAGTGTAATTTCCGGCAAAAGAGGTTGGGGCTTTCCTTTCAACTTCCTCCTAGAGCTCCGAGGACCTTCAATGTCTATATGAGCCAACCTTTCCTTGTTCTCTCTCTCCCCATTGTTGAAAACTTTTGCAATAGACGAAGCCATGGTAAAGGAGACGCGTGTAGTCCACAATAGTCCTTTCACTCTCTAAGCACCCAATGTTTGATGCTCTTTGCAAGAAGCAACGTGTATTAATAAAATGGTGCAAGCACGTGTTGAAAAGCCCTCTTTGCCACTGCTCTTCCAAGAGAAGGCGCAAAATATCAGCCCCACCAAATGCTTGTGACCCCCAAATCCTCAACCAAGATTGTGTCAAGGCGTCCCAAGAGGCAAACTTTAAATGTCGAATCAAAGGGGAGGAGTGGAAGTGATTAAAAAATGCGCCGACCGGATGTTTTCAAGGCCGGTTGGCGCGGCGGTCTTGAGGTTGGGCGACCAGCTCGATCGCCCGTCGGTCACTTCGGGAGGATCTTCCTATTTACCTTGGTTGAGCGTTGCACCAAGCCTTAGCCTTGGGTGGGTCTATTTTTCTGGCCTTTTAACTTTTGAGGCTCTAGAGGCCTTTTTTGGAAAAAAATTGCCAAATTTGTGGCCTATGGCTTTAATTTACCCTTACATGCCTTCCCTTTGATCAAATAGGGCCTCTCTCCAACATAAAAATAAGGGCCGGTTTTATCCCTACCCTCCCTAGAAGTTTGAGTACATGTAGACAAGGTCCTTAGCTTGTGAAGCGTGCAATTGGTTCCTACTCTTATTGTGCACAAAAGAGTAGTGCTTCCAATTATACTCGCATGAGGAAGAAGACACCACCTACGCCAACATGCAACAAACTAGGTTCGATAAATGCTTTCTACGGTAGCCTAGTTGGTCCCACTAGACATATGGAGCAACCTCCCCCTCCCCCTTTCTTTTTCCCCTTTTCTCCCTCCCTCCCCCCTCCCTCCCCCCTCCCTCCCCCCCTTGGTGCTTATTGATTGGTTTTGTGGTTTTTGGCTACTTGTTACATAATGTCTACCCTCGAAAGGGCGAAGTAGTTCTAGCTCACTAATTCCCTGTCCGGTGGACTTGGTCTTAGTAGTGGAAGAAACGGACACTTTATTCACGCCGGCCTCCTTCAAGAGACCGGCGTTCTTCTTCTTCTTCTTCTTCTTCTTCTTCTTCTTCTTCTTCTTCTTCTTCTTCTTCTTCTTCTTCTTCTTCTTCTTCTTCTTCTTCTTCTTCTCTTCTTCTTCTTCTTCTTCTTCTTCTTCTTCTTCTTCTTCTTCTTCTTCTTCTTCTTCTTCTTCTTCTTCTTCTTCTTCTTCTCTTCTTCTTCTTCTTCTTCTTCTTCTTCTTCTTCTTCTTCTTCTTCTTCTTCTTCTTCTTCTTCTTCTTCTTCTTCTTCTTCTTCTTCTTCTTCTTCTTCTTCTTCTTCTTCTTCTTCTTCTTCTTCTTCTTCTTCTTCTTCTCTTCTTCTTCTTCTTCTTCTTCTTTCTTCTTCTTCTTCTTCTTCTTCTTCTTCTTCTTCTTCTTCTTCTTCTTCTTCTTCTTCTTCTTCTTCTTCTTCTTCTTCTTCTTCTTCTTCTTCTTCTTCTCTTTTCTCTTCTTCTTCTTCTTCTTCTTCTGGAGCAACCTCCAGGCTATTTACATCCCACCCTACATTGTACAGATCTACCTTGTACTGGTACACATGGAACTCACGAAGTAACCCATTGAGCACATCAGTGTTGTTGGCTGCACAACTCTCAAATACTCCGTGCATCGCTCTCCTTGCATCGCAGTCGTTGTGGAGCATCCTCTTATTGATGAGGTATGGATTCAATAGAGCTCCTACATAGTGGAGGTTGGTGCGTAGCTCAGACCATCGTATTTCAAGACGCTCTTCCACCTGGTTTGCAACACAGGGGGGCAACAACACCGGTTCGTTTCAAAGTGACCGCACATGCTTCTCAGGGTTTGTCATGATGACGTGCACCTTGGCCATGCGAGGACTTTTCTTGTCAAACTCCCTTAACGCAAGGATGGCCGATTTGATGAGCTCATAAAAGTTGTCGCATGCTCCCTAGAACTGCTCACATTGCACCGTTGTCTTTGTGTTCCTCGCCTTTTCACGGTCGTTGAACTTCTTTTTGCTCCCTAATGTCCTAACATACTCGTCCGACTTTTGCGTCAATAACCGTGAGCTCGAGCGCCTTCCTGACCCTCAACAAGCAATCAATCATGAAATAGTTTGTGGCAAAGCGCGTGGCACTTGGTCTGATAGGGGAGAGGTTCTTCTTGTGGAAGCAAAAGACCGCTAGAGGTTTATGCCGCTTTTTCACAAAGTCCACAATGGTCTTTGCTTCGCTCACAATTTTCTTGGCCTAGGCCTACTTTTCCCAATGACGTATAGGTAGGTTCATAATATGAACCCCACTCCTTAGAAATATATGTGGACTTCTCTTGCACCTTCTTGACCGCCTATTTCATCACCACAGCGTTGTCGGTGCAGATTTGTACGACGTTGGTAGGATCCACAACCTCCACGTACTTTGTCATGATGCTCGCCACATACTTGTGGTCCTTAAATTCCCCGGAGGTGTCTACGGACGCGAGGAACTCTTCTCCAGCGAGGCACACTTGCATAATATTCATCAACGGCCGGTTGGTCACAGAGCTCCATCCATCTATAGAGATGGTGCAACCTAAGCTGTGGATAAAGGACCCCATCTTCAACTTCATGTCATGGGAGAGTTCCTTTTTCTTCTCATCCAGTAGTTGTTTTCGAAGATTGTTGTACGACGGAGGTAGGTAGGGGCGACGTAACTCAACAATTTCCCTGACCGCCTCTCTAAACTTGCAGACCGGGCTACGGCAAACGGAATGACGTGTATAGAAAGATCGATAACCGCAACTAATCGAGAGTCCTAACCAACATCAAATAACCAGAAAACATACACTAAAACAAGTATACGTAATTGTGGGAGTCAAACTCCCACTTGGTTGCCCCTACCAAAAAAATTAGTTAAAGTAGGATTTTTAGTCTTAATTGACTTGAAAAGTAGTTAGTGTTGTGTAGAATTAGATTAGATAGTGGATAGTGAAAATAGGGAAATACTTAAGTAGTTAATTAGGTTTATAGTGGTGATAAAACCGGGTCTTCAAATCACTAGTTTAGTCTCAGAAAACAATTTCAAAGAGTTCTGGAAGAGATTCCGGGATGTAATTCTAAAATCACCACTTAACCTAAATTAATTAGTTAAGTTTAGGAGGTACACTAAAGATCACATTTAGTGTACCATACACTAAATGCGAAGCCATACACTAAATGTAAAAGTCGCAATTGGTGTAGTAACATAACCATACACTAAATGTGAAAGACTACACTATATGTGAATTTCGGTAAAGATTGTAACGGATTTTACTTTACTCGTGCGCATATAGTGTATGAAAAGTAAAAAACATAATATGTTCATTAAGACAAAAAACAACCATTTGGAGGAAGTATGTTGATTAAATAAAACAGAACTTGCAAGAAAAACAAGGATAAAAAGAAAGACTTGCATAAAAAATAATGAGAAATAATGAGGAATATTAAGAGATTATGAGGAATGTTAAGGAATATTATGGAATATTGAGGAATATAGACAAATGTAGAATTTTTGTGGAATTTGGAGGAATCCTAGAGAATCATGGAGAGTTTTGAGGAATCTTGCAGATATCTTGTAGGAATCTTATATGAATCTTGCAGGAATCTTATAGGAATCTTTTAAGACTCTTTTAAAGAATCTTTTGGAGAATCTTGTGAGGAATGTTGACAATGTTAGAGAATCTTTGGGAATAATTTGAGGAATTTTGATGCATTTTGGAGATTCTTTTGAAGATTCTTAGGAACTTGTGAGAATCTTGAAGAATCTTGAGGAATCTTGATGGATCTTGGAGGATCTTGGAGGATCTTGAAGAATCTTTGGAAATATTGAGGAATATCGACGAATCTTTGGAAATTTTGAAGAATATTGCGTAGTAATATAAAAATATTGAAATATAGGAAATGAAACATGGAATGAAAACATTGAAAGATATGCAAGAAGAAGATTGAAAAATAGGAAATGAGATTTGAATTGAAACATAGATTGTAAAAAAATAAATTGAGAGTGTAGGAACTATAAACCAGAAAACATTTGGAAGAAAAAATTGGAAAAAGAAAATATAAACATTGAAATATAACAAAAAATAAATATATATGAAAGAAAATGAATGAAATTATTAGAATTAAAGAACTTAAGAAGAACTAAATATTTGCAATAAGAAAATGGGAAAAAAAATGACTAGATATTAGGAAAGTAAAATTGCAAATATATATTACAAAAAACACATAGATATAGATTAATTTGCCATAGGAAAATGAGATACTTCTAATCCTTCAAAGTAAGGGCGATGTTTTGCAATGATTTCTCGAAGGTGCGGAAATAGTTGCTGAACACTCCAAGTGCCATCTAAATCCAATGCTAAACCACATCTTATCAGAGTTTTTCGTGCATAAGAGATATTATCAGAATTGACCATGCAATTCACATCATCCACAGCATCTACCGCCAATTGAAGGAAAAAACGCTTACCCGGATTTGTAAGTTTTCCGGACCAATGACCGCCACCGCGGGCATTGTTTTGCCAAGCATTGCTGTAGATGAGTTCGGTTTTTTTTGCCTCCCACCGATTTGTCCACCCGTCTTTGATCTTCGAAATGATAAATGTATCGGCCGGTTGACATAAATGGATTGTACATGGGGGAAGATATTTTAAAACGGTTTTTTTTTGAGCTAATACATCCGCCAATCTAGGAGTAATGTTATGGCTTGTACAATTATCCACCCAAATGTGTTTGATGCGGTTATGGACATCCGGTTGGTAAGATATAGGATCCTCAAAAAATTGAGGAAAAATGGATTGATTCATCCATCCCTTCGGACCGGTGCGGTAAGAAACTCCGGGAATTGAATCCTCCAATCCCCGGATTAGGTAATTACCATTTGAATTTGTAAAAATTATCATTGGGGATTCTATAGTGGCCCTCCGTCTACCCGAAATCCGAATTACCATTGTCATTGCTTCCCCGCCGGCGACGACATCCGCATAAGTGACTGAAGTATCCCCTCTAAATTCCAAAGTATGCCCATTGTCCATATTGATGGAAAAATGAGTTTCATCAATATTTTCGACAAGATCTTCAACAAAATCCCGTGATTGAAACCCTCGGTGTAAAATACCCAAATGGAAAGCGGTGCTCATCTCTATTTGTTGCTATTTTTTCGGGCTACAAGTCAAACGCCCCCATTGTGACAATAATACGATACTATATGCGTCCATAAAATGATATATCCATGTGTGTAATTTTTTGTGTCAATAAGATGTTGTCTTTGGGGTCCGTAGATGGGGCAATATATGGTGAATCTGGGGCTAATATAATGGTAAGGGTGAGCTCAATAAGAAGGGCGGGTGAAAAATTTACCCCGGATGTCTTGTAAATTTCGAACGATTGTAAAAGTTTTGGGTAAAGCCATTGCACCCATGTTGACTGACGGGGGCCCCGTCCAGATGCCGCTTTACTTAGAATTTGCTTTTGTGCGCCTTTAGTACTACGGCTGATTTCCAAAGAGTTTGCTGGGGCGGGATCAATGGGCAAGAGAGTGTCAAAAAGGGTCCACCAGCGAGTGGCCTTAACCATGTTCGTCTGATGTTCGGCTCAAAAATGCTTCGGGCATTACGGCCATTTAGTCCCCGACTACCATTAATAGCCTGATCTTCAACCATCCATGCGATGACGTCACGGCGGGCCTTGATGGTCATCACTTGCTTGACAGAGCGGCGACATGGTGTCTGGTTGGATAGAGGCATCTCTATGAATGACAAACGGCATTAGCATCCGTGATTCCTACTAAACACTTGGATATGGATGATATTTATGGATGAAATGAGTTATACCTGGCGACGGTGCGGCGAGGTCGGTCACTAATGGTGAGGATGTTGAGTTCGGTGGTACCTCCATGGATCTTTTGCAGGTTCAATAGTTGGGCAACTTTAATATTTGGGCAGTTCGCACGGTTCAACAACCCACAAGGTTTGTAACAGTGTTTGGCAACCCCAAATCCTGGAGGTATAAGCCCCCTCCCCCCCGTTTAGGAGAATTGGGGGCAAAAAATAAATTCTGTTGGCCTAGGTTGGCAGGTACGGAACGTAGAACGCAGAAATCAGAAATACTCCCCGTAATCAAAAATCGCAGGTATAGGTTTAGGGAGTACAGAAACTCGCAGAACTCGCAGTAATCAGAAATCACTGGTACAAAACGTAGTGAACGCAGCCATTACAGTAATTGCAATAAATGCAGTAAACGCAGCCATCACAGTAATTGCAATAAATGCAGTAATCATCGCAGGTATAGAAATTGCAGATACAGAAAATACAGAAAAGTACCTACGAACAAAACTCAAACGCAAAAAAGTAGAAAACGTAGATTAAGTTGGCAGCAGTTCTGAGGTTGGCAGATTTGAGGTTGACAGTGGAGAATGCGAAAATGGGAGAATGAGATGATGAGATTGGGAGAATGGGATTTGTTCAACGAATGATCTTGGTAATATAGGGAGTGGGAAAGGAGGAGAAGTTAATGGGAACAATTAAGTCATGACGGCTGGTAGGTGCTTCATTGGGGGTAGGGGTGGTTGATTGGAGGTAGGGTGAGTTGGATCTAGGGAAAGTCAACAAGGAGAATGAAAATATGACGGCCACTTTTAAGTTCTTTGGTGGTGTCATTAATGACATTGGCATCTAACACTAGTTGCGAACTTGTTCACAAATAGTGTACTAAGGTAATTACACTATTCGCGGTCATACACTAAATGTGATCTTTAGTGTAGTTAGGTTAATTAGAAAGTAGTTTAGTTCCTTCTTTTTGTTGTTGTAGACACAAATTCTTGTTCAAAAGAATAAGGATTTAGTTATATGAAGAAAAAAAAAAAAAAAAACTAAGAAAAAAAACTAAAAAAAAAAATTAATTAAATTAAAAAATTAAAATTAAAAAATAAATTTATTATATATCCGGGTATCAACCCGGGTATGGGCTGATACCCGGGTGCCCGGGTATCACCCAGGCAGCAGCTGTCGACCCCCTCCCAACAGCAACCACGACCTCCTCTTCCCGAAATTGACCACCCCCTCCAAAACTCTTCCTTCTCTAAGAACTATCCTCTCCCTCCCTCTAAAATCTTCCCATCCCCTCAAATTTTCTCCTCTATCTCCTTCTCTAGTTCTCTCCCTGTCATAGTTTCTTCCTCTATCTCTATTTGGTTTATTTTGGAATTGGGGTTTTGAAGAAGAGGAGGAGGAGGTGCAACAAGGTTTTCAAAGAAGAAGAAGAGGTAGTTTTGAAGAGAAGGTGGTACAACTAGGGTTTCGAAAAAGATGTGGTGCAACTAGAGTTTTGAAGAGGAGGTGCCTTTTGACAAGTTGGTGGAGATTCCTAGGGTTTGAAGGAAGGGGAGGTTCATGGCCAAGGCGA
This sequence comes from Bryoerythrophyllum caledonicum, assembly GCA_963971425.1. Classification (NCBI taxonomy): domain Eukaryota; kingdom Viridiplantae; phylum Streptophyta; class Bryopsida; order Pottiales; family Pottiaceae; genus Bryoerythrophyllum; species Bryoerythrophyllum caledonicum. Next base: position 8,538,660 of record OZ020526.1, on the reverse strand, counting down.
GAAGATCAAAGAGACAAAAAGTAAGGAGGTTGGGGTGCATCAAGGAGTTGGAAAACAAAGGTGATTCTTGCCCATGTTGGATTTATCTTATTTGTGCAAATTACTTTGTTTGTAAGTCTTTTTCTCTCTTTTTCTACTAGGGTGCCCTCCAGTAACATCCTCTCCGGTCTAGAGAAAAAGTCACCCAGTGGACTCTATCTAGACCATATTGTGACTTCTTAGTCTACGTTGGTGTCATATTAATTGTTTTCTATTGTCTTAGCCTTGTGGCAAGTCTTTCCTTTAAGTTTTTCCCATCCTCCTATCCACTTTAGGTCTTGCCCAAATTTTCTATCATTTCCCCAGTCTTCCCGGTCAACCGGAAAAATCTCTCTCGAAGTTTTTATCTCCTAAGCTCTCTCTTTGAAATGACTTTATGTGACCTTGTATCGTTAGTGTGTTGTTAGATATGTGAGACACCTACATCCACATATTCTAGCAAAGTGTTCCGGAGTGGTACACCAGTTGACCCGTAGACTTGTGTTTTCCGGGCCGGACCGCAGATTGTGATAAGTTGATAGAGAAATTGGTGTAAATACAAGACACATCTGGGAGTTAGTCCATCTCGGACAACATGACTCCACCGGTAACACGGACACTTTCCAAGATTGACCCAAACAAGTGGAAAGGGATTGCGAAAGGAGAATACTTTGAAGAAAGTGGTTGAGTTTTTAAATTCAATCTTCCGGTTGAGCCTTTGTTTTATGTTATGTGTTATTTATCCCATCGGCTGATGGAATGTTGTTAACGTTGCTAGATATAAACACTAGGGTGAGAGTAGTAATGTCGATGGGGCCCCATTGCGCACTCGGTCTCTACCACTTGAGTGGTTTCTCCGGCTACTTACTTTTGTTAAGGAAAGGTTCACCGCTCCCGGGACCGGGAGTCTTCCGGTTTACCAGTCTACCGCCAATCTGCCGGTGACTAGGCTTCCCTAGATTTTAGGATCTAGATGCCGTTTTGTCTTTTTGTGGATCTACTTTTAGAGGATAGCTGCTGATTTTAGTGTAGTCTCTAAATGCCATTTCCACCTTTTGGGGATCTAGTTTGGAGGGTAGCTATAGACTTTAGTGCACTCTCTAGACGCCATTTTCACCTTTTGGGGATCTAGTTTTAAAGGATAGCTAGTAACCCTTGGGTATTTAAGGAGCCTTGGACTCTGGTGTTAAGTACTCTTCACTTTGTTGATCTGTCCGTGTCTTGCCTTCACTGCTTGTGTCTAGAGTCCTTGATGAGCTTCTGTGAGTAGACCAGGAGAGACTTGAGTCCTCCTAATAGGGTTGTCATAATGGACATGTTGAGGTGATCGGACGGGACAACCGGACAAGTGGTCCAGACCGGACATGCGGACGGTTCAGACGGATTGCCTAAAGTGCGCCCCGTAATTATTTGCAGGTTCAAATTTTTTACTGTGACGGACACGTCACATTCAGACGTGTCACGCCACGGTGACGCTGGGGCGGGAATATCCCCGCCTCTCCCCGCCCAATTTTGAAATCAACAACTTTGAATGGCCATATCTCACTCTAAAATAGTCCAAATTAAGCATATGAGATGTTTTTGGCATCTACGGAAAATTTAGATGTCAAAACACACCTCAAACGCTTGATTTGAGCTATTTTTGAGTGAGTTATGCCCATCCAAAATTTTTGATTCCAAAATTAGGCGGGATAGGGGCGGGGACGTCCCCGCCCCTGCTATTTAGAGGCAGGGACGTCGTCGTGCATAATATACCATTTCATATAGTCAACTACCCATTTTCTTTAGTTTGAATCTTGCGTGGCAGCACTTGAGTGCATACGTGGTTGCCACGTCGCCTGTTTTTTACCTTGCGGGTAAGTCAACCCTCTATTCACTGTATCGAACGGGCGAGAGCTCTACCAGACGGGCGAATCGGACAGACGGCCGAACCGGAGGTCCGTCCAGTATGACAAGCCTCCCTCCTAGTGTGTCTTTACTAGATGTGCAAGGTTGTGATTTATTGTGTGTTATGTGATTGAGTGTGACTAGAGACATCCCGAGGGTGTAGGATATCCAGGTTATATAGGTGGAGAAAGATCCGAGATCTATGCTCCAGACCCTTCTCCGGTGGAACCGAGAAGAATTGCTTTAGCGGATGGGATCCGGGAAGCCCACGGCTATTTATGATAGCCTTCCTTAAGTGGAAGTGTTTGGATTGGTGGGGGGAGGAGTGATATCCCCCTCTTGGTACACCGGGAGAGATCCCGGCTAAGTTTGAGTCCGGAGAATTCTAGGGCTTCTACTTTTGCAGTGGACGAGTTCCAACGATCCCCGTGGAAGATTGTCTTGCTCATATGATTTGCTTAGTACTAACTTGTTGTGAGTCTTGTATCTTCTTGGTTTGATTCATTGAGTGTGGTTGTAGTTGGAACCCGAGCTTGCCTAACCGGTTTACCGGGACAAATTCCTAGTAGATTGTGAAGATCGGTAAATCGGTTGCGACCTCTTTAACTCTTTCAAGGTGTAGGGTTAAATTGTGGATATTGTGGCCTCTGGACTGCGAGAATAGAGGGCAGTGACTTTCCGGGCACTATAAAAACTTACCAGAAAACTACTCTGACGCTCAACACAGTTTAACTGAAACACTTGTGGTTATTTGTTACCGGTTACTAAGTTACCGAGGAAGCCATCTTCCGGGATGTGCTGAGGTATTAAATTTGAGGTGTTGTTAAGATTCAAAGAGTTTGATGCACGATAAAAATCCCTGGAAACGATCTGGTAAGGTGGGCTCGCTTAAGGTTAATTTCCGTTAACTTTAAGAATTACGAACTACTAGACTACGACAGTAATTCACTCTCAAGGAATTGATAGCAAATCACTAAGTAGTCAAGCGTCTCGCACGCCACGAAGGGAGAATCAATGAGTGTAAGTATAAATAGAAGAATGTGGAGCCTTCACTGATAAAATCACGTCACTTACAACCGGCTGTCTTCCTACTGAAACTTTCAGTAATCCCCGGACCACGCGTTGCATCAACTGTTCAGGTGAATTGTGGAATTCGAACTTTGAATCAGCACGGTGCAACGGGATTGCTTAGTCAGCCTACTGAACTGTGGTCGATGTGTGGAAATGATCTTTAAACCCTTCTTATACTATTGCTATTGGCAATATCTTAAAAAACTATCAAATATATTTGATAATATGTTTATAGGTTTGAAGTATGTTAGATAGTAGGCAAATAGTTATTGAGTTGATATAGAAAATTTCTTTCGTTCAATATATTTAAGTTGGTTATGGACTTTAGATGATTGTGGACCAAAATGTACAATACTAAATCTTTAGAGAACGTTTTAGGCCTAAAGATTTAAATTTTAGACAAAGGGTTGTTTTTAGAAAGATAAAAGAATGTATAAAGACGATAATGTAAAGGATTGAATGACAAGGCAAGGGATGTGGCAAAGGATAAAGGATGTGGCAAGGGATATGGGAGTGAACGAGGTGGCAAAAAATGGCAAGAGGTGGCAAAAAAATAGCAAGAGGTGGCAAGGGATGGGAGAAGGATGGCAATTGGATGAATGTCATCTTCCCATTGGCCATTGATCTTGTCCAATGAGATGTAAGGGGCTGACTGAGGCTACTTCAGGGGTTTCGGAGACTTCAAAGGGATCATTCAAAGAAAGAAAGCTAGAGTTGCAAAGCTTAGGATATGTGCTACAATTTTGGCGCAAAAAAACATTGGATTTAGAGTTGAGGTGAAGGAGTTACAAGCGATTGAAATTTGGGTGTGATTTGGAGACTCACTCCCGCTCTTTTGAAAATCCTAGGAGTTTTGGAAGAGTTTTGGAGGATCGAAGAAACAATTGAAAAGGTGTTTTCAAGCTCTACATAGTGCACGGAAGAATTGAAGAATTCAGAGTTTTTATGAAGGAATTAATGGAAGTTGAACAAAACACATATATTTTCTAAGGCCGTAAGTATATCACTTTGATGTTGGTGATGGTTTCGGTTATATCTTTGATTTCTAGACGACTTTTTGGCCAAGACTTTCTATGAAGGTGTTTTATTATGTTGAAAGGTTATATCAAATTCATGGCGTTTGGAGATTTTTCTCGAAAGTTATGAAGACTTTAGTGCTCGGGTGTTTATAAACAAGGATTTTAAGAGGTTATGAGTATTTTGGCGATATCTCAGAATCTGTGAGGAATTTACGGTTGAGATTTGGTGTGTTAATTACTAATAGTGCATCAGTTCTATTGGTGAAATCTAGATTTGTTTAGACGGATAGATCGCGAGATACAAGCTCTTAGGATTTGGGTTAGTTTCCCTTTCCAAAGCTTGTGAAATTTACTTAGTTTTTTAGATAGTTGGATTTTTTTGTCTTATAAGGACTTGTGTATTGAAGTGATTGTCTCTTAAAAAGTACAGATATATATATATATATATATATATATACATATTTTTGGAGTTTCACTTATCAAAGACTTGATTGAGTAAAAGTGGCACCCAGAAATCCAGTATTTTCTTGGGATACAAACTCTCTATCATGACAGCGTCCGTGTTACCGGTGGAGTCATGTTGTCCGGGATGGACTTACTCCCGGATGTGTCTTGTATTTACACCAATCACCTATCACAAATTCCGGTCAGGCCCCAAAAACATAAGTATACCAGACAACTCGTGTACTTTCTCCAGAAACTTTATTAGACTAACGTGGATGTAGATATCTCACGTATCTAGTAAGACGACAAATAAAACAACATTACAATTGACCAATACAAGGAGAGAACTTAAGAGAACAAGACTTAGAGAGAGATTTTCCCGGCTGACCGGGGAGACCGGAAAAATGATAGAAAATTTGGATAAGACCTAAAGAGGATAGGAGGATGAAGAAAACCTAAAGGAAAGACTTGCCACAAGGCTAACACAATAGAAAACAAATGATAGGACACCAAAGTAGACTCACACAAATAAGAAGTCACAATCTATGGCATATATGGTCTAGATAGAGTCCACCGGAGGACTTTTCTCTAGAGCGGAAGAAAGTAATCTGAATCACCCTGGGGAGAGAAAAATGAGAGGAGACTCAACAAGGAAGTTGTGCAAACAAGAAAAAGATATAATTACTTGGCAAGAATCACCTCAATGTCTTGCCACTTCCTTGTTGCACCACCTCCTCTTCAAAATCCTAGATTCTTCTTCTCCCTCCTTGGAATTGTACCACCTCTTCTTCTTCTTCCTTGAAAACCTCTTCTTCTTCTTCTTCTTCTTTAAAATTGCACCACTTCTTCTTCTTCTTTGACTACTTCTTCTTCTTCTTTGACTACTTCTTCTTCAAAACCCCAACTCCAAAAAAGACCCAAGTAGATAGAGAGGGAGAAACTATGAGAGAGAAAGATAACTAGAGAGGGAGATAGAGGGAAAAATTTGCAGGGGGGGGAAGAATTTAGAGAAGGAGGGAGAGAGGAGAGTTGCTGGAGAAGGAAGAAGTCTGGAAGGGGGAGTCAAATTTGAGGAGAGAGGTTCAAGCCGGCTGTTGAGACGGGGTCGGCTGATGCTGCCTGGGCTACTGCCCGGGTGATACCCGAGTAGCCGGATATTAGCCCATACCTGGGTTGATACCCGGGCTGGTTCATACCCGCGTTGATGCTCGGGTATGAATTTTATTTTATTTTTCTTTATTTTTCTTTTTTCTTTTTCTTTTATTCTTTTCTTTTCTTTTCCTCATATAAAATTTAGTGTCCATAAATGGGGACTTAAACCTCTACAACAACAATCCTAAGAACTTAACAACTATTACTAACACTACTAAATATACTATCTAGATGATGAAGACTTTGACTAGTTAGTTTAGTCTTTAAGTGGTGATTTGGGCTTTTGTTCCGGAGATCCTTCCCGGTCATTCTTTCTAGCTCTTTCTGGGCACAACTTTGGTAGTTTTAAGGCCCGATTTTATCGCCACTTTAACACTAATTAACTAGTCAAGGATTCACGATCATTCACTAATTGTTATACAACCTACTTCTACAGAATACTAACTACTTTTCTAGTTAATTAAGACTAAAAATCCTACTTTAACTAATTCTTTGGTAGGGGCAAGCAAGTAGGAGTTTCTGACTCCCACACCGCGCTGATGTCAATCATTAGGGTTGGCTCAGTCTATTTTGGACTAGAAGGATGTTGTTTAGGCGCAATCTAGGAGCCTTTGGCCTTGAACATGTGGGTCTTCATATACCTGGCGATTTTGGCTAAGAGGTGCTTTCCTTTTGTTAAATTCGTGTATTATGTTCATCATATCATTATACAAATGCTTTTGTTCCTCCCATTGCTTTGGAGTGTAGGAACTTTGTGGTTCGAAGACTTTGTCTTCCAGATTGGGTGGTGGGAGACCGACTTTCTACCTCTAGGCCCTAGTCGGAGTGGCAACCTAGATCGTCTCGTCTTCCTTCAGGAAATCAATTGTAACACTACTCACATGGTATTTTGGAGTGGTTTGCTTTTTTGCCAAGTCGGCAAGGTATGCCTCCTCTCGTTCCTAATTATTAGTTACTATGTCAGTGGCCTGGTTTTCTCCAAAAAAAACATATATCTAGTCAAGAGTACCCAACATTTGAGTCTCTCCTAGTCCTCGGATACCGTGATCGGAAGTTACTCCCTAAAGTTGGGTGGAACTTGGAGATTCTAGTTATCGGTTTGATATTCATCTTGTTCACCCTCATCAATTGGTTCTAAGTTGATCTTCCAACGGCGCCCTAGAGGTTATCCGGATGAAACTAGGAGTTAGATTCACTGTGACTTGTTTGCTTGCACCGGGTGCAAAACTTCTTTAGCACCTCCTAGATTGAGGTCTTGTTGGCCGAGTTGCTACCCTGGCTACCCCCATCACGTTGTCGGACTTCTACTCTGGTAGGTTTTCCACTGAAGTTTGTATAATTTTCCTCACATCCTAATGATGCGACCACTAGGTCAGTGAGAGTCCGGATCGGAGCTATACTCATGGTGACCTTGATATACTCAAGAAGGCCTGTCGAAAAGTTGGTGATCCAAAATTCCTCTGTTGGATTCAATTGGAGACATATGATTAATGTCATAAACCAGCCATAATAATCATGTACCTTCTCCCGGTCTTGTTGATGGAACCATTTCAACTCCCCGTAGACTGCTTTATAAGTGGTCTGGTCCCAATATCTTCTTCGGCCGCCTTGACCTCCTTCTACGATCAATACAAGTGGTTCTTTTGGTCTGTTTCATACCAAGATTCCTCATTGTCGCCATAGGTAGTGTTGAAGAGGTTGATGATCACTGGCTCCTTTGAATCACCATTGTGCCACAAGGTGCGCTCAGATTGTCGGACATGAGCATCAGCATTACCTCCTTTTTATATTTGACGTAGGGTAGGAATTTTTGTTGGACGGTCATTCTGAAGACTAAGAGAGTCTTGGGCGTTGGGCGAGCAGTCATGTCCTTGGAGGCCATGGGTGGCCTTAGTGCAACTAGGCAACCACAATGCAATAACTTCGTCTTTCAAGGCCTACATCATAATCGTCCACCACATGTACATGTTTTGGATTTGAGCAATAATCTTGTTGGGTCGGGATAATAGAGTATATGCCCCTGATGAGGTGGTCAACATACTCCAGAAGTGGTTGTGGTATACGGGTGTCAACATACCCGGGAGCAACGTTTTCTGCTTCTAAGTCTTGACCAGGGTATGCGCCCATGCCTAGAGCAACATAGTGAAGGGTGGCGCCAGGGGTAGAGCATCCCGGACTAGTAGTCCGTCATTCACTTGGACTTGGTGCCTTTGGGTGTCCTGACAATGCTCTATAGCCCTCATCGCTAGGAAAATTCCTCCACTACACCAAAAGGTCTGGCAGTGGTACTTTTATTTGGAGTAATGTTGTGATTGGCTCCATCATACTTCATGACTCGTGCTACAAGCAATATAGCTTCTATTGCATGGCAGTCACTCGCTGTCTTTTTAGTTCTTTCTCTTGCTGAAAAGCATAGCAGCACTGGTCCTCTAGGCGCTGCCTCTTTGCTTCATGCCATTTGGCCCGCCTAGTCTTGATGCTTAAGGGACCCTGTGACATCTAAGAGACGAGGGCCTGGTTTAGATAGAATCCGTTTTCTTCCTCCATTTGCCACAACCCCGTTAAATTCAGCCATCCGGTTCCTATACAGGTCATTGCGCATTCATCGATGTTGTGCTTCATTTTCAACTAGATGCTGAGCTAAGAAAGCCTCTAACATCCAACATTGTTTTGTGATGTCCTCCTTTACATCTTCAACAAATTCTTCTATTATAGTGGGTGCCAATGGTTGTGGGAGAAAGGAACCAGTTAAAGGTTGGCCTAGGGGTGGACACCCTATGTGTGACCCATACTTGCACGGACGCTCTTGTTCCATCCTCTTCCTCACGTTGTCCATACTCGCATGTAGGTCGACTAGTGCTCGGTTGCCTTTTGGAGTGGGTCGCAAGCTAAGAACCATGTCTAAGTTCACCCTCATGCTTTTAGTGTTGTTGATCTAATTCCACTAGAAACTTGGTGCTCCTTCCTCAACGGCAAACTATCGCTTGGTTACCAATGGCAGTCATCCTTCCTCTCCAACTTCACGCCACTCGCCTCTAGGCAACCCGAAATATTCACCTGGTGATCCTTTCTGGCGTACATACCTCCATAATAGGTTCTAGGAGGAATCCGCCCCCAACACCATCATGTCATTCACATTCAATGTAAAAATTTCATAGTAAAAGGAGTTAAAGTTTTAGGGTAGCATGCAAAAAATATTCTTTCTTCCACATAAATAAGCACAATTTTTAGTTTTTTTTCTTTATCTCGACCTCAAGACAACATGATAATATTTATGTTTACCATTTGGATTAAGATTTTACATGATATTGTGAGCACAAAACAATAAAATATTTTTTAAATGATTTTGGACCTCATCTTCTTGCAAGAATTTTTTGGATATTCTAAACACCTATAACATACCTAATTTCTTTTGAAAAAGTACCTTACACCATATAGATTGTGATGGTAAAGAGTGGCAACTTTGCATAATAAAAATTTCATTATATCAAGAAACATGTTTTTTTTTGTTGTGTAAAATCAAGGTGCAAAAGACCATTGAACGTGTTGTGAATGTTATCATCTACAAATTCATGCGGTCAAACACTATATTAACTTCTAAAGGCCCAAGGCATTTTCACACCAAAAACCCTTCAAAATTATTCCTTCTAGTGCAATGAGTAATGAGGGTAACAAAATGTTTTATATCTCTCTTTAACCGTAGGATATCAATCAAGATTTATTAAGTGACGCCAAAAAAAATATTCATACTCTTCGGCTGCACTGATTGAAAGATTATAATGTTTGAAGTAGAAAAAACGATTCATTTTCTTCCTTGCAGTGAGTGGATTCGCAGACTTTGACTTCATTTAGTGTCAAATTTTTGCACTACATAAGGTTTAAATTCATTATCATCAAGTCAATCATGTTGTTGGTGACTCTAAATATTGGTGTACAAGAACTTTCACCCTGCAAATATTGCCGTATTTACATCTCACCCTGCTTTGGTGAATAGAGAAAGACACAAGGTCCTCAAAAGATGCTGCACCGGGTCTTTTTGCCTGACACAAGGTAGCTACCCTTTAAAACTGAGACTTTCAGGAAAACTCTAATATATGACAATGTTTGACTTGAGTTAATGTGCTATTTTTCACCAAAGACAAAAATTGTTTTTGACAATATGAAAGGAATTAATATCACTTGCAATTATTGAAGATCTCACATTTGATAGAGTATTCTAGCAAAAGCTTTTGGAGTTGCCTGACATGCCCACTCTCTCCATTTGAAATTCAAAACCCTATAACTTTTTCATTAATTGTTGGCTTTGGGAAAAAATTGTACTCACACAAAGCTTTTGTTAATGTCCATCCACGATAGAAATTTAAAAGAAGAACGTTGTAAATTGACACCAACGTGCTTGAACCTTCAAGGGTCCCCCGAGGGGACTCCTAGGCCTCTAGGGGTTAATAATCGGGTATGTTCTTCCAATAGTACGTAACAAGATCATACGGTTAGGAGTGGAATTGGATCATTATTTATAAAAAAATTGTTGGCACTATAAATGGTAGTTTGAAAGATCTTTTTTGAAATCCGTAGTTGTCGTCCTTTAGGGATTAAATTAATTGAGGAGAAAATATATTTCAAATTGGAACAAAATTGTATACCTATGAGAGTTATCTATAAAGTCACCTAAAGTTGCAATAATTTAAGTACTAATCATTTAATGTATAATACTACCATTGTTTGTTCCCAAGACCATTACACATGGAAGAGCTTGGTGGTATCTCAACTAAAACCCTTATCAAGTGTGGAAGATCTTGGTTGTCTCTAAATCCCAGCTAGAAGTAGTTTGTGCCGCTTTAAAAATAAAGGGGAAAAGACCATGTTGTACCTTAAATATGTAACTGCCTTCTTCCACTTTCAGCCAACTAATAGAATTTTAGAGGTAATTTGACTTATTCAAAATGAGAAAGGTAAAAGTACCACAACATCTTCACCTCAATTCATAAAAAACTCTATGGGCAGTTTCACACTACGGACCAAGGCTGAGAGACCAAGTGCTACTAGCAATTTAATTGGTCTAGAGCCTCAAACTTGGTCCTTAGGCCTTCACACAAGGGACCAAGGTTGAGAGGCCAATGACGTCTAGAGTCTTATATGGCATCATTTTTTGAAGGCTTTGGCGCCAAATGTTTGGCTTCTTGACGAAATATTGAGTCGAGCGCGAGTAAAAACCCAAACTTTTGCCGAGGATCC